>DF239105.1:296657-345549 GCA_000507305.1 Breviolum minutum Mf 1.05b.01 | reverse complement strand
ATATATATATATAAATGTGCACAGGAATCATTCAAGTATAAGGATATACACAGCCAGCATGCTTGGATAGACGTGTACGGTATTGATGTGGCCGGTATATCCTTAGAAATGTTGTATGCGTGCTTTAGGATGTGAATCATGGAAGCCTGACACATATTGAGCAAACAAAGGCGAAGAACTGTGTCAGGAGGACCGGGAGGAGGAAGAGGATGCTGAAGAAGAGGAGGAGGATGAAAATGACAACGAGGAGGCTGGCCAAGCTGCTGGTGAGAAGAAAAAGAAGAAGAAAAAGTCACCTGGCTGCAGATTTTAAGAGAAAGTTAAGTTGCAGTGATTGAGGAAAAACATCAGTCCAAAATCCAAAATAGGGATGACACTGATTCCAGGATATTTTATTCCTCCAGGTGGGTGAAGGAAGTTTTCCGAAACTGTAAAGCCCCTGATCTTGGAAATTTCGGAGTTTCAACGGTTCAACTCTAGGAAGAAGCCTGTAAAGAAGGAGGGCGCAGGTGGTTATCCAGCAGCCAATGGAGAGGAGGCGCCTCGCTCCAGCTGATGCCATTTTTTTGATGCATTTTTCGACCGGTTTGACTGTAGCAATAAGCGGACTTGTTGGTATCATGCCCAGCTCCCTAGCAACAGAGTCTTGACATGAAGATTAGGGCTGGTTACACCGCCAAACTCACAATAGCACGTAAGAAAACTGATAGGAAATGGAAGACTTCTTTTCCATGCTTACGGACGAGGCCCCCCAAAAAAGGTGCTAGGTCAGTTTGTGGGATGTGCTTATGTATCTGCTTCTGTGTAAGCCCGCCGAGGAAAAAGAGGACGACCAGCAACAACACCTGCTCCAGATGCTTCGCAAGCGCGGTCCTTGTGAGGACGTGCGGACCTTTGCCCTTACCTACTTGTGTATCTTTTCGTATCTCAAATCTGGCATTGTCGACTCAATAAGTATATGTCCTGTTGGATTTCTTAGCTTACTTTTCTAGGAAGCTTTGTTGGTAATTAATTCAACATATCATGCACCAGCTGGTTGGCAAATCGAGTCAGACTTTGTTTTCGGGCGCCAGGAATCACGAAGACAAACCGCCCGCGAGCATGCTTTCTGGGACACACAGCCTGTGCCATCCATCGGTTCTGAGTACCGGGGCGAAGAAACAAATGCTGCGCTGATTCAAGAGGTGGCTGCTGTTTGGTTTCATTAGAAGTTGGCATAGAATATTAAAAAACATGTATATATATATATAATACACATATGCACATATGTACGTTTGAAAAGGGATTTCACGCATGAAAGTCTTTTGGTCATCATTTTGCCAAAATGATCTTAAGGGAAGAGGAGGCAATTTCAATTGGATTGATTGATTTGATTGATTATTTAGATGATTTAGATTCAGGGATGATAGAAGCCAGCCAGTGGCAAGTCAGTGCCAGCATTGTCCAGGAACCTTGTTTTGTAGAGGATACGTTCGCGGCACTGCATGGAAATCTCACGTGTTTTTGGTTTGAAGATAGCTGGAGGTATCTTCGAAAAGGAGTCAATATGAGTTGAAAGAAAGAATCGTTCAAATGATAGTAAATTCAGAACATACTGTTGATGGAACAAACCCTGCACCACCTGGGATGGTTAAAACCCTATAAATAATATTAAATAATGGGATAATCATCATCCTTGGTGGTGCAGGATTTTGTCCATCAACAGTCTCATATGCCAACTTGACACCGCACCGGACCGGGGATTCCTTGTTCTCCTTGAGGTATGGTCAGGACAGCGGTCCCTTAGATGAGGTTCGTCAAGTTGATGATGTGCGAGCAGCACCTCTGGCGGCAGCAATGTGAAGGTTGTGAATCCTGGGTTACGGTACTGTACCCAACCACTTGTCCCTCAACGGTGGGGTTTCTAGGACCTAAGGGACCTAAGTTTGGAAGATGTGATGCCTGGGTCCACTTAGGAGCCCTACCCCTTGCCTGACAAATTCGAATGGTGCACTTGTATCTTGGCGAAAAAAGGTATGCTCACTGGTGAAGGGGAGAACTTGTAGAAGCATAATTTGGATTACAGTTAGGGTTCACAAAGTATATGAAAAAGTCCTTCGTTGTAAAATCTCATCAAGAAATACCTACTAAAGATATATATAGAGAAACAATTTTAGAAGATTGTTGCCATAATTCACTTGGAAACTCGCCATCTACTTGCATCATGAGAAGCGACACCTTGATACACCCACATCCGGAACTAATTACACATAGGTCACACACAAACCGTTCGCCAGGCAACGTTGATGATGACAAGGAGATTGATGAAATTTACACCCTCCTCACTGAGAACTATGTGGAGGATGATGACGCTGGGCACCGTTTCCAGCGGGAAAAAGACATATTTGCAGAACATCAGTGTAAACTGAAACTGTTTCGCTAAATCAAGCCACAAAGTATTGATATGCCCAAAGGGCATCATTTTCCAAGCTGTTATGACTGCAAGTTGCGAGCAAAGTAAATCAAAGGTCTCGATCGCCAAGGACAGCATGTTCCGCTTCGACTATTCCATCTATTTCTTGCGCTGGGCTTTGAAACCTCCCGAGTACTTGAGGCGTTCAACATTGTCGATGTTGAGTCAATGTTGGCTGATGGCAACCCCCCAATAGCTACAGGCTAACATCAAATCTCTGTGGAGCTGTGACCCACTTCAAACTGGAACAAGTCCATTTGCCACCGAAAGCACCAGTCAGTGTACGTAGAACGCGCAGTTTTTCGACCTCAACATGAGTCATAGCTGATAGAGGGGAATCTTCAACAAGAGGCTTGCAGTCAATTCGCGCAGTTCACCTGGGATATATATATATATGATATATCAGGTAGTATCAGTAGGTCCTGTACCCCAAATTTTTGGCAGGAGCTGGCACCTGGGAGTGAGGGTGCAAGGTGGTGGCAAGCTCCTTGTCATCCTGAGAGTGGCCAGAGGGCAGGAGGATAGACGAATGTAAACTCACTTTTGTTGGTCATGTTTTTGAATAGATTTACATATTGTATGTAAAATGTTTACATGTTATACGTAATACATTGCACTTGACTATTAAGATTCTTGCAGTTGTTTGTGCACATTATATCTTTGCCATGTGTATAGTCATGGTCACGTCCTTCTTAAATTTTCTTGTGATCATGGGGCATCTAACATCGCATCGTGTTCTTGTAAAACCAGGAGAGTTGAGGGGGAAGCAACAGTTTCTTGGGGTGAGGTAACTGGAGAAACTTCCAGATGCCTGTGAAAAAGTTTTGATCATCCCATTTCAATGACCTTATCTTTCTGCTGGGATGGGTATTTGTGGACTAGGTATTTGTTCCAGTCCATGAAGTTGGTAGGTTCCGCCTTGGGAATGGTCCGGACGACCTTGAAAAACCCTACATGTCTCCATGTTTGAAAATATGGAGGAAGCACTTCGTATTTCATGTATGCTGCCAAAGAATCCGGAAAAAAAAACAATGAGATGCGTAGTTGCAGTTTAAAAGTGGAAAAAACGTTTGCATCTTCAAAAACACATTTCCCCAACCACATGTTTGTTACGGCCATGTTTTTTTTGGGTAACTTTTGGAAGTCCGGAAAAGGAATGGTGCTACAACAACACCTTGTGCCGAACGTTTTGTTTTTGGGACGACGTTACTCGAAGCACCCGAGGTTGGTGGGCTTCATTACCGGCATCCCTGCGAAGATTCGTGTCTGGAAGCTGAGACCGTGCGAATTGAACCCCCTGGGGTTCAATGGTCGTGTGATGTGGGATTCATTTTTTTGGCAAGAACGATGTAAGACGTAAGACATGAGATTGGATATAGATACTGTAGATGAAATGGAGAGGTACTTACTTAGAGGATGGTTAGATAGTTACATGGTTAGATACTCAAAAAGGTAGATAGCTACGTAGGTTCTTACCTACAAACATCAAACATACAACGCCTGGCCTCGGCAGGTCTTTGAGAAGTCCATCCAGATGGCGGAGATCAACTTCCTGTGTGTGCACAAACGGCTTCGCTCCAAACGCTTGGCTCCGGTCTTGATCAAGGAGATTGCATGGTGAGGTGAAAGTCCATTTGACCAAGGAGGCATGATATATGATGATAAATGATAAACCAAGTTAATGACAAATTGTGTCACCTACTTTCCGGGTAGTATATTCTCATGTATGAAGCTCACCCACTCTTCCTGCCGAATGACGACGAATCATTTGGCCACCGCAAAAAATTCCATGTCCAGGAAATCACACGCCGAGTGAACCGAGAGAACATTTGGCAGGCAGTATACACTGCCGGAGTGGTACTTCCAAGACCCATCAGTGAATGTCGTGCCTCGCCTCCGTAGTGGATAAGTTTTTTTGATGTCTTGCTTGTGTTGGATGTAATGGAGGAGAACTTGTCCTTGCATCATGACGTAAATTTTTGCAAGTGCATGTTAATTTTCATATCTTAGTGTATCTACATGGTGGCAAAGGAGGCTGTGTATAGTTGAATCCCACCACCATCCAGGTTACTGGCATCGCTCCTTGAACCCGAAGAAACTCATTGAAGTTGGCTTCTCACATTTGGGTGCGCGTATGACCATGGCAAGAACCATCAAACTCTACAAGGTCCGAGCTGGAAAGGATGCACACAAAGTAGTTGGGTCAGAGAGCAAGTCGGGGTCAATGATTTTTTGAAGAAGGGAAGTGATGTACATGTTGAAATGTGCAATTGGTGGTGTGATCATTTTAAACATGGATGAGATTGGCAGTATCATGGTTCTTGATTGTTGTGATGTTCGCTACAGAAATTATTTTGTTTTATTCAGATATATCTTGTACCGATATTGTAGTAGCAGTAGTGGTACTGCTGCTGGCAGTAGTTGCTGCTGTTCTTCCAGGTAGATTTTCAATTATATATTGTTGCGGTATCATGATCATCATCATCATCATCATCATCATCATCATCATCATCATCATTCTCCATATCCATCATTATCATGACTATCCTATCATTGTCACTATTGATATCATTAACATATCCTTCCATATTTGTATATACATGATAGTGATTGCATGTTTCTATTTGTATCGAATTCTACTAAAGCGTAGGCTACACACGGGATGATATGTCGTCTGTGGATGGTTGCATCCTTCGAGTTTGGCTGCATTTCTCACTGGAGGTGCCGGACGTCCCTCAATTACCGGGCATGAGGAAGATGACCAAAGAAGATGTACCAAGAGTTCACAACCTGGTATCGAACTACCTCAGGTGGTTTACCCACTGGGGGAAAACCCTGGAAACCTGGGAACCTGGTGTTTTTAGTGTGTGTTTCACGCTGGGGGGATGGTTTTTTTCTCGGCAAAAAACACTTGAGCCCTTTGGAGAGATTTGGAGAGATTTGGCTCTTGATGTGTGCATTTTGTATCATTTTCCATATGAATTTTGATATGATGGAATCTTCAATTTTCTGGTAGAAGCAGACATCAAGATAGCTGCACCGTTCAAAGAGAGCTGATACATAGTGCTCCTGAAATTCAAGGCAACCTCCTCAGAAAAGGAGCTTCCTTAACGAGTATCAGTTGGATCTAACCCCCGCACCCAGTAACAGCCACCACCAGGATTATGAAACTTTTTTAGTAGGAAATCCCAAGCTAAACCTTCATTTGTCTGGTTGAGGGGTTCAATGTATCAGAATTTTACCCCCCGACCCGAAAACAAACATGACAATGGAACATCGCCATTGTTAATAAGGGATACATCTTCATTCATGTTTGTTGTTTTTTATTGTTATTCCTTAGTTTTCGGTGGTGTAGTTTTACCTTGTTGCCTCGGTTCTCCGCCGGTTCCACAGGAAGTTTACGTTGCATCCTGAATTTTCGCCCGACGAGGCGTTTTTTTTTTTGTGGATGGGAAAAGAATGGGGGCGAGACGCACATGTTTCCTTGTCTCTCAGCCAAACTATGTTTCAATTCTAGTTCCTCATATGGAAAATTAATTGCTACTTTTGTTTGAAGAGGTGTTTGAGATTCCAGCATATTGAACTGAACTTTGAACTTCATCTCTTCTTGTTTTTTTGGTGGGCTATCCTTGGTGTTTCAATCTGATGCTGCCGGTGCAGACAGAATCCAGGTGGAACATTGGATGCTGCCACGACAGGATGTGGTCTATTGCTATGTTCGCACCTGGGCGCGGCATTTTTTGGGCCTTAGTCATTTGCCCTAGGTTGGATTGTTGAAGGATAGCAAGGTTCAAGCTAGACTCCTGTAAACTAACATGACTGCTAGTAGGATTCATACATCTACAGTCGCCTAACAGGTTTGGGACTTGGTTGTTGGAAATTTAGGAAACTCCGAAATCAGGAAGAACCGGTGCTTCTTTGGGAAATTGATCGGTTTCTTTTAAAGGCTCCCAAAATTTGAGACCTTAGTCAAGAAAGTTATGTTACTCAGGTTTCCTTGATGCCAACGTACAAAAGCAAGCAAAGCCTGGCTTTAGGGTGGGCAAATTTGGGTTGACATGCTTACAAATTTACAGCATGGGCTGGCAAACCAACATGGACACCAACAAAAACTCTTAAGTGAAAGAAACATCTTTTTAGAGGGCCTTACCCTTTATAGGGGTCCGGCTATTGGTCTGGGATGTTTTAGAATTTTTCCATCCCATTTAGGAAGGTATGGAACCAGCTGGGATTCAAAACAGGGGCATACCTTTCTTCCTGCTGGAAACAGGTATGGCATGCCGGTATGCTCTAAGTTATGTGGCAACAAGCAAAATGAGAATCTCCATTTTCCAAGTTAATGGGGGGGTCCTATCAACCTTGCCACTTGTTCCCCTGAACGACATCTAGATTCAACCTTCAGCATCCTTTCTGAATCCAGTTACCTTGGTCCGCGGCCAACAAAACCACAACAGGTTGGCGTCACAAATATGTTTGATATCCTTTGGATATATTTCGATTTCCCAAGCAAAGATCTTCTGAACCCTTCACTTGTCTACATCAGCAGGGATGGGTTGCGGTGCTTTCCAAGGAGAAAACGATAAGGGCGAGGTGACAGATGTTTGCTCCTTCTATTCCTTGCCTTCTTCCATCCTAGGCGCACACGGTTTCAAGTTTATCAGAAGGGTTTCTGAAGGGCATAGCGGCATAGCAGGTGATTATCGCAGGTTTAAAAGATGGACTATTCATGGAAGAGGATGATTCTGCTCACAACATGAGATCTCGTAAAGTGTTGGGTCGGTCGATTCTGGAAAATCTGTTTTCGATGTCCCAGTTAAAAGACCATGTACCCGGAGGCCTTTGATTGTTTGGGGTTGGCTTGCGCCTGTGTGCTTGATCTGGTGAGGTCATGCCAAACACAATCTGCTGAAGGCGGCCTATTCCTATTGGAATGTGGCGACCACCGTGCCATTGCAGGTGCGACTGCGAGCACCTTGTCAAGGGGCCGACTAAAGATGAGCTGGTTGACATTTGGGGGTTTTAACCCTGTGATAATGAGGAAAATGACGTGTAAGTGGGATCTCCAGATTTTTTTTGCCCAAGCTGGATGTGCAGGATTTGATGTATGACGCCTTGATCTTGGCGAAGCAGCAGGAGCACCCGCTGGGTGAGAGGGGTTCCATGCGTTGGTGGGTTTTGTGCCTTGTTACAAACGCATGTAAGGTCCTTCCCGAATGGACGTAGAAGATCATAGGAAATATCTATTGAACAGAAGAAGAAAACCACAACCTGTCGTATCTACATCACTGAGGCTGCCTGTAGCAAGCCAACCCAAGGACCAACCAAGCTTTCTGAACCCAGGACTTTGATGTCTTCAACGCCCTGGACATCATGGAGAATGAATCCTTCCTTAAGGAGCTGTCAATGTCAACAAATTTCTCCGCATTGTGTTGCCGGGGCTTTCCAGAAATAAGGAAAAAGAGAGTATGCCATTTGTTGGAGCGTCCAGCCGTTAAGCATCATTTTTTCTTTCAGAAACCTTATGTTGGATTTGAATAGATACATATATATATATATACACATATATATTTGTTTTACACATGTACATTCATGTGTCTGTGTAGGACCTAGGACCTTGTATATTTTCCTTTTTTTCCATATTTTCTGGGGCTTTACCTGAATAATATTAATTATCATATTTGTTCAGGGAACCGGGAACAAGCTCACTGTTATTTTGGTCGCAAAGGGTGGCGGAATTTCAATCAGCAAGAAGATCCATTTTTCTCTTTCTTGTTGAAGCTATACGAATACAAGTAGTATGTAAAGGCAAAGGTGCCATAGCCGAGGATCGTGATGTAATCCTAAGGGTAGCACCTACACAGGTGAACTTGGAACATGCTTGTACTCGGTATGAGGGTAGGTTGCCTATGGTTGGTTAGTGCGGGATCTTTGGTGTCAGCCTTATGATGGGTCTTCATTGAAAAGTCTTCATGCGGGAGGAGTTGAAGTTCGGAATCGGTGATGGCTATTTGTTGCTTGGCATTTTTTTTTGGAATGCTGTTGGC
This sequence comes from Breviolum minutum Mf 1.05b.01, assembly GCA_000507305.1. Lineage (NCBI taxonomy): Eukaryota > Dinophyceae > Suessiales > Symbiodiniaceae > Breviolum > Breviolum minutum. Next base: position 337,053 of record DF239105.1, on the reverse strand, counting down.
ATGTTGTTTTTGTTGACAACATGTTGGCACGGGATTTTTCAAGGCAAAATGTTGCTTCTGAGACCATGGCTTTCAAATCCCAGCTCTGAGGCAGTATTACCTCTACAATTGGAAGTGCCCACGTATTGAACCAAAGGGGATTGGCCTTGTGCTCCTCTAAGACTGAAGATGGTGAGTTGGTTTTGCCTGGTTCATGGTGCAAGTCGTTGGGCCTGAAAAAAAGATGGCGCAAGTTTGGATGAAACTTTGAATGGACTAGCTGAATCATTGGTCATGCATGACTTTTTTTGTTCCTCCATTTTTTTTTCCAGAATCGGGTTCCAGTTCAAAAAGCGTTGAAGAGGGTTTTGTGTCTTCACCTGCGGCCACGACTGCACGCGTTTGTGCATATAGGGAGTCCTGGTTTTGGAGATCTGGTTGAGGGTACCTCATGCCATCCAGACAGATGAACTGTATGTGGTTGCTGGAATGGGCAACAAAAATGGTATGTTCTGCATGGTGCGCATGATTGTATCATCTTGTTGTACTTTGCTGGTCTTTGATGTATAGTTTGATTGGTATTTTGATGAAGCTCTTTGATCTACTTATAGCGGCGTTAAGTACAGTATAGTGTTTGTTTGATATTCCTTCCTGTACACCCTTGATGAAAAACCCTTGGTAAGGAGGTGCTTTCACAACTTCCAGGTCTAGAAAGCGACGAAAAAAACCACGGGAGCGGTAGCAAAAAGTGGGGGTCCGTGAGAGTCGGTGAAATCGGTGAAGGTTTTCTGTTCAACATCCCAAAACCTTGAAATTTCATGGAATTTCCATAGGGTGAAGAAGATTGAAAGATTCTAAGATGGGCTTTGGTGCACCTGTTTGAATCCTACCTTGCTATGAAGTATGATTCTTGGACCGACTATATACTGCCGAGTGGTTGAAGTTCATTGATCAGTTTCTTGCTCAAAAGCGGGACACCAGCCGTGGCGCTCTGAAATGAGCCTTGGTCTTGAACATTTGGCGTGTCTGACGTGTTTGTGTCTGTTTATTGTTGTCTTATCCTCAAACATGAGGATTTATTGGGGATGAAATTTGACCAGATTGATGCTGGGGGATGAAATTTGACCCTTCCACGGGTCATGACCCCCCTCAACAATGTCATAATAATGATCAACAAATCTGTTGAAATCTGGAGGACAGAAGATGTAGCAGGGCAATGGTATCATATAGCAATCATATATATATATATATAATTTTCATATATATATATATTTCACTTACAATACATCATAAAATCTACACCTTTATAACATTCATCTTTATTCTTGTGTGAATTTTCGAGGTGTTTCTCCACTCTCTCTGTTTTCTCTCTTAGGGGGCAGAGCAGGAAAAAGCTGCTGAAAGCTACCTCCAACTTAACGTCTGTTGAATTTTTTTTGTTTCGTCCCTCCAATTCCTTGGCGCATCCAGANCATCATCGTCATCATCATCATCATCCTCATCCATATCCATGAATCATCACCATGAACCGCCTCTTGAGGAGCTGAATAATCACTACGACCGACTGCTGGAGAAATGTCAAGAACTGCGCTCAAGAAGTACCAGTTTGGCTCAAGATCCGCGCCACCAAAAAAATCTACAATGAAAATGCTTTAATGGATGCCACCTCTCCCATCTCTCCCGGGGGTTGCCCTTCCCCTTCCAAGCGTTGGCGAAAAGCCGTGGCACGCATTTGTGCACAGAAGGCCGTTCTTCGTGCCTTAGAACCTGAACCTGCATGGAGAGAGTGGCGACCCTATGTGGCCTTGTTGGTTAGTGGCTTCTTTTTTCTCCAATCTCCCAGTCCATCCTCGTCACCAGTGTTGATGTGACACGTGTGCCCATTGTGCCTGCATCGGCACCGAGGGACAGCTTACGCACTTGGACGGGGCCTCGGCCCTACTGGTGGTGGCCTCCCTTGTGGTGGAGATCTTTGGGAAGAGTTCTTTGGAGTTCTCTACAACCATCGACGTTGCCAAGCTATTTGAAGAGCTCGGCCTTGTTTGCGTTGCATGATGCGGTGACGCGAGGCAGAACCCATTGGGTCGAACAGGCGACGGATGTGGGTGCTGCGCGGCCTCAACAGCCGTTTTGGCGGTGTTTCCTCATTGAGGCAGGCTGTGGACTCATGGGAGCACAACTCTCCTTGGAGTACATGCGTGTGTCACTTTCTGGAGGAGGCACATCCATGAAAGCCATGTTTTTTGTCACACAGTGTCCTTCCATGCTGGCTCTTGGTGCCTGTGCTGCTGCAGCACGAGGCATTGTTGTGTCCACGGGCGGGCGAAAGCCCATTGTGCAGTCCATTTGTAGCTGGATGGAATTTTTCCTTGAAGTGGCAGCGGAACGCCAGGGAGCTTTGTATTTAGGCTACCATTGCCCTTTGGTAACCTATTTGGGAGTAGTGCTGTGGGGCATCTTGAACTTTTTGCCATGGGGGCTCATGGTCATCCCGTGCAAGTGGCTGGTGGAAAAGTACTTTGGCCCCGATCCCATTGTGGCACAGAAGGCGTCATTGAGTCGAGTGTCGCGAGATCTCAAACAGTCCGAGCGTGGCCGCTCAGAATTGGCCGATGCTCCGCAGAGAGCCAATGAGTTCTTTGCCAACATGGAAATATCCTCTCTTTGGTGGAGAGTCCGTGCTGTTCGAGGCACACACCAGCTCTTGCGTCGCTTGCAGCTGCCCATGGCAGCTGTACAGAGTGAGACGCAAAGTTCGTGTTGGGATGCGGCCCAGGATCAGCTAGACGAGTTGTTGTTGCAATTGGCCGCGCGGCGCGGGGAGGACTTGAAGGTGCTCCTGCAACAGGATGATGGAAGCGTGAATGAGGAATGTGTGTTTCAAGTGTTTGATTCGGCCACTGCACCCATCTCCGTACGACGCAATGACATGGCGCGTTCTGCGCTGACGCAGATTGCTGATCGTTCAGTCGAAGATTTGTTGCTGGGTGTCACCGCTCTGCATTTCCCAGGGCTGCAGGACACCGAGTTGAACAATATGCTCGGTCTCCGCGTGCAATTCATGGGTGAAGATGCTGTCGACATGGGTGGCGTCCGAAAAGAATTCATGGATTGCTTTGCCGAAGCCTTGACCCGAGAAGAGGGCACTTCCCCACTCTCCTTGATCGAGCGCCTGTGCTTGCTGAGTTTGGGAGCTGACAGCACTTGGCGGCCTTTACCTTGTGACGAGGATGATCGTGGATATTTGTGGGCCCTTGGAAGGTTATTAGCTTTGTCCTTTGTCTACCGTTGCCCGTGCCCATTGCAGTTGTCCTTGCTGGTCTTCAAGTGCATCTTAGGAGTTCCTTTGCGACCTGGGGATGTCCGACAGTTAGATCCTGATTTTTGGAACCATCGCGTACGACCTATCTTGCAACCCGGTGGGGCTGACAAGCGACAGAAAGAGCTGGCCATGTGGGACATGGATTGCCTCACTTTCATCTCTGCTGATGGCAGTCGAGAGTTGAGACCTGGTGGAAGCCACATATCTGTGACCGAGCAGAACAAAGAGGAATACGCGCAGCTCTTGTGCGAAGATTTCCTCATCGGTCCCATTCGCCCTGAAATCGGATGCCTCATCATGGGATTTCATGAATTGGTGCCGGAGGACTTACTGTCCGCCAGCAATTTGGATGCGGAACAGCTGCGAATGCTGATTTGTGGCACCAATGAGTTGGACGTGGATGAATGGGAACAAAACGCGGTCACAGAGGGTCCGCCCCAGGTGATTAGCTGGTTCTTCGACTGGTTGCGAAAGCAATCTGCAGTGGGACGCTCTAAGATGTTGGCGTTTGTCACGGGTTCCAGTGTCTTGCCTTGCGGATGGCAAGGTTTACGAGATCCTCAAGGACGTTACCTACCGTTCCGGATTCAGGTGGAGGGCAATGCAACAGCCCTGCCATCTTCCCATACCTGTACAAATTTGCTGGTCTTACCTCCGGTCTTGGACCGCTGGGAACTGGAGATACGCCTTTCCAAGGTCCTAGAATTTGCGGGCCGTGAGATGCTGCTGGCATGAGACCGGGAGCGTTGCAAGTGGCATAAAGTGCGGCCGGGCATATGTGTTAATGGCATCTTCTAGCACCAAGGCGAGTGGGTCCTCACTACAAACCTTCACTTGACACTTGTTCCCCTGAGTGAAGGACATCTGAATTAGATTCAACATTGAGGGAAGATCATTTCCAACCCACTTCACTTGGTGTCTTTGGCTGAAGACTTGGGAAGAATGTTGATGTGAATCAGATCCATCCTGACTCTGCCATTCATCACAACAATACAGGTTGGCGTCACAAATATGTTTGAAATGCTTTGGATATGTTTTGATTTCCAATTTCTGAGCCCTTCACTTGTCTCTGAATGGACATCAGCGGGTATGAGTTGCGGTGCTTTGCAAGGAGAAAACGATGAGGGCGAGGTGACAGATGTCTGCTGCTTCTATTCCTTGCCTTCTTCCATCCTAGGCGCACGCGATTTCAAGTTGATCAGAAGGATTTCTGAAGGGCATAGCGGCTAGCGTCATAGCAGGTGATGTTCGCAGTAAAAGGTGAACTATTCATGGAAGAGGATGATTCTGCTCCATAAGTTCTGAAACCCTTTGGATATTCAAAACTCATGACTCAATCACCTGAGATTTCGTAAAGTGTTGGGTCGGCCGATTCTGGAAAATTTATTTTCGATGCCCCAGTTCAAGGGCCATGTTCCGGGAGGCTTTTGATTGTTTGGGGTTGTCTTGGGGGGATTCTGCAGTCGCCTTTGTGCTTGATCTGGCGAGGTCATGCCAAACACAATCTGCTGAAGGCGGCCTATTCCTATTAGAATGTGGCGACCACCGTCCCATTGCAGGTGCGACTGCGAGCACCTTGTCAAGGGGCCGACTAAAGATGAGCTGGTTGACATTTGGGGGTTTTAATCCTGTGAGAATGAGGAGCATGACGTGTGAGGGATGGAAATTTGTTGGATCTCCAGTTTTTTTTTGCACGAGCTGGATGTGCAGGACTTGATGTATGACGCCTTGATCTTGGCGAAGCAGCAGGAGCACCCGCTGGGTGAGAGGGGTTCCATGCGTTGGTGGGTTTTGTCCTTCCCGAATGGACGTAGAAGATCATGGGAAATACCTATTGAACAGAAGAAGAAAGTCAAAACCTGTCGTACTCGTATCTACATCACTGAGGCTGCCTGTAGCAAGCCAACCCAAGGACCAACCAAGCTTTCTGAACCCAGGACTTTGATGTCTTCAACGCCCTGGACATCATGGAGAATGAATCCTTCCTGAAGGAGCTGTCAATGTCAACAAATTTCTCCACATCGTGTTGCCAGGGCTTTCCACAAATAAGGAAAAAGAGAGTATGCCAGTTGTCGGAGCGTCCCGCCGTCAAGCATCATTTTGTTTCTTTCAAAAACTCTATGTTGGATTTGAAAACACAAATGCAGATGTATGTATGTTCTATTAGTTTCTTTTTTCAATATTTTCTGGGGCTTTACCTCAATCATATTTGTTCAGCGAACGAGCTCGTTCATGTTTTTGTCGCAAAGGGCGGCGGAATTTCAATCAGCAAGAAGATCCTTTTTTCTCTTTTCTTGTTGAAGCATTACTAGTAGTAGGTAAGTAAAAGGGGCCATTACAGAGGATCGTGATACAATCCTTGTAGAAGGGTAGTAAACAAGTGGGATGAGCTGGCTGGTCCCCGTTGGTTAGTGCGGGATCCTTGGTGTCAGCCTTGTGATGGGTCTTCATTAAAAAGCCTTCATGCGGGAGGAGTTGAAGTTTGGAATCGGTGATGGCCATTTGTTGCTTGGCAGGGGTAGATCTTTTCAGAATACCCTTGGCGTGTTTTTGTTGTTGGCAAAATGTCGGGGATCTTTTTGGTGCGGGATTTTTCAAGGCAAAATGTACCTGTGGCAGCCTAGCTCTGAGGCAGTATTACCTCTACAACTGGAAGTGTCCACGTATTGAACCCAAGGGGATTGGCCTTGTGCTCCTCTAAGACTGAAGATGGTGAGTTGGTTTTGCCTGGTTCATGGTGCAAGTCGTTGGGCCTGAAAAAAAGATGGCGCAAGTTTGGATGAAACTTTGAATGGACTAGCTGAATCATTGGTCATGCACGACTTTTTTTTGTTCCTCTGTTTTTTTACAGACTTGGCTTCCAGTTCAAAAGACCTTGAAGAGGGTTTTATCTTCACCTGCCCAACAGTAGGGCCACGACTGCACGCGTTTTGTGCGTAGAGGGTATAGGGAGTCCTAGTTTTTGAGGGTACCTCATGCCATGCGGACAGATGCAGCGTATGTGGTTGCCGGAATAGGCAACAAAAAATGGTAGGTTCTGCATGCTGCGAATGATTGTATCATTATCATCTTGTTGTACTTTTTCTGGTCTTTGATGTATAGTTTGGGTGTATTTTGATGAAACTCTATGATCTACTTATAGTGCAGTCAAGTGTATGTTTGATACTCCGTTTTGTACACCTTTGATGGCAGGAGGTGCGTGCCCTCACAACTTCCTAGAAAGAAGCTTCCCGCAAAAAGTCCATGCGGGAGCGGACTCCGTGGCAAAAAGCGGGGGTCGGTGTGAAATCATCGGACCCTTATCTTTTCAACATCCGAAGACCTTGAAATTTCATGGAATTTCCATAGGGTGAAGAAGATTGAAAGATTCTAAGATGGGCTTTGGTGCACCCTGTTTGAATCCTACCTTGCCATGAACTATGATTCTTGGACCGGTTCACGCCGAGCGGTGGAAGTTCATTGATCGGTTTCTTGCTCAAAAGCGGGACACGAGCCGTGGCGCCCTGAAATGAGCCTTGGTCTTGAACATCCGGCTTGACTGACGTGTTTGTGTCTGTTTGTTGTTGTAGTATCCTCAAAGATGATGATTTATTGGGGATGAGATTTGACCAAAGGTTGATCCCCGCTACAGGTCATAACAGGAAAAAACATGTCAGAATTCAGAATGATCAATAAAGTGGTAGAAACCTGGAGGACAGAAAATGTAGCGGGGCGATGGTGTAATATCATAATCATTTATCACTGCATGTTATTTGCATATTTATGATATTCATGTCTGTATATTCATAGATACACAAACGTGTATGTGAAAATCAATGTGTTTTTCCCATCTCTCTCTCATTGTCTTGGTTTTCAAGTTTTTGTACTTCACTGAGCCCTTGTCCTGAGAACTCCTGGGTCTGATCCGCCCTAACCGCTGCAGGAAAAAGCTCCACACCGCGTTGAAAGCTGCCTGGTTCAAAAAAGAGAACTTAACGTCTGTTCTTTTTTTCGTCCCTCCCTTCCTTAGCCTACCCCTTTTTGGTTTTTGAAGGTGATTAAGGTGATTCAGAGGTGAGGTGTTGAAGTGTTCGGGTGTTGGGGGTGATGAGCGCTGGTGAAATCAGGTCGGTGGCTACTACGATGATGAGCTTGTGGACGGGATATTTTCTTAGATTTTGGTGTGTCTAGGTCAAGAGTGAAAACAGCCATCATCAATGATTGTAGCATGATTTTGTTGACCTTGTTCCTCGCATCTTTTGTGAACCACAGACAGCATGGCATCACACCATTTGTTGCAAATTCTGTTGGCTTTTTCTATTCTTCCAAATCTGGGAGATGTGTTTCCATCCCCCTTCGAGCATCCCTCCTCCACTACCATCCATCCATCATCATCATCATCATCATCATCATCATCATCATCATCATCATCATCATCATCTTCATCATCATCATCATCATCATCATCATCATCCTCATCCTCATCATCATCCTCATCCTCATCATCATCCTCATCCATATCCATCATCCATCACCAATGAACCGCCTCGTGAGGAGCTGAATAATCGCTACGACCGACTGCTGGAGGAATGTCAGGAACTGCGCCGAAGATGCACCTTACGTCCACCCAGGTGCAGCCTGACTGTGCAGGGAGGAGGCAAAGAGGACACCGACAGATCCAAGAAGGTACTGTAAGTAGAGAGAATCAAGCATGAGTTGCCAGTAAGCAGGGTGGTTGATTATAAGAAAGTCCCCTCTGATAGTGGATGTAGGCCAAGCCTTTGATTTCACCTTAAATTCAGCCAAGCAATTTCACGGCCTGTGGGAAATACTTTTTTTTGGGGGGATAACGCAGCTACAACAAAGCTTTCATCCATTTGGCACTCCTTCGAAGATCCAGGTCATACTCTTCGGGGCGCCAGAAATCAGCGACCAACTTAAGGAAATCCATGAGTTTTTTTCCTGGTCAGGGTTTTCTCATGGGAGTGGTATGGGAATGGGGTTCCCACTATTGGAGGCCACTGGAATTTCCCTGGATTTGGTAACATGAAGCAATCCCAGTCAAAGGGTGTCGTTACCCATGATGTATGGTTTCCAGCACATGATTTGCTGTCCAAAAAGGTTTCTTATTCCATTCATGTGATCTTATACGGGTTTTCTATGGTTTTCTTGTATCCCAAAAGTTCTTTCGAAAACCCGAAGCCTTCTCTTTGTGCAATGTAACAAATCCGCCTTTCGAATCCATTGCAGGATATACCGGGTATAGCTTAGGATATCACCCAAGAGTGGAGGTTGTGTGAGATCCTCCACTAGAAGGAAAGATGCTTCAAGGTATGGCTGCCAGAGTGTATCTACTTTTGTACCAGTTTTTAGTATGGAACATTTCAAAAAATTGAACATTCCACTAAAATTCAACCAATTGAAAGTCACAAAGGTATATGCTCCCTTGGCTTGGGATTAAAAGCTTCCAAACGACCCTGTTACCAGAACCAGAAAAATCGATCTATCTTTCCGTCGAGGCCTAGCACCGAAGAGGCACAAGGGAGGAAAGAGAGGTAGGAAAGGGTCATTGAATAAGCCATTTAGGGGGAATCAAACAAATACACATGGTAATTATGAGCGATTTCCCTTATCATAATGCATTGTTTGGGTTGGTAATACAATGAAGGGGGACTGATTCATAGACTTTCCTTGCAGTGTTTGAATCAGTGGAACAGAGAACAGGTAACGGAGAAATTCACGTCGCTAAACGTACTTAAATGTACATATAAGGAGGTTGTATGAAGAAGATACACTAATAATAACTAATACTGTAATTTGCTGCCAAGCCACCGCATCCTTTTGGAGAGATGAAGGTTCCATTATTTTGGGGTGTTCCAGGCTAGCTGCTTACCATAGGGTCATAGGGGTTTGACCATTTGTCCGGCTTCTCAATTATTCCATGTTTTCAATTTGTACCTTGGGATTTCATGAGCCAGATTTGCCGCAGGAAACTGATCTTGGTACAGCAGACGCTCCAATTGGCGCTTGTGTATTGGCTGCAGTCCGATGCAACGAGGGCTTCCAGCTTTGTTGTGGGCCTACCATACGCAGAAGTTCATCATTTTCACAGAGCATTTCACTTCAACCGTCTTTCTAGCGAAAAAAACAACCCGAGATTTCAAAGCCTGGTCTCCAGTTCACGTCAAAAATCTGAGGGCCTGATTTGGATGGCTCGGATGCAGCGTTTAATCCTGGAAGCTTTCCTGATCGCGGCCACTTGGTGGACATCATGCAGAGGTGCCCTGCAATGGTGCCTGCCATGGGTTGGGGGGGCCTTGCGACACATGATCAACATGTGTGACTCTATCAATGGACAGCACAAAAAAGCATATAAATGCACACACACACACACACACATACATGCATACATACATACATGCATGCATGCATGCATGCATGCATACATACATACATACATACATACATACATAAGTTTATATATATATATATGTATATGTATGTACACATAATGCGTATATTCACGTATATATTTATTTAAATTTTTGTACATAACTTCTTCCAGAGTCTGACCTACTGAAATATATTACAGATGGCAGTTGCAAGGCTACTTGACCTTTTTGCGAGCTCCTTGTCCGCGTTTCGGCAGGTTGGTATTGCCACAGCCAACACCGCCGCTGCAGTTGTTGGCCGAAACGGCGCGGCAAGAAGTGCTGGAAGTTGTCAAGCCGCAACATACGCTAGAGGTGCATCTGGTGATAGTGCCAGTGATGGAAATGGGAATGTAGGTTAAGGAATTGTATATTATGAATTACCCAAAAAGGTTTTACTTAGGCTTTCCCATCCAGAATAAAACTTGGCAGATCTGCTTTTGGAACGCCCAATGGAACGGAAAAAGGGTTGTCCTGTGTAGAACCGGCAATAATGAAGAATCAGCAATGAGCCATCATCACATCATCATCATCATCATCATCATCATCATCATCATCATCATCATCATCATCATCATCATCATCATCATCACCATCATCATCATCATCATCAACATCATCACCATGGCATTGAGATTGATGCAGTGCAAACTATATAATAATTTGACAATATTGTTGATAACAATTATAATGATGACAATGATATCCATCATCATCCACAACATCCCTGATGATGCCAAGGATCACATTTCTGGAAGGGAGAAAGGACTGAGGAAGAGTTATAATAGCAATAAGAATGGTGAAAATAACCAAAGCAACAAGAATGGTTGACATTTGGAAAAGTCATCCCATCCTCACCTTCTATCTTGCACTTCGCCATTGCACAGGCCGTTCAAGGACAGCTTCGGGCGTTTTTCCAGCGGCGCCGCCTGCGGCTCACGTGCCTGGAAGCTGCATCGATTTCATCGACTCCTAGTTATGATTGTTGTTTGTGTACCAGGGCGCGAAATAAGTTCCTTCAAGTATCACTGTATCATCTTCGAGGGCATTGAGATCTTTCTGAACCACACATGATCAATTATGATCATTCACAAAAAGTTGTAGTTTTTCCTAGCCCATCATTTTTGGGGCCTGCCCAAAACCCTGTTCAAAAAGTGGGTAAACCATCTATTCAGTTTTTTCTGACGTTGAACCTGTTTTTTAAGCTTCACCATTTTTTACTGTGAAGCAGTGTTTTGGCAGGACCCAAGGTTTAAGAGGAATCCCCTTATGAAAGGGAGTGTTACTTAGAGGTGTGCCCCTAGAATCGCAAAGCACCCAAACCACCAATTTACCAAGGCTTCAGTGCGAGTTGATCGCGCGGAGGATGCGCAATGTCAGGAGCATTTGGGGGCCCCCAGGGGGTGTCTAAAGTCTAAAGTGGCCAATGAAGGTTTAGCTTGGGATTCCCTACTAAAAAAAATTCATAATCCTGCTGGTGACTGTCACTGGGTGGGGGGTAGATCCATATGTCTTATAAGATACATTATAAACCATCATGATGATCATTTTTTGTGGATAATCCTTCCTGCTCTGAATTTTTAGGGATCCAACCAATCAAGTTCCTGTCCAACCTGTCCAAAGCCCCAAAAACATTCCTGATTTCACCATCTTTTTACCTCATTTTTGCGTTGAGGCATTGGAGCCAGCTGCATGACACGGCACCGCTGCTGCAACGTCGGATGCGGCGGCTCTGCAGGGAGATTGAAGCTGCAGATGCGCGGATCAAGCGCTTAGGTCGGGAGGGTTGGGGGAGGTTGCTGGTGGATGCTGGATGGCCATATGCGCCGTTGAATCCTAACAGATTTCTTGCGTAGGTCCGTTAGGTCTAAGTCCCGGTTGGGTCTCACAAGATTTTTGATCATTTTGCAAGAAAACATGGTCATAAAGGTGCTAAGGACCGAACTTTTGACTCGGGTGACTGAAGATGTGCATCGATGTATCATCCTAGTGGGTTGGGATATGTTGGGATGTGGTTTTTTTTTTGTATCCACTTCCGCATGATGATATGATGATAAATCTGTGAGTTGAAATATGTGCTGTCAAACTCTCCGAAGTAATACCCATTGACTGATGATGGATTTACATTGCTGTGTCCGTTTAAACGAGGGTCACGAGGGAATAGTAGCAGTTTCTGCCTTTAAGAAATATGTAGGGAGAGATTGACGTTCAGTAATTTCTCCATCTATATAAGTAGGTGGTGTTTTCCTGTGCAGGTGAGGAAAGGGTTCGCAAGAAAAAACCCGAGCAGAAAAAGGAGGCGCGGTTTCCGGGGTATTCATCTTTCCTAAGGGTGCGATCCTTTTGAAGGGTCCTTGCCGGGCAAACATGAAAGCAGTTGTCTTTTGATTTCCCTTGGAAGATGAGCGTTCAAGAAGACGAGGTTTTCTCTTGAGTTTAGTTAAACTGTTAAATCGTTGTATTTCAGCACCATTTCAGAACAAAAAACTTGCTGGAAGCCTGATGAAGTCTCACTGGATGACTACCTGCAAATGTCACAGTCCAATGAATTAAGCCGTTTCTTTGACTTTGGAAGAAGTCATGGTTTAAAGTCAATCCTCGATCAAGTCATGGTTGTCCGAATTTTCAGATCAATCAAAATTTCCACGACTTCTGCTGTGATATTTTTTCTGTGATCTGATGGAGGGGCAAAAACATCTCAGATGCAACCAAGTGACATTCAAATCCATATTCCCATGAAAGTGATGGAGCATCCTGACTCGCAATTTTTCTTTGGGAAAGAAACAGGATCCTAGCTCCAGCTCAATGGGATGTTGAGAGGGGATATCCAAACATTACAGTACCAACTGTTGATGGAAGAACTCTTACCTTTATCTGGGATCTATATAATATATATATATATAGAGGTTCTTGTAAATGATCTACCAAGCTTAAGTGGTAGAAAGCCAACCATCAACCATCAACCATCCAACCTGAGGAGATGGAGCGACCAATTCCCAAGTCTTGTACCAAGAAGAAACTCTTCGATTACAACGAGGTTTACAGGCGTGGTTTAAAGCAGTTGTTTCCCTAGCAGCTTCACGCATTCTGTGAAGCATGGAACCATATATATATAGGGATCACAAGGGTTGAGAGGTGATGGTTGAAATTGATGAGAAAATTTGCATGGGAGTGGCAGTGTTTTTGCGGTGTTTCTTTTCTCAGATAGTGAGGAAGGAACAAAAATCAGATGGCATCATGAAATCACTCCTCTCTTGTTCAAGGGAAACCGCGTCCACACGAATCTTTCGCAATGACATCGTGGTTTGCTTGCGTGAGATGGAGTCTTGGTTTTTTACCGGTCATGGAGGAAAATCCCATGACTCCTACAGAACACCTGGGATATAGGTGATTTCGTGTGCTTCTTTCCGATGGATTTATGTTGGATGCGCAAGAAGACTAAGTGCATACAGCCACTTGGGGAATATGAAGTCCATTCGAACCTCTTGAGGGTGCGATGATCGCTGAGTAGGCCGTAGATCTTTTTTATGGCACACATATGTTCATTCATATAAACATATGATTTTTTTAATACGTGATTACATTTTTGGATACGCACGTTAAACAGCATCAACAACCCAACGACCCCTAGGTGTGGAACGATCGCAACACGCGGGTGTTGCGACGTTTCATTCTTCAAGTGCAGCATCTTCCTGCAGATTTGGCTGCAAGCAGCAACGAAATCTGTTTGATCAAAAGCCGTTGCTTCTGCAAATTGCAGTGATGGGTAGACGACCTTGCCCCAAAAGATGGTTTAGTAAAGGGCTTTCCCTTATTTCAGGGAAATCCAGGTTGGTGCAATGATTTGCTCAGATTGCTTCTACTGTTGGATGTACTTACAAGAAGCTGCTAACAGATCCCAACTTCGCTATACTTCGATGAAGAGACCATAGCCTAAGAAAACCCCAACATACCCTTGGAGCATACCCCAGGAATCCATACACCCCCAAATGAAAGGAATTCCTTCATAAACCGTTGGTTGGGGGTCTGGGGTATGTTCCAGGGGTATGTTGGAAAATTCTTAGACATAGGTGAGATTTTTTCCATTTACAACTACTGTTTGACTAATTTACTACTTCCAACAAAGGGATCAATGTATATCCAACATGGCGTTCTCAGAGAAGTCAAAGGGACAAATCATAGAACCTTTGCTTGGAGGATCATCCCATTTAAAAAGGGGTTATAGTATCTATGGTGATCGCAAGTCCCCTAAGTAGGATATAAATGGCTTGGTTTACCCCCCCTTAACGTTAAACACGCAAAAACCGAGTCGTGGGATCCCATCCTCAAGTGGTTGACTCACCACCTGACCGCTGTCAGGTGACACATCGACAGGACTTGTGGCGTTCCACCTTGCAGTTGGCCAAAACAGCTTTGGAAGGTGCATCACCGGTTACACCGGTGGGTCCACACACCGGAAATTGAATATAGATACCGATTACCCTCCCGAAGTTGAAGGAAGTTCGCCTCTGAAAATACGCCGGGCCCGAATAGGAAAGTAATCATCTTCCAACTTCCAACCACCATTTTACGGGGGCAAACTGTTAGTTTCGGGGAAGGGTAGATACCCAAAATGAGGCCCAGACTCCGGAGATGCCTTTTTACAAACCATCATTTTTGGCATCCGTGTGAATTTTCCAGGGTGTAATTGGGGATTCACCATCTGAAGATCCGCTTTTTTTGCTACCCAGTTCTTGATGTTGAAGGATGTAATAGTGAAGCTCCCTCGAAAGGCAAAACGCTAAGACTGTTCGCATGTCAAAGGATCATGATGTGACACCACGTGATCCAACAAAATATAAACACTGTCATAGCTGTTTTGAAACGGGCAATCTCCTTAAAAACGAAGAAAATCATCAGGGGGTAGCTGTGAACCATATGAATCGCAGCTTGAAGCAGTGCCAGGTAATGTCGCAAGAATGCATCCGATGCTATGGGAACCAAGGACCACCATGGCACGAAAAGGTAGGAGAGATACAACTTTTATCCCACCCCTAGCAGCGGGGTGTATCAACGTGAGAAAAAAACACTCCCCCCCCGGAAAACTAAGATATCCCGTCTCCTGAAAATTGATGGTTGTACGATGACATTTCCTTTAAAGACGGTCTGGTTTCAGGGGACATGTTTTTTTTTTTCAGGGGTGTAAACTTAAAGAAAACATAAGAACACCCTCTTGTAATTGTAGAAGACTCCTCCGAAACCGGGGGACACAGCACATGGGTTTTCCTGGGATTTTGCCAGTTTAAGACAATTCCAGATAGCAAAAGGACAAAAAAGAATGGTGGAAAACCTAGATAAAGTATAATTGCACCAAAAATTACTGCAACGTTTTTGTATTATGAAATGAAGAATGCTTGCAATTTTGGCATGCGATGTGCAGGTCGTGAAGGAAACTGCTTGATGATCATGTCATCCAAGTAAGGCTTTCTATATATCCGTTTGAAGGCGAAGCCACTGGAGATAAACCGGTTTTCATGATCATTCATGAGTACTTGCTGATGAAGTGTCTCTGATGGACCAACATTGCCCTTGCTGTGAAAATCGCATATTTTCAGTGTGCTCATTCGTTTACTAGGGTACAATGTCTCTTTCGATATATTTTTTAACATGGCACACCTTCAGTGAGTTGCTAATTTACACCCCTGAAGATTAACATGCAACCTAAAAATCACCCCAATCATCTGCACCAAAGCTTTATTTTTCGGGTTAAAAAGGTTAATTCTTTTCGATTCTACCCATCCGATCCATATTTACGACACTCCCCCGGGACTGGAGATCCCTTTCCCTTCGAAATTTCCCATGTTTTCAATGGCTTCATACATTTCCCCACCTTCCGTTGGCCAGCGCGGAAACGGCTGTGCTTTCAGGAGAGAGCTGGCCAAGAAGTTGATATCCATGGCAGAACGATTAGGGATTCGTGCTTTGCTAGAGCAAGATTCAGGCCACGTTTGTGTTAAAATTCCTGCAACGGGACTCAGGTGTGTGAATGGAAAAACTTCGGGAGATAAGAAATTACAACCCAGAGATGGTGAACATTTTCGAGTGAAGGGATTTCAGGAAAACCCAGTTTGTTTATTTTATTTTTTTTGGTGTCCAAAATCCAGAAAACCTATATACAGATATTTGGCGAAAAAGACAACATATACCTTGGAACTGGCCCCCACCCAGGATGCAATCGTCGCCACCAGGATTCCGAAGCCACATTTTTTAGGCTCGGGAATCTCAACCTAAACCTTCAAAAATGTGACGATGGCATCCTGGGGCCTAGGGGGGGTAGACCCAAGATATAGCCTCCCTGAAACTAACATTTTTGCCCCAGAACATGGATGGAAATGGAAGGCTATATATATATATACTGTATATAGTTTCCATTTGGGAACGCCCATCTTGTCAGGTGCTATGATGTTAGTTTCAGGGAGGGTACCGAAGCTTGGATCAGGTCATACCTTGGCATCCAATGTGGCCAGGATGTTCCTTGGAGTTAAGCAAGCAGCTGTTGGTCAGTCGTTGGTTCGTGGGTGTAGAGCTCCATGGAACCCTAAGGTTTCCTGAAATCTTTGCAAAGCAGGAGCAGGAGAGGGCTGGCTTTGTTGAATTTTGTATGTTTCCCTGTCTTTGAAGTGGAAGAAATCCCAGTTAGTTATTTCAAGTGGTTTGTTTAATGATTAGCCTATAGCTCAAGTGCTCAGATGTTTGTGTCTCCTTGTGATATGACATCCCTTCATTAACCCTTGAACTATCAATGGTCCCTGTCCAACCTACTGGACCATGGATGAAACGATCTGCGCGGTAGCCAGGATCTTTTCATCCTTGCCATTCGGAGTTCCTAAGCAACAGATCTCTCCAATCCTGATTGACCTTGTTCTGTATGGCCTTCCAATGAAGAACTCCGAAAACTTGTCACTTCAAATTGAAAAGATTCGAGTTGAACATCAACCACTCACAATCACGTTAAAAATCAGCTTCCAGTTCCTCTTTTGACATGGGCACTGGCCGCCGTCCCTGGTCCCTCTCCTCCCTTTTTTGGGTCAACCTTTTTTTGTTGAAAAAAAAAGGTGTTCAGATGAATGTGGTCATCATTCCTAAGATGTTCCACTTATAATAAGGGGTTTCAAAAAGGATTGATTTGCACGACACAAAGGTTCTTCTATCCGCTTTTTTTTGGGAGCCGTTTGGCAGGACTTCCATTTTGCGACCTACCCTCAGCTGCAATGTCAAGCAACCCGAACAACGGGAGCTGGAGGACTGGGATCAAGGATGGCTTTCTCGTAGATTGGGGGGGGCTTTGTGTACTTGTAGATGTGTAGGTGGATTGATGTGGTATAACTGTATAGCTTATAACTTACGGAATACAAAGATAATCGAAACTTTTACATCCCAGTTTTTCCACAACGAATTTCCACCGTCAGGATCGCCCCAGGTTTCGACACAGGCGCGGTCAGCAGTTGATCTTCGGGGTATTAGACCTTGGATCCGTGTGGAGGTCCAGATCAGTCTCCTGATGATCACTTATGTTAATTTGTTTAGGTGAGGTATTTCAGCATATTTCAAAAGATCTAGAGTACAAGCTGGATGGTTTCATAAGAACTTCCCTAACCAACTGAGAGATTATTGGACTAACAACTTCCTTTTTGGTGGCCGTTTTTGTCGCTTGAAACCTGGTCTACCTGACTGGTTCTTACATGTTGTGGGGGTTGCCAAAACCCTGGTTTACAGTGGGCAGATAATCTTATTTTTTTTTCTGAAAAGAGAAGCTTCAACTAATGGTTAATTGTCCAAACCACCGGAATCCAAACCACCGGGCCCCAAACCAACAATTAACCATTGGCTGAAAGCCGTGATTAACCTTCAGGGACTCACCATTTCTCCAGGTGCATTGCCTCGAAGATACTTGGACCGACTTTGTACCTTTACAGCCGCATGTCTCTCTACATGCGCAAGAGCAGAGGGTACCTTGGCAGAGATGTCCAAGTTGAAAAAAAAACGGCGCAGAAAAATTTGACACCACCAGGGGCAAAATGTTGTTGCCTTTTTTTTCTCCATATGTGTTGTGGGAAACAAAGAGTTGCAAAGGTACTGGGAAACAAGGAAACAACAATGCTTTTGATTACACCCCTGAAAATTCACATGGAACCCTAAAAATAAACCAATTGTAAAGGAGACTCATCTGAAGCGACCAACAATTTTCAGATTCCATGTTAATTATCCAGCCCAAAAGTTGGAAGAGATTACTGGACGGTGATGGTACTGAAGAATGAGAGAACTCCAACAAAATGTGTGGGAGACATGTATATATACGTGTACATATCCCAACAAAAACAACGGGAAAAAGAAATGTCATATACCATACTGCAATATGCATTTATATGATTATATATAAATACATGATACATGATACATGTAATCGTTTAATTAGATGTATTGGAAGGTTCTCTTAATTTTCTCTACATTTTCATATTAAGCTCCATATTTTTGTAACATTTGAAGGCTGTTTTGCAAAGGGTAGGAGTGTTGCACGGTCACAAAGGGGGCCCCCTGTCTTGAGGCAGTGATGCGTGGACGAATGGAGGCTTATCGCAAAACTTGTCACAAAAATTGTCACTGGAAACAACCATGTCAAAAGTCTAAAGCACAAGGGGAACTTGTGCATCTAAAACTCAGGTTTTTTTGGTGAAGGTGAAGATTGAACCATTGAACCGATTGAACCGATTGAACCTCTCTGTTTTGAAGGTTTGTCGTTGATTTTTTGGAGGGGTTTGGGAGTTTCGCCTCAGGGTCCAGTGGGCAAAGATCCAGGTGGGGAGTGGTGGGATGGCTCTGATTTATTTGTTGCACATTTTTATGTATAAGTGTTGCAAGTATGCACATATATAAATATATACATACATATTTGCACCTGAACATTTTTAGTGAGTCACTGCATTCCACTGGAAAATGGTGGATACAGTACATGACTTATTGATGTTTTTATTCATTGTAGGATGGTTATTTATGCCTGACTTTGTGGAAGGGATTGTTTTGAGAATGCAGGTAGGGTTGCTGAGGAGTGTCGATTCGGATATGTGCTTATTGGATGAGTTTGTTGATTCGACACCCCAACGCTGACTGCTGTAGGAAGTATTCGGGTGGTGTTCTCCATTGTAGGAACCAACAAATTCCGGATGGGGAAGCAGTGCCACCTCCATGCTGAGGCTGCGGATTGAACGAGAGCTTGCGCAAGGAATTAGAGTTCCTTTCAGCTGATGCCAGGACTGAGGAGGAAGAGCGAGAGAGAGAGAGAGAGAGAGACGCGCACACACACACACACAGATATATATATATATATAATTGTGTATATACATGTGTAAAGACCATGATAGAGACAGGAAATTATGGGGATGGATTAGGCTTGAAGTAGGGCAGACAAACAGGCAAGTACATTTTCATGATAGTTGCAGACATGTACTTTTGGGTGCGCCTCAAAACTAATCACCCTTAAATGCATCAGGTTCCTACTAACTAGTTACTCGCCACTTCCCAGACAATTTTTTGTGGTTCTCAATTTGGGGACACCCCCACATATTTACACATGCATAAATATACATTTAGATCACGTTTTTACAGACGCATATACATATCTCAGATATCTCCCTACCCCGACCGAACCTTGTATCACTTTTTCCTTCCACATGACATGATTCCTACATTCTGTAGGTGAATTGTAGGTGAATTATCTGATCAGGATTTTCATGATCCTAAACGACTGGCCAGCAGGACTTCAGAGGCCAGCTTGCTGCAGCTGGCAGCACAGTGCCTTGGGGCGGACTTCAAGTGTTGGAGGGGTAAACACCCCCGCACCCATCATACAAAATAACAAATACCTTCCCGAAGTTTAACAGTTCGCCCCTGAACAATGATGGTTGGAAGATGATCCTTTCCTATTGGGTTTTAGCAACTTTTCAGGGGCTATGTTAAGATTCGGGAGGATATTTGATCCAGTTTTTTTAGAGGTCTTTTTTTCCTGCTTGTGTCCATGATGATCTTCACCTTTCACTTTTAATGAGACCGAGATACACCTACATCAAATATGTTTCTCAACCCTTTAGAGAGAGGAAATGTAAAGTTCTTCCTTGTTGTACATTGCTTTGAGCGTGATTTTTGAAACAGATGTGGAAGGAAGTGTTGGCCATCAGTTTTGCCATCCACCATTGATTTGCGATTTTTCAAAAATTGTGACCGATTGGTTTTGCCATTGACCATGGGAACCCACCTGTGCCTTGCGATTCATCCAGAGAATTCCAAAGATGTTTTCCGTTTTGTCACCCGAATCGCAAAACCTTTGTGTCCAAACCACATTGTAATGCCACGATGTTTGGGGTGAACTTCTCTCAACTTTCCTGGGAAAAGATTAGAAAACTAGTACTCTAGAAGAATTAAGGGAGACCACCATGGTCCAACAAAGGCATGTCAACGGTTCACCGATCTTTCTAAGGCGTGCCAACATCTCACCTGCCAATTTTAGCGAAGCACAGCGCAGGCGCTTGAGTTTGAGGGTGGGGATGGTAGCTACAAGATTGTTATGATGTTCGTATTTTGCTAGTTATGCAGAGGAAAAATCATGGGGTATCGATTTCGTCGATTTGTATCTATCATGTATCTATATATACATTAGATGTAAGGAACAGAAATCCCGATTTTCGAATTCGACCAACAAAACAAACGACTCCAGGCACTTTGCGGCGGAGCTGGAGGACCCCCGAAATCCCTCACATTTTGAAACAGCTTTGTGGCTGAATTGTTCTGACGAAATTCTGTGAGGAGGCACAAGAAGACGAAGGCGAGAGATGGGTTGATGTGGAGATTTTAAAGACTGGCATGTATTTTTTTTGTTTCTCTCGACTCCTCTTCCAAACGACAAAAGATTGCAGGTACAATGGAGCCACCAGAGCACTTGCTGAAGGCCTTGAAATGGGGATAGTTGGAGTGGGTGACAACCAAAGGATCCAAACACCTGAGAGAGATGCAACAAAAACAAAAGGACATCAATAGGAACAACAAACGGGTGCTATAAGGAAAGCAACGAAAACATGCGCAGGTCTTTGAGCATTTTCTTTTTTGCCACTTTGGGCTTTGAAGCAATCTCGCTGTTTTTTTTTTTCCGACTCCATCTTTGTGTATTGACTTCGGGTTGACCCTTCAAGGCTAGTAACTAAGCGTTTCAAAAATGTCAAGGAGCTCCACAAGCTTTGGGAATCACCAAGGTGCCAAAAGTCAAAGATCTTAAAGCCTTAACGTTGAAACTTCTGGCGGCAAGGTCGTGGGACTCGGGACGCTCAATGAAAAGATAATATAATGATATAAAATGATATAGATATATATATATATTTAAGTTGAAATGCATTTATACAAATCACATAAATGTGAATATATATATATATCGCAATGTCGCATGACCCATGCCTTTCTGGATCCTTTCGTCCAGGCATTTTTGATGATGCGTCATCTTTGTTCACGTAGCCTGCGGCGAGAGCTTTTAGGCCAGGGTTTTTTCAGCTGGTTGGCGAATGGAAGCTGTCCATACATGATCCTATTCAATACCTTCCAAGTCTGCGGTTTCGAGATGAAGCATGAACAAATATAGTGTTTTGGTGTTGCCTCTTCCTGCTTTGTGGGGGTTCAAGATTTTATGACTTAGATGGTTCATATCCATGGTTCATGAGCTGTTTCTTAGCCTCATGTGTGGCCGGTGGTCGTGATGTCTTTGAGGCCTGTTGAACCTCTTCCGCTTTGTTCAGCAGAAGGTCTCGCTAGGTGTTCTCGTCATGCAAAGTGCTGCCAAGCCCAACACTGAGCATAGCAAGAAGAAGGACCATGGCCCGCTGAAGCTTTAGAAGAGATGATTTTCATTGATTTTCTACCTCAATCGCGGGATCACTAGATGAACTGGAAGTCGTATGGCTTCCGGTGAATTAGGGCTTTTCAACGTAAAAAAAAGATGAAACCCACCAGAGGGGGGAAACTTTGGGTGCCACTGGTGTTTCACCACGTGGTTTTCCGAACGTTTGCGATGTCAGGATATCTTCAACGCAAAACCTGAGCAGAAGGCGGGAGTTTGGCTGTATAAGGTGGCTGGAGGTCGGCCGTATAAGTTGGCCCCGAAAATACTGTATCCTGCACACCTGGGATGTATCAAACCCTGTATGTAAATAATGGGATAAATTCCATCAACTGTACCATCTGGAAAGTTCGAAAATTGCATCTCATATCATAACATGGGTTTCTTGCATCACCTCAAAATGCACATTGTTGACTTCACCGGAGCATCTCAGCGATTCTGCAGGATCAGGCATTACTACCTGGGCACTTGCCGCCCTCGTTTCCGCTGGCCTTCCCCGTCTCATGTCGAGGTGGAGCAGAAGGGGTAAAGATGGAGCGATGTATAGCAGTTTCATCATGTGCCCATGAGCCTTTGCTCCCCCCAAAAATTGAAGATATATTGCATGACATTGAGATATTTTGATAAAACTGAGTTGTGTTTTCACTGGGAAGGATGGATATTTTGATATTTTCGTGTAGTTCAGGACTCAAAGAAAAACCGACTCCTTTCCGAAAGTGGCGGGTGTAAATTGGAGACTTCTTCTCGCTGAAAAAGCCAACTGCCAGGTATGGCCGGGCCAAGGCTACGTGAAGCTTTGGATCATCTATCAGATGCTGAACCTTGGGCTTAGTTTGTTAAGGGATTTTTTGTCCAGGTTCTTAAGAAGGGACACGTAATGGAAATTAAATGATACAACCTGGGATTATGTAGTAGTTTTTGTTCTTAACATGTAATTTTCCTGAAAGATACTTACAGGTACTTTTCTACGAACGTGGTTTGAGTGATGGTGTAGTTTGAAGCGGGAACCTTTTAGTACTACATTGTATCACTCTCTCTCTCTCTCTCTCGCCAAGGAGTACGCCCTGCCGGGCAAGGACCTTGAGGACAGGGGGATTAGATTAGTTTGCCAAGCCATAGGAAATACACACATCTTCATTCATGGTGAGTTGTTCACTTGCTATGTTATGAAGTACCCGAAGGGTAAAAGTTATGTTTATTTCTGAAACCTGCGTCACCGAAATATCATATGTTTCTTGGGAGTTTGTTGTGTTGAAACTCCCGGGTGATTTTTTTTGTTGCGGACCAGGAGGTGGTTGATGGCAATGGGATCAAAATTGTACATAGCTCTGCCCTCTCTGATTTGGAGATGGTGGAACAGGCCAGCTGTAGTCGGGACCAGTTGGGATGGTGAAAAGATGGAAGGTACGGTAATGGAGTGCCATAATATACCAACTGGTGCAGGATTTATGTTGATCAACGAAATCATGGGGCCATGGGCATTTGTTGGTTTTTTGTGTTATCTATGGGTGCTATGCTCTGACAAAAGTCCTTATAGAAATTTGGACATGTTTGGATTTTGGATGTCATTAAATCTATACAGATACTATAAGACTTCGACGCATTCATTTCCATTTTCCAGGTTGGCATTTGATCTCTTTCTTTGAACCAGATTTGTGTAGCCATGACGGGTGGGCGAGCGTTAGGAGTTGCTGATGATTGCCAGCTACGCTCTGGACAAAGTGCCGGAGGAGATGGCGTCACAGGTTTGCTGCCTTTGAGGGGCGGCATGAAGTCACGAAAGAAACAAGCAACTTCGAAGCCTTTCCAAAGGAAAAAATCATGTGAACATGGTGATTTCATGCATCATTGGGGATATTTCAGGATGAGAGTTTATCAAACATCGTTTAGGTTGTAAAAAAGGCCATGCTGCCAAGATGGCTACAAGGGGTCGATCATGCAATGGAGGCGACTATGATGTTGGAGCTATAATTACTTCCGGGAGATCCAGTTCACCTTTTTCTTTTGCTTCCTTTAAGTGGGAGAAAATCCGCGAAAAAAAAACAAACATTTCATCAGTCAAGCCTTAGACTCTTGATGGCTGAAATCCTATATAGATTAGCTGCGATGTACAAAACCATGTGCTTATGTAAATTACAGAAGTAAATATACATAATATGGACATTATTGGGATATAGGACTACGACGATGGCTACTGCTACTACTACTGCTGCTGCTGCTACTCCTACTACTACTACTACTACTACTACTACTACTACTACTGCTACCACCCCTAAGCTACCAAGCTACCAAGCTCATTTCATGCAGGGTTGGACGGCTATCAGGGTCTTTTCTCTTGGCCCCCGATTTCTTTCACCCATTGCTACCACTTCCCCTCACCTCTCCAGCAAAGGTGGATGGTGCTGGTCTCCTAATGGAGGTGCGACAATGTGAGGTGCGGCAAGGGAACACGGGTCAGGGAAAGGCCGTTTGCCAGGAAACTCTAATTTTTTTGTTTGCAATATATGAGAGAGAGAGAGAGAGAGAGAGAGATGGAGAGAATACTTCATGTCTAAATAGATTTTTCTCATGATCAGGTTCTTTGTACCGATTTGTAGAGTTAGTTTCTGTTTAAACTGCTGCAGCCATAGAGCCTGTTTAGGGTCTATGCTTGTCTTATTAGTTTTACTTTTAGTACGTTCTATAAGACTATGTGAAATTATGAAAAAACCATGTGCGGTATGGGTGGAACTCTAGCAGTATTGTAGGATTTTGCTCAATTGGCCTGTTTTTAATTTGACAGTTCGTTGTTTTACCTTTCATTTGGCCGCTGGTTGGTCGACTAGTCAGCTGGTCCAATAAAAATCTTTTTGGTTGGTTGGTTGATTGATCGATCGATTGATGGACTATCTGACCAACTGACCAAATCACTGCAGCAACTGTTAATGTCCGGCCAGAAACTCTCCTTGCTTCTGTTTCGCTTTTCGAAATGACGTCAGGTCGCGCTGTGCCGTGCAAAGTGGCAGTTGGTCAAGGGACAGCTCTCGGCTTTTGAACGGGCCTCTTTAAGTAAGTGCCTTTGGCAGCATGGGTTCATCCAAGGCATCCAACGGAAGGAAAAGGGATCCGAGATCCTGATGACTTGATCAGCTTGAAAAGCAAGGCCAACCACCACTCACCACCCCAAATATAGGAGGGACCCCCCTTGGAATGGAACAGCTGGGGACCCAAAAAAGACCTGATTTCCAGCACCAGCTTTGGAATTTGATTGGGGGTAGGGGTAGGAGAAAAAGCAAAACAACCTGATGGCATTCTCACCATTTGTCTCGACTCCGGTGTTTTATTTTGGTAGCTGCTAGCTTGGAGCATTTTCATGCCCATCAATTGTTGATGACTAGACATCTCGCATCTTGTTCGGGTGTCTAATACTCGCCGGGGATGAACCATGCCCAGCTCACACTGTCCTCCCTTTGATACCTCTAAGATGTTTTGAGATGAATGAACGAAGCCAGTGAAACTGCATGGAACTACACGAAGAAACTCATGTCAAATCCAACATAAATCACAACTCACCATGAATAGTGATGACATGACCCCCCCCATTTCCAGGTGGGACATTGCTCAACGTATCGTGGATGTTTTAGCCTTGCGCCCATGCACCTTGGACCGCGTCGGACGGTTTCAACTGGGCGATGTGGAATTTTGATCCAAGTTTTTCAGTCAATTTTCTCACTGTTATAGAATAGATTCGAGCTCCCTCAAAGGAGGCTTAGAGAATACTAGGCCTGACCGACCTGATTGGCAGAAGAAGCTGTTGTTTTTTCTTTTTTTTGGTGCAAAAAGCAGTTTGGGCAATGGAGGAAATCTGAAATCACCGGACTGAAGCACCATGTCATCCTTACGTAGCTCTGAAGCTCCAATGTTGATTGGCCATAAGGAAAGGTGAAGACATAACGCTTCCGATTTTTTTTGTATGCGGAAAGTGGAACTCTTGTTCAAAAGATTGGCTTTTTGTCCAATTTGTCCCCTGCGTAATGCTCAAGGTCACATTTTTGCTAGAAAAAAATGATGCCCAACGATCACCAGCCGACATTTCAAACAGAAGAATTAGGCAAAGCAATCATGAATTGTTCTATTTAATTTGAACGGTTTTGCAAAAAAAGTGCTCAAACTCGAATCTTGTATTTGAAAAAATCCGAACTGTTACCTATACAAAGCATACTGTAGATAATATCTATATCTTTCTCCCTGTTTTCTCTCTATTCTCAACATTCACCTCTTCCAATTCTCCGCATTTATTCCAGATTCCAGATTTCCCTGCTGAAAATAACAAATCCTCTAAAAAGGGACCATTTCAAAAGGAACGTCGTTTTCCAACCATCATTCTTGATGGGGCGTAAAATGTCCACCCATTTCCAACGTCCCAAGTCGTCCTTGGAACCGGTTGACTTTTGTCAGGCTTTGACGCTTCGGGCAGTTTTCGTGATGCCTATGACGCATTGATCGGCGCCTTGCAAGGCCGTGCCAAACTTCAACAGAGCCGTGGCGGACACGTTTTCCTGTTGGGTGTGTCGCTGGATTCGATGGCGAGCCCAGACAGTTTTCCTGCATCTGGAACGCTTAGGACACTGATGGATTACCAACTACGAGCAGAGGCAACTTGGACCCGGAGTTGGGGTGATCAGCCAGGGATATCAGAGCCTTGTATGATTTTGTTGATGTGTTTGATTCCGAGTGTATTGTAACTACACACACTACCCTACAGGTAAAAAATATAATTAATTCAGGTAACATATATAATTAATTACATTTATATAATAAATGTTTTTTCTTTTTTCCCTCCGAATTTAGGAACATTCGAACAATTCATGAGGGTGACGCATCACTTGCTACATGGGATGATCATCTTAGACTTATATAATTTATATAGACCTTTCAAAGCTTTCCTTCCCTTCAATGTGATTCTTGAAGGAGATGAGCTTGCGCAAGTTACAACGACAAGCCCGTGTGGCGCTGCGCTGTGGGAGGTTTGGGAGATTGGCTGATGTATTTGAATCCTTATGTTCAATTTGCCATCCAGAGCCAGAATTTTTGTAGTCAATATATATGATCAAATGATTTCTGTTCCAATGCCAAAAATGAACAATCAGGTCATATAGAAGCACTCAACTCCTGCAGGATGTTGGACAAAAATCCCAGCAACGAAAATCAACGGGGCCCCAGGCGTTTGGAGCTTGATTTGGGGCATCAGCGCGAGAGAGTCAGTAAGGAAGCAGCCAAACAACCCTCCGAACTGGCAGGTGTGGAAAGGGCGAACAATTAATGGAAATGCATCTAGACTAGATATATGATCCAAAATTCCAGTCGAGTCATGTTAAGCGGAGTGTAGAGGTATGCTTTAAAAAAAACCCAACCAATTGACACATGTCCTTTCAACAAAATCATTCTGTAGTTTTCAGAGATTGGTCACGGCTGTTGTCATATCAAGTAGTGGTGATCAGAGACCTGGTGGCCTTGGGCCCCACATGCTGCATATGTTTATAGTGTACAGGTGTACCTAGAACAAATTCTGAGACATGCACGTGCTTTGCTTGGTTTCGGTCACTTACTGCAGGTTTGGAAATGGAAGAAGATCCACAACTCTGCGTGGAAGACATGTTGGCCAATCCCATGGAAGGAGCTCCTCCGAATTGTCGTCTCTCCAAAACCCAGTGCAACAACAAGGGCAGTGGGGAGATATGTGATAAGGATTCCGAACTCCCATAGATTCCTGTATTTCAGGGGATGGTCATCAATCCAATAGTAGGGATTTAGAATTTCGACGAGATATACATACATCTGTATATTTTTAAATGTATATATATATATAAATACATAAGGATTTCCTTTATTCAAGGTGGGATGACCATTCTCCAAACAAACATGACTTTTGACCATGGCACATGCCATTGGCGATTCACCAATGGCAAGGCCTTCCACCTGTGACTGCCACCTTGGATGGTTTATTGGTCGCGACCTTGGGCAGCCAAAATCTCTGGATTAATTTGAAGATGGAGTTGAAATTGGAATCATTTGAAAATTGTTTTTTTTTCCAGGTTGATTTGTTCAAAGAATACCCGAACAAAATGCTGGATCTGTGACCCGAAAAAATAATTTTCCAAACGACTTCAAGTTCAGGAGCTAGGAGCATTTGGAAGGTCTCATCCCAGTGTCACCTGAGGATGAGTTTCTACACTTTGAAACCAACCAAAGTATGATATGTTTCCATTCCTACGATCAATCAATGATTCATTGGTGGTTAATGTTTTGGTGGTTTTACTGTTTTACTATATCCCGGTAAACGTCCATGAAACAAATCTCTACATGAAAAAAAAACTTAAGATGGTACAATCACCAACATAAAAACCATTTCACCAAAAGATCCAGGTACCAAAAATGGAGCTACTGTACCTTATAACCATTGCTTCCTTCGGGTTTTTCAAGTCACTCAACTTGACCGAGGACTTCTCTGATTCTTTGGCGCTGGTTTGTCGGGGGCAACTCAGAAAAGTTGTCAACTGAAACACCCCCCGAAATGGATGCAGTTTTCGAGGTCTTTTTTTTGGGGTAAAGTTGTATGTGATGTATTTTTTTGAGATCTTTTTGGGTGTTTTCAGGCACACAGGGTGACCATTTCGTTCCGCGAGAGAAAAAAAAACAACCTTTATATGCAAGAAACATGTGCATGCCGTATATGAATTCAAATTTATATATCAGATGGATGCAAGCTATATTGTGCACATAGAGATATAGAGTATCATTTCCAGCCAACGGTTGCTTGGTGGTTAAGGTTCGTGGTTTACTACTGCAGAAAAATATCCCCAAAGTAACAATCCCAGCGTTTCCTACAATAATAAGTCAACCACCTCATTCATCACTTAAAAGCTGAGTATCGACTTACTCATTCAAAAAGACAAAATTATCTCAACTCTCCACATCTGACATGTACTGTACCACAAAAAAACCTGAAAACGCGTGGCACCATCACCCCCAAGGTTATTTCAACCCTTTTTTTGCCCCCGACGTGAGGGCCCGATATGGACCTCAGTGTCCCCCCCCCCGAGGCCAAGTGGACCAATTGGTTGAGACCTGTGCGGAGCGCCTGAAAGATTTGGCTCCAGAAACGGCCTTCCGACATCACTGGGTTTCTTGGGCGATGTCAGCTGATGGTGGGGTGATGAGTTGGGGGTGGGTGAGGTTGAAAAAAACCTGCCCTTTTCGAAACGAAACGATTTCCTTTGTGTTAACGGACCTACAAATTTTGGAGTTGGGGTGAAGTTGGTTGAAGTTTTTTTTTTTTTGAAGGGAAACATCTTTTGGTTTTACAATGGATGTATCGGTGAAGTTGGCGGGTGTGAGAGTCAGTTGACTGAGAATTGGGTTTGGCTTTGTCATGTGATAGTTAAGGGGGGGTGGCATTACCTTTCTCACTCACCACCAAATCAACTTGAGGAACAGGCTTGCTGCACGCTACTTGCCAAAGAATGGCAAGAACATGTGTCGCAAACTTCGGCCAGCTCGACAGGCGCCCTTACTGAAGGTCCAGGAGTTTCTTGGAGTTCACCAGGTAGGTGTTTGTTTAAACGCTTAACTCCTATAAACATGGAGTTTTCCGTTGTTCAGAAAACCGGAGGGTGGAAAACGAGTTAGTTCACCGCATATTTTGATATATATATATATATTCGCAGAGTCTTGCGTCTATATCTAGTCTAGATCTATAGCTACATCTTTCTCCATACAAGCTAGTTAGCGGGATTTCTTCCATCACTAGAGTTAGGCGAGGTGAAGGTATCAACAAGCCGTTGTGTTGAAGGCACTTCTTCGTGTGGTATTCGTGGTCTCAGCGACGAAGTCTCTCGGCAAAACTGACGTGATAAAAATGCACTGTTTTGTCTCAGGACCTCAGTTGCACTGAGTGGGAATTTTACATGGACGTTCTATATGAGTCATATAGACCCACCCCAAAAAGTCTTCGACTTTTAGCACCCAGGAGTTTGTTACTGTACTTCTGCTCCAAAACAAGTCTTCTACTTTTGGTCAGTTGGGCGTTTTTATGTTACAATAGCTTGAATTTTCTTTCTGCGATTTCTTGAATTTTCCTTCGTTTTTTTCCAACTAACTTTCTATAGGTAAAAACCCAGCAACCACTACCATTACCACAACGGCTCCGGCTCCGCCTAAAAAAAAAAACACCAACGGCCAGCGGCCAACAACGTGGTCGAGAGGCTCGGGGCTCGGCAATTTTTTGGGATGATCGTGCAGATGACCCCAACTGGTTGCTGCTACAGGCGGAGCAGGTGGGGACCATGGTTCACCGTTTTTTCTTTGGTAGTCGTTCCCTAGAGGAAACGTCAACAAAAACATGCGAGAAAAAAGGGTGGGGGACTTTTTTTTGGTGCATTTATGTGTATGAGAACTAAGAGCCAGCGCCTCCCAAAATGGTTTGGAAGAGGACTTTTGGGTGTTTGTCCAATGTCAAACTGGGTAGCTGGAACACAACTGTCATGTGAACATTTGAGGCTACAGATTGGTCAAGAAAAAATCACCCCTTCATCCGATGTCGTTCTTGGGGCAGGGGGGCTTGCTATGTTCTGGTAGGGTGCAGGTGTGATGGTGCACTTGGGGAACCCTGTGTGAGTCGTTTTGGAAGGTAGCCCCGGTTGTGGCTTCCAGATTTGCTGTGCTGTAGGTCATTCTGAAGTGGCAATCCGATTCTGAAGGTGCTGGGCTTCTTACGGAGCGAGGGTGAGATCATCACTGATTCGCTTTCCATGTGAAATGATTCTCATATTGAAAAAGCTACTGGCACCAATGTAGCTGGTGTACCCTGCCTGAAACTAACAGCAAAAGCCACTGAAAATAGGCCTAAACGCCCCCAAAAGGAAACTATATAGTCTTCCATTTCCATCCATGGCTTCGGGGGCCAAGATGTTAGTTTCAAGGAGGGCAATTAAAAAAGATCTCGCCTTGTCGTTACATGCCCCCAGCGCTCCTTCAAGGTGCAGGTCCAAGCCGACTTCAAGATCCAGAGTTGGCTTGGGCACCTTTTAATGAAGCCGTTTTGAGGCCTGGGTACCAGGGAAAACTTCATGGAAACCTCTAAGGGTACACCACCTTCCCAGGAAAGAAGGCCTTTTTTCAGGCCATATGATGACGCCTGATTAGGGGATCATGGTGGCTCATAATCACCTAATAAGGTCTTATTTTTTGGGGCTATGGCATTGGGGGGATGCCATGACAGGTTAAGCTGCCGACTACTAGACCAGGCACCAGAGCTGGGTAAGATATTGGTGGTGCTGGAGATTGGAAGGTGATATTAACTCAGGAATTGGGAGGAAGATTTAGAGAAACAGGTATTAACAAAAAGGGTGAATAATTTGTTGTTGTGGTGGTCATGGTTCAGTTTCTGTCGAGTCATTTATGACTGCCGACTTGTTGTTATACTACCCTCGCCACGAAAAAGCAAGTCATACGATACTGACAAATGAGTTGGACATTTCACTCCCCAAAAACTAGCGCCCTTTAGTTGCAGGAGCCCACCATTTTTCAGGAGTTTTGATCACTAAGCTTTAGCCTTGAAGAAGCTTTCCTGTTGCTGACTGGGGTTCAGATATGATATGATGATATATTATTTGTAGGCGGCTTTTTCCAGTTAAGTGGAGGGAGAAGGGTCCAAGAGGGGAAGGAAATTGTTTTCTCTTGTCCTGTTGCTTCCTCAGATTCTTTGGACGTGCCTGGAATTGGCTCAAGCTGCCAAGCAGCTGTGCAAACAACTCCACAAGTGGCTTGCACAAAAGACTGATGGTCCCCGGGCAGACAGGGGGTTGCAACACCATGGCAGTGCATACATTCTACGATTCTATATGCAGTCATGGCGAGATTTCCGCACAGACATTGTTGAAAGATATCGCAGGCTCCTTGTTGTCTAGGCTCGAGCGAGTCGAAGAGGAACTATCAGATATCACTTATTGCATCTTTCTCCCCTAGTTAGGTGAGGATACTCACGTGTTTTTTTGGGTGCAATTCTCTGCAGCGCAACGCCGGTCAATGTGTCCAAATCTAGCTCTAACGGAGCATGAGGCTTCGTGTTTTTTGTTGGAGGGGTTAGGATGGCCAGTTTGGTGGCTTTTTTTAATCAGGCTGCAGGCCCACAGATGTGAAACTCAATTGATATCAAGACTTGTTACATATTTTGACATCCACTGGCCCCAGGACGGGTCAAGACAATGGGCCAGTTTGAATTTCTTGCACTTTCTTTTTGTTGATGTATAGTCAAGTGGTTTTCTACACCAGGCAGACTTTACATTTTTCGCAACGTTTTGAAACGTAGCTGCCCACGTCACCTGATGT
Organism: Breviolum minutum Mf 1.05b.01; assembly: GCA_000507305.1. Classification (NCBI taxonomy): domain Eukaryota; class Dinophyceae; order Suessiales; family Symbiodiniaceae; genus Breviolum; species Breviolum minutum. Next base: position 305,060 of record DF239105.1, on the reverse strand, counting down.
TGGCAATTGATGGTTCTGGCTGAGATCCAACCAAGAGCTTCTAATGAGAACCAATGAACTCTATGGATGTTGTGAGTGTTACAAATTGTTACTGTATCATACTGCACCCATGGTATTTCAAATGGATACATACTTTGTTGCAGAGCTTTTGAATTTCCTGGGCTTTGCCGTAGCCAGGCCTTGAAACCTTTACATGGCTGTCCTTTGGATGCTAGGCCGGGCGGCAACTGAGTTGACGACTTCAGGACCCAAGAGAAAACAGAACGGCACTGGATACTAAGGGTAGATGAGAACAGATGTCAACCAAAAGACATTTTTTGTCATCATGTGATGGTTTCACACTGTCAAACCTGCCGCGCAGCTTTCATGAGTTTTTAGGCTAAGAGTTTCATAGTTGGCACCCGACAGGAGACAAGGTATTTCTTTTCTTGTTTTCTCCATCTTTCTGTGTATCTACGAATGACATGCATTGACGTGCATTTCTGGTGCAATCATTAAAAAAAGGTTTGCAGGATATATACTTATATAAGCGTATTATGATATACAAAAATATCATAAAATCATATACCATCTGTGTTTGCTTATATATTTGAGAAACATATGGAACTTCACATATCTATCATCTATCCATCTAGAAATCATCCAAAAAAAAACCTTTCTGTTTGCAGCCATGTCTGCCATGGATTGGGGGAGCCTGCTTCCGGCCTCTCCAAATGCCGTTGGGACCGCCCCGCGGACCGGCCCGTCTTGGATTTCACCCCGACCGCCTCCACGGTCCACGCAGCACGGCTTCACGGCCGTGACCCCCTTGGGCACCGGCATCGTGACCTACGTGGCCTTACGGCGGCGGCTGGTGCAGCGCAGGGCTGATGTGAAAGTCACGGGTGAAACTGGTGAGAAGAAGGTGGCTTTGGGAAAAAATTGGATGGCCAAATGGCCAAATGCCTTTTTTTTTTGGGGGGGTAATTGGTTAAAATGACGCGCAAGTGCTAACTCGATGCAACTCATGTTCACTTGAGAACCATCTGATCATCGGAAGTGAATGAATCAAAAAGCCGGTTGAGTGGTTGAGTGAGAAACCGTATTGCCTTAGGATGAATTGAGATTTGCTTCGGGTGTCCAAATTAGGCCCCCTTGTTTGCTTCGCAGTTGGTGTGTTTCTTTTGCCTTTTTTTATCCTGGGTGAATCATGGAATCGGACTGGGATGCTCGATGCCATGGTCGGGAATCTTATTTCAAAAACATCTCCAAGCAGTGTTTTAGTTAGGTACAGACAAATGATTCTGATTCACATGGATTTGTAATGATGATTTACATGGATTTGTAATGATGATTTACATGGATTTGTAATGATTTAAAATGGATTTGCACTCTTGAGTTTAGAGTACCGTAATTTGCTACGATGGTAGGTTTACCAAGGCTTCCGTTTTTTTCAGGTGCAGGATTTTCACGCCCCACGTCCTTTGGTGGCCCAAGCCCAAATCAGGTTGAAGATTTCTGCAAGAAGGGTGCAAAGATAGAAGTGTTGGCACCATCCAATCGCTGGAGGGAAGCTCAAGTGGTACGTATTGGTGGTGGCGTGGCGAAAGTCCACTACACCGGCTATGATGCGCAGTTCGATGAAGAGGTGTGTCACGATGACGAATCAGAGAATCAATTCAACTATAGAAATGGCGATTTTTATTGGCCTATAATACCAATACACGTGTGGGAAAAGTACATAGGCAGAAAACAGGATTGCATCCCCTTTGCCCCAGCCCCTTGCTGTAGGTGCCCATGGATAAAGCGCGCTTGCGACCCTTTGGTCAGATCCGTAGTGAAAAGCTGAAGGAACGAAAGGAGAACTTTGTGTTGCAACTGGATGCTGGCTGTTGCCCTGGCTGCGGAGTGAAGTTGCAATGCACTGATAAGATGGCTCTAGGTTCATTGGAGTTGAATTGCCGATGGATGGGTCACGGGTCGTTTCTTTTTTTTAATGGTGAAGTGTGGTGATTCTTCGGGTGGGTTCAGGGCCAATGAATTTTTGTAAACAAATCTATCTATATATATATATTAGTTGAATTATCATCAGATTACATGTATAGCTCACCCAGCACAGTATGTCTCAAGAGTTCAGTCGTCAAAGCTTCAGGTCTTGGAAAACTATCTTCACAAATTTGCATGTTCAACATATCCGAAAGATTTTCCAGTTGGGCTAAAAGCCAGCAGCTGGACCAGATGTGGCACAGACACAATTTTTATTGTTTTAAGTTGGACTGGTCACTTTTTGACCCTGTCCCTGGGCATTGCCCGGCCCATCCGTGCATCCGTGGATCGGCTGATGAAAACTCCGCAAATCGCGGAGAGTTGCTGAGGTTACATTCCACCGGATAAGTTCGTTAAACCTGAAGAGGAAGATCCATCAAAACCTCTCAATGCTGAAGATGAAGTGGCATTGTTGCTGAAGGAGGACTTGATGAAATCATTTGAGACAAACACGACTGGTTTGAATCATTAGTGAATCATTTGGTGTTGGTGGCTACTCGAATCCGCAGTTGGGTCAACACCCACGGAACTTGGAACACAGTTCTATGGAGATTCCACACTGACGTCCCCCTTGAGTCACGAAAAAACCCTCATGCCAGCATACCCCATATGGCAAAGGAAGCCATGTACCAGGGATCATCAAATTACCAATTTTGCTGGCATCAAACCATGCAAATGTATGGTACTACAGGACTCACTGAACTAGCTGAGTTTGGGGAGATGCTGTTGTGACAGGACGGTGTGCAGGAACTGAACAGCTATGCGGTGCCCACAAGGTTTGGTCAACCAATCCAAGCTTGTGTGGCCCCCCTCCCAGCAACAGTGGGAGATGAAGGTTTATAAGGATCCCCTACTAAAAAGGTAATAATTCTGGTGGTCAGTGGTCACTGTTATTGGGACGGGGCCACACCCAAAATATAATTGGTGCACCTTTTATTATTGTTTTGAAAATTGGTGCACTTCAATTTCCACTGGTGAATGAGACATTTTCATTAAAAAAAGTGATGAATCGTGAATCATTTAAGGATGAAGTGCCGAATTTTCTATCTCTGATGCTTGCAAAAACCATCCGACCCGATGAATCTCACCAGGTCGATGCAAAGGTTCTTCAAAGTCATTGCCCATGTCTATTTGGACATCCGTAAGGATCCTGACGTGAATGCTGAGCGCACGGGAGAAAGCCTGGTCTTTGGTGCCTTTTTGGTGAGGAAGATGAAACGTTGAAACTCAAGAATCCGTTGGTGGTGGTTTTAAATGACCCATTTTGGGGGGGGGGTTTTGAGGGTTGATACAATTAGACCAATGGTTGCTTGGTTGGTTTATGGGTTTGTTGTTTTTTTTGGTTGGTTTCAAATATTTTTTATTTTCACCACGAAAATTGGAGAAGATGAACCCATTTTGACTCATATTTTTGAAATGGGCTGAAACCACCAACTAGTCCAATGTCTCAAGTCTTGTTGCTGTGGGGTTTGGTGCATGTTGGACATTTTCCGACAAGAATGCAACATCGGTGGAGAGAGGTTTCTTATAAACCCATAAACCCTGGACAACCAACATGGAACTCAAAACATGGAAGGTTGGAGAATGAGTTTCGAATTTCAAGGGGTGCAAAATCAGGTTCCATGTTACTTATATGTTTATTGTATACTTTGTGGGGGGGTGTAAACTCTAAGAATGAACTACCTTGCTACACTGCCACACCAATCCTTCTTGGGAAACTACCACGGCCTCGCTTGATAGTGTAGATGGTGGTCTGGCACGGGATTCCCCCCTAAAAGTCATCCGAATCATTGCAAGGAGACAGGTGAGTTATTGCTTTTTTACCCAAAAATCTTCACCTAGATCTTTTCTGCAAACTTGAGGTCAACAATTTCAGATCGATGAGGTGTATAGAAGCGCTGATTCTCGAAACTACTTTCGACTAGCGGATGGCCGAGGTTGGCATAAAAATGGGGAAGGGGGAGGCTTTGGGACGACTACACTTTTGCAAGGTAAAGTATGTCACATTTACAATGATTTTCAGTCAAATTTACTGGAGAAGATTAACAGTTTACCGACCTAGGAACTAATATATACCCACCCAAGGTATATTTGAAGATGATTTTCCTTTTCCCAAGCCTTTCTCCAGCTTCCTGTCTGGAAGTGCATCAGTGCTGTTAGCGCCGAAATCTATGGGGGATTGTTTGTTAAGACACAGTGGAGAAAGACCCCAGTGATGAAATATGTCGATGCAGATTCCAACCACTTACCAAAAAACACCCACCAACAGTTTGCCTCTGATGAAATCCCATTCCGGTAGGATTGCACATGATTTCTCAGTGCTAAACAAAGAAGTTTTACAACCCCTGAAACTAACATAGCGCCTGAAAAGAGGCCATCCCAAAAGGAAACCATCTATTTTCAGGGGTGAAAACGATGGTATTTGAAGCCTTTCTGAGGGACAAAACCAAGGAATCATTTCGGCAGGTTGGGTCTTTGATCGTAGCGTTGTCAAGGGTGCCATGACCCAGTTGGTGGCACCTATCACTGATGACTTGTCGGACATGAAGAGGATGCGAAAGGAAACCCGGCCCAGTGTATGCAGCTCGGCTGGAGCTTGTTGATGTTTGGCGAAGGTGTTTTTTGATGACTGTGATGTGTTCTTTTTTTTTGGAAGGATTTGGTGAGGTGGGTGGTTTTGCGGCTATCAGCTACGAGATTTGCAAATTTACATGTTGTTTCGCAGTCGAACAAAAAACATTTTGGCGAGGGGGTTCTCAGTCACATGAATGCGTGTCAATGACCTACTTTGAAGATTGTCTAAGCAATCAGCTTTTGGTGGTTGTGTTTTGTTGGAAAGTGAAGGGGTGGTGGGGCCCTACCTTCCCCAACCCTCCAGTATTGCCAACATGTCCAAGGCACCACCACCCCCCACCAAAATCATCCGAACATTTAAAGAAATTGAACTCTCTCAACATTTTTCAACGTGCCAAGGTATGCGTTGCTGGGGCTTATGGCACTACAACGATTGCGATGACGTTTTGCGGCCAGCCTATGGTGGAGCAAGGGGTGGAAGCTCCGCCGCCGAGCTGACATCTGAGGCCTTTGAAAAGTTGCTGAGCGAGACCTTGAAACCGGTGCAGGAGCCAGCATTTTTGTCATTCAAACATGGACAAAATGGAGACCTTGAGAATCTTAATTTGTGAACATAAGTGATTTTTATAGGAAATGGTATGGAAACTTATGGAACCTTTGGCATATTTTTTAAACTTCGTTGAGTCCATTATCTAGTGATACCATATGACTCAACCACATGCTGAACGGATCTCAAACACCATGTTATTGAGCCTGTTTTCGACTTTTCCCAACTCGAGGAGGCATGTATCTTCGCTGTGGTCGATGTCTTTGATTTCGGTCCATCTTTCAAGCTCCTCCAGTATTTAGCCGAGGCCTACTGCGGATGTGCTGGTGGCAAGCAGTTTGGTAGCTGTAAACCGAGGAGTTTAACTCTCAACAGGGAAGCATAATTGAGAAACTTATTTTAGGTATGAGTGATTTTGGAGCTACCACCAGGTTTCCTTCACAAGAGCACTTGACTGAGAGTTCTCAGTGTTTTAGAGGTGAGATGAAAATGATTCACTGACAAGTTGATGCTTCCATGGGGTTCCGGGGTTCCGGTCTCCTTCCGTGTTTCCCAGACCTGCTGGGGCCTTGTGGCAACCTGCTTCAACACGGGGACCCCGTGACAGGAACTGAGTAACAAGCCGAAGATTCGTGTGCGCATCGTGGCGAACAAGACAGACCTGCTTCCAAAGGATACCAGTCTGCCTCGTTTACGTGGATGGATTGCACGAGAAGCTCAACTAGCAGGTCTGAATCGAGTTAAGATCATGGATGTCTTCCCTGTCTCATGTCTCTTGGGATTTTGAATCGTTTTTTTTGCCTCGGTTCTGAAATGACTAGACTGGCTTCCAGTTTAAGATAAAATTAGGTAGAAGGCCATCCTCAAAACGATGGTATATTCGAATATACATACTGTACTCCATCTTTGCTTAGTTGGCCGCATTGAACGGAAACTTGCCACTTCCGGCCAAAAAGGGGTGGGGTGGATCCAAAAGTTACAGTAGATCATCATTTTCCTGTGAGTGAAAACACGCGGGCTCCACTCCTCCCGAGGTCATCAGGATGGTGCAGGTTTGAAAGCCATTTCTGATTTGTTGGAAGCCAAAGGTATTCCTGAGGACTGGGAGTCAACTGGGAGGGGACTGGTGAAGGGTGTGGAATGGGTGAAGGGAAGCAGTGTATCTCGAAGGGGGGAAGGAAATGGAGGGGATGGGATTTTGAGATGAAGGTGGAGCATGAATGATGACCTTGACTGTTTTTTTGCACATGCCGCATGTCTATGCATTGTATATTGGGGCACATGCCACTTAAACCCTGTAACAGTGGGAAAATAATCAGCACTCTTTGGCAGGACTCCATTTCATGTATATATATATATACACAATTATGCGTTGGCATTGTGCTGGATATCCTTAGTCCTTCGAAGACAGCAAAGCTCAACATGACAAGTTGAGTACTGCGGAGAGCGACTCAGAGTGCCTAAAATTGAACATGAAAATAATGGATGGTTGGTGGATTATCTACGTTACGGCCCTCCGAGCTTCCCCTGTCAAAGCTCAGCCCATTTCAGAAAAGAGTATTCAAAAACAGGGTGCAGGGTACCTGTTTGTTCAGAAACGACATGTAGGGAAATGAATGAAATAAATGAACTCTTCTCTTGAAAGATCGGTGCGAAACTAATTTTCATTCCCTCAAACACAGTAAGTCGCAGAGACTCGAGGATCACTACGTGGTAGGTGCTGCAAACGCTGGAAAGTCCTCCTTCCTAAACCGCATGACGCTGCGCAAGCGCCGCGGAGTGGGTCGAGTGCTGTCGGAGGACTTGCTTCGCGACCGTAACGTTTGAAGTGTGCGACCGAAGTATCCCAAAATGGACGGGGAAACCCTTCCCATTCATTGTTTATAAATAGATGCATCTAGTTTCCCAATAGGCTTTTTTGGGATATTCCCTCATGGACCTGGCAAGTGAATCGTTCATTTCTGGGTGCCAGGATCAATCAGGCTTTGTCGTGTCCGTCTTGCCGGGAACCACCTTGAGACCAATTGCCATGAAATATCAGCATCTCGATTATAGATCAGTTTCAGCATGTTAGCGGTGTGTTTGGCTTGGCAAATTTCTCCAAATCTGATAGATTTTAGGGATGCCTTTCACCAGTTGGGACTATTGATTGTTATGACGGCGAAGATGACGATGACGACAATCATGAGGATGCAGATAACCGATAACCATAGAAAACCGCCCCCGGTAAAAATTTGCGATGCTTTTTTTCCGCGCTTCTGGAGAGCCTGTTTTGAATGTCTTAGACTTCCACGGAGTTCCTCCGTGCCGTTGGTTGGCTGGAGAAAGGCAAACCAACGTGAAGCTCATTGACATGCCCGGCTTACTGGTCCCTGGCAGCATGGCAGAGCGCTTGACACTCGAAGACTTGAAGGCCGAACGGCAATTTTTGAAGAAAAAAACCCATGTAAAAGGTGTAGAAAAAATGATTAGAAACCTTTGTGCCCCAAAAAAATTGCTTAAAAAGGAATGTTCCACATTTTTTCTCCACATTTTTTTTTGGGGGGATGGTTCCTGCGTGGAGTTTTTCAACAGGAAATCATCCCACAAAAGAAAGGCCGGGGAACCCAGGATGATTGAGTCAGGCAGGGCTCAAAAAGGCTCCACGGAGTCGATTGGGAGATCGGAGATCACCATCAGATTCTCGGGGCAGGTTGTTTTCCTGTAGAAACTCGAAACCTGGGTATTAGCATTAGACTGGGTATAGTATTGAAATGTATCTATAGTCTATATATATTTGTACACACCTGCATGTATTCTAGAAATATGCACCCCCATTGTGAATGGACCATTGAGTCCCCCCCCAGTGGTGTGGTTCGAAACTCCGAGGTGCCATTCGCCTCACCTTTCACATGGATGAAGGAAGAACGCTCCTTTTGGGAGCCTTGGCTCGCCTAGATTTTGTGTCTGGCAGGCGGGGTCAACCCCGCGGGGTGCTGCGTTTGGGTTGATGTGTGGATCCCACAAAAAACAACAATCAATTTTTGGTGATCTGAATAGACTCCTGAAAAAGAGGCATCTTAGGCATATACTGTATATCTTTTTTTGCTATTGCTTTGGCAATCTAAGTTGAGTGTAGCAATGCAGCTATAGATTCAAACACGAAATGTAGATATAAATATATGTATACATATATACATATAAATAAACACACACACATATATATATATACATACACATTTTTTCATGTATACATATAGTTTTTTTTTGAGGCTGGC
>DF239105.1:129199-296633 GCA_000507305.1 Breviolum minutum Mf 1.05b.01 | reverse complement strand
TAAATTCTTAATTCTCTTGTATTCTGGGTGTTTATGACCTTTTGTCCCATCAAAGGGCTTCCACCGGGAAAGAAACAAGACATTGAACAAATAAATATTACATTAGATAATATATGATAATATTAAATCAGCTTTGAAAACTGCATGAAATTTGCTTTGAAACTGCACTCTGGTGGACTTCCGTACTGTTTTTTTTTGGGGCATATGGAAACACACAATGGTATTTAATTCACATTTGCCCACATCTTCTATATATACATATATCTATCATGTATCCTTTTTCAATCCAACCCTTCCCCCGGTCGACCGGGGGATATATATGGTCCAGGCCATATCAGTTCACCGTTTTTGCCTCGGTGAAGTTGAAACTCCATCGAACACGCATCGAAAAGGCTTCCCGGATTTGTTGCTTGGCGAAGAGACGCAAGACGTTTGGAAGGATCGGTAGATGCAACCGGTGGGAGGTACTCATGATGTGCCAGATTCTTTGGGGGGCCCAGAGACAGATTCCTGCCTTGTTCATATATAGGACCTTTTTGTTTTTAACGAGCAAAATGATGAAGGATGAACAACATGGTGTTAGAGTTTGGAACTGCTGCCACGCTTTGAACTACTTGGACCTCCACTCTACGATGAATTTTGCCGAAAAATCTCACAAATTCGGGGGTGGGCGCCCGTACTTAGGTCAAGAGTGGGCTGGAGACAAGCTAACCCCACCAATGGACGGCAGACGCTTTAATGATTTACTGCCATGGAAAGCTACACGCTTTGAAGTCACAGGCGGCGGTGGGTGCAGGAATAGTGGAACGTGAAGGGCCTTGCTGAAGCTTGAGTTAGAGTTCTTGATGATGTTGCAATTGCCATGGTGCAAAAAACGCACACAAAAAAAACAAAACAAAACGCGCCGAAGTAGAAACTGCACAAGGATGGCTAGGCTCGGGTGTCAAACATTCATTTTTTTAAAACGGGTGTTTTTCAGCTTTGAAAACTCCAACCAGCAGGGTGGTTTCTTGCATGGTTACATCCATGTGAAGGCACTGGTTGGGATGAAGCCTGTGTGGACATCGTATTCCCTGGTATCGGATGGATTTCCATCACTGGCTGTGGAGATTGCGTGTTGGAAGCCCATGCACCTGAAGGAGTAGAGATCAGTCAACGTGAACCATTGATGCCATATGAAGCGAAATGGACAGGTGTGAAATATCGAGGTTTCCCTGGATGGCTCCTTGGATTTGGTTCCAGTGAAAGCCCCATAGGGGTTTTTTGCAGGGGGCCGGCCTGGGCTGCCAACTTTAGTAAGGGGTTAAGTGGAAAAAACAAGCTCCCGGATGTTTTCTTTTGAAGCACCTGGGAGGTGGGCCATCTCTACTTGCATTGTGTTTTGTTTCCTCTTTTTGGGTTGTTGGTGGGGAGATTCAAAGAACCAACATGACTAAAATGGAGGGGATACAGATATGGATGCAAGTGGGAGATGAGTTTGCTCAGTTCAGGTAGGACAAGAGTGACAAGGGAGAGGTTTTTTCCTACCGAGTAGCTAAAGAGCACCAGAATCTTCAAAATCAGAAGGGGCCTTTTAAACTTTGTTGCGTCCAGGTACAAGAGGAAGGGTCGCTCAACCGTGGGATTTGACGCTGGAAAGGAGAGATTAGGTGTGAAGGGTCGTTTTTGATCCCATGGAACGATATTTTGCACCCGACGACGTTGGCATCTATGTGTGAGATGAGGACTGTAGAGAGCTGACGTGGGAGAAAAAAAGTTGAGAGCGAGCAATGGGAATCGGAAAAAATTGAGGGAGCACACTGGAAAAGAGAAGCAAGGAAATTTGATGATTTTTCAAATTGCCATGAGAAAAATGCAAAAACATGCACAGGATCATCAGGGCAAAAGTAGTGAAAGCTATGAAACATGGATAGGATTCCTGGGTGGTGGTTTAATCTTTTTGAAAAATTCACCCCTACTTGGGGAAATGATCCAATTTGACTACATATATATGTATATTAGTAGTGGACCATCACCCCCCATAGAGTGAGATGCTCCCCAAAACATCATATGATAAAATCAAATCCCCAAAAATCAAATCAATCAATCAAAACCAAAAAATGAAACAACCTAAGGGGGATTAACCACTATATGGGGATCATAGTATGGAATGGGGGGTCATGGTCCTTGTAGAACATAATAAATGATCTAATATTTAGATAAAATAGTATATCATCTATTCAAAATCACCAGCACTATTTAGATAGTCATTCTTGATTTTGCTTTTTTGTGTGTCTGTTTTCTTACCCCGACTAGGTAATTTGAAGACAGGACATTTAGAAAAAAGGATATTCAAAATCATTTTTTCTGTATTTTTCAGGAATTCTATATGTATATCTGAAAAGTTTATTTAGTGTATTTATCTTCATGTCTTCGTCTTTTTTTTCCATCACAAGACCTATATATTGTGTCTCCTTTTCCTCGCCTTATTTTATCAATAAGAACGTCTAATTTATTATACAAATGCCTATCATGCCCAAAGTTTCTTCCAATCTCCTGACCTTTTGGAATTTCATATAGTAAAAAGTGTCTAATTTTGAGATGAACACTTTCAATTCATCACATTTATGATGGCATGTATCTAAACCATTAAAACCTTTTACTTGTTCAATAATATTTTCTGATAATAGACTTTTCTTGAATACTACATTAGCATTATCAAATTCACAATTACATTTTCTACATCTATTATTCGTTTCTCTTATCATATCTCGTGCTTCAATTGTATCCAAGAATGTTTCAATGATTTTTTCCTGTTCATCTTCAGAGAACATATTTCGCATTAATATATATATATATATATAGTCAATATTTCTTTAAACAACTTTTTCTAAAGTTATATTGCTATTCTGGGGGGTGATGCTTCTTGTAGAAAATAGTAAATGATATATTATCAAGATAAAATAGTATATCACCTATTGTAGTTCATGTTTCATTTTATTTCTTTGTGTTTTCCTTCTTCAATATGCCATCTCCGTTTCCCAGTAGTTGTTCAAACAATGATGGTGTTGATTTCTATCTTTTGAAAAATGTTGAAATTTATTGCGTCTAACCTTTCTTTACTACAAACATATCTGTTTCCTTGTTTCGTTATGTTCAGGATGTGTTTAGATGTTTTGAATGTTTCTTGTCACCATCTATCACCATATGAATAGTTGCCACAGTTTCTAAAAGCATTGTGTCCTGTTTGTTCAATGTATCTTAGCATTGCCTTTTTCACAGAAACATATTCTGTAGTTTTGATTTCACTTAATTCTTTTATATGTTGGCTATATTCCCGTTTTATTTTTTCTTCTATTTTTCTTCTATCATTTGACCTTGGTTATTCAAGACTGTTTCACTGATTTCTTCCTGTTCATCTTCAGAGAACATATTTAGTATTAATATATAGTCATTTTCTCTTTAAATACTTTTTTTTTTCTAAAGTCTATTTCACTCTATGATTACACTTATGACAGTAGATGATGCAGTTTTCTTTGTGGTGGCTTTGAGAGTTGTCCAGCCTTTGCGCAGTCATACTACTAAACACTAACTTGCAACTACATCTATTACATCTACTATTCATCCTGTCCATTAGCCATTGGACATCAATATATTAATCATTATCTATCTCCCTATCTCCTTAATTAGGGATTATTAGCCTAATCACCTAATTAAGGGACTATTCATTTAATTGTTAACCTTAGTTAAGCCTTATTAGGGCCATATTTCAAGGGGTTTTAGCTGGCATTGTGGGGTGGGCCCCTTAGATTCTCAGGAATTAAATCATCCATATTTGTGGGAAATCATGCAATAAACATGTATTGTTTGGGTTGTCCCCCCTCCCCAGTAATAGTGGAAATGAAGGTTTATAGGGATTCCCTACTAAAAATGTAATGATCCTGGTGGTGACAGGTAGTGGGAGGGGGGACAACCCAATGTATTGAAATTTTGAGGGATTTCCCTTTAATATTGTTTGGGTTCGTAATATCATGACCGTGTTTTTTTGTTGGTGGGAGATGACCCACCCCTGATTTCTTGTGGGAGCTTTTTGTCAAGGGTTTCTTGTTTGTCCTTCTTTTTTTCCAGTTTTGTTGTGTTGGTGGAGACTATGTGGAGACTTTTGTCCGGGGACTTTTTTTCGGTGTTTTTCTTGGTGGAGCTGTCTATTTTTTATTCCGGAGATGATCCACCATGCAATTAAACCTGTTGTAAGGTGTTTTTTTTCTCATGGATGACTAGCTGGTGGTTTCAAACAGTTTTTATTTTCACCCCTACCTGGGGAAATGGTCCAACTTGATCAATTTTTTTCAATTGGGTTGAAACCACCAACTAGACTTGTGTTTGAAATAAGCACCTCAGTTTTCAGAGCTCTTGAAATAAAACGGCCCGTTGTGGTGATGGAAAAACCATAGTTTTCCAAAAAAAACAGTTCATAGAAAATTTGCAAAGGTCTAAAACCAAACACCGAACCAGAGTACAGAACATTTTTTGTTACCTTTTCTCCAATTAAACATGGAATGGAGTGAAAAAACACCATTGGAATTTTATGGGATTCCTAAGATATTCCCTAAGGGAAACTCTGCATTTCCCCCAAACCTTTCCCTGTTTTTACCCAAGGGCCCTGGCTGTCTAATTCCATCATTGTGACTCAACACCAGAAACCTCTGTCCGAAATCCAATTTTTTCCCAGCGTACTGATGGGTGTGGAATAGGGATTCATTTTAATAGGGGGGGAGATTTGATGCTATACCAATATGCTACCTGACTACCATGGGAACCCACAAGTTTTTCATTTTCAGGGGTCATAACTCATAACCCTAATATTTTTAGACCTTGAAAAACCTCAATTTTTCCATGGGTGTACAATGATCAGTTGCCAAAAGTATCATCCCATAAATCAACCAAAGAAGGCGGTTTTTTGCTTTAAATCATAGCTCAATGTGAAGTCTGTTTTTTGTCCAGACCCACTTCCTGCAATTTTCAAGGGAAGGTAAAACTAAGGGTGGCATCCCTTTTGACACTTGGCAGGTATTGCACAAAGAAGATCTTGGAAATTTCTCCCGCCGTGGAAAACAACATGACCGGGCTGGGTCACAGGGGGGGCAACTGGCGGGTTTGGTCGTTTCTTTCTCGGGGGGAGACCATGGTATCTCCCAGAAATTTTGCGGATTCTGTTTTTCGGTGAGTTTTACAGGGTGCTTGGCAGTTAGAGTCTTTTGTTGGCGTATATATTTCTTCGAAAACAAATATTACAGAAACCAACTGACAGGTCTTGGTTTACATGTTTTTTTCAGTGCCTGCATGTGTGTTATGTTTGAATGTGTGTTATGTTGTGTATGTTTTCTGTGTTTGGATTCTATCTTGGGCATTTTGGCCATGAAAACGGTCACGGAACATTGGCCTCCATTCCTTGGCTCAAAGTTGAGGAAAATCAACTGCGGAACCTCCAAAAACTGTCAGTTGTTTGTCAAAGTCATATCATCCGAAACCATTCGGTGTCTCGGCGGCAAATTCCGGGAGGCGGTTTTTTGGCAAAATTGAACCTTGCTGGACTTGATTTGTTGCTATGTGGTTGGATCATCCAACACGTTTTTTTTTTTTTACGGTAGAGGATGTAACATAAAGACTTGGCCCTGCTTTTAATTTTGGTTTAATATAAAGGAACATAGGTTTTCGGATTTTCTTTCAGTGTTTTAATTGCGGATAGCGCAACTGTTACAAGATGCTTGTGAGTATCCAGCTTTGAACCATGATCCACCAGTGAATTCCAGTGACGAAGGGTGAGTTCCAGTCAATTTACCCAACAATATTTATTTTTCTGGCCATTTTCTCTCCCTGAAATGGTAACTATTAAAGAACGGTATACCCTCAAGCAAAATGCAAAGAAAATTTTCATCGCTAAAAACCCACATTGTTCAAGTACAACAATTGTTCAATGGGTTTTAGAGACCCATAGGATCCACCTACTGGTATATTTGTCTACATTTATCATCAAAGTCAACAAAATGTAGATAGATATATATATATATATATATGTACATACCATACATGGATCCTATGGGAGAGGGAGGGATTTTTGTAGTTTGCGAAATCGACTGGGATTCGAGGAGGTTGGATCTATCTTGTGCGGGGAGCCCCACCGATTCCTTACAACAAAATCGCTTCCCTGATAGTTCAAGTCGTAGTATTTGTGATACAGATTGTGTTTTTACACACCGATGTTTTACACACCGATGTGTAAAAACAGGATTTATATCTCAAGTAATAGATGTCGTATACATATTGTTCATTCCGTGGGAATATTTTTCCGTCACATCAAATGTTTGTTCAACTGAAAATCATCCATCCATGACAAAGTTAAAGTCGTGTTGACTTTGTTTGGACTCTCCAACAGTTTTTGTTTTTTTCCCTTCATGTAGGATATATTTACTTAAATTATTTGGTTGATTTTTGAATGGTAAATGTATAGGTATAAATTTTTGATGGCTGATTTTTGAACATGGAAACATCGGACTGGTAGATGTGAGTTGAAAAAAGAGGCCCCAAAGCTGGTATGTCTCGTGATGATGGCCTTGGCCATGCGGGTGAATGATGGAGCCATGTCGGGCCAAAGCATGGCGGCCACAAAATTTCAGCATGACGTGAAGGAGGATGCAGATCGCTCGTGGTGTGATACGTGCGACCCGGCCTGAGAAAAAACATGTTTCGGACAGTGTTTTTCTTAAGTTGTCAAGGGGTGAAGGGAAAGTCCAAGAAAATATGCATTTCTTAAGGGGGGGGTTCCAAGGGGAGGGTTAACTGGGAACCCTAAAAATTCCTAAAAAAAGATTGGGGAACCCTAGGGAACATTAGGGAAGATTAGGGAAAACCCCTCCCCTTGGACCCCCCCCTTAAAACCCTATAAAAACTTCAATGAACACATCCCCATTGTCTTGGTGTTTTTCGTGGGGGAAACGGATGTTTGTCTCAGGTGCTCGACGGATTTTTTGTTTGGAATCACCGGAGGTGTATCGGTCCATGACCAGTTGAGGATCCTGGTTATGACTTTGGTTGTAAATAGGGGATGAACAAAAACGCAAGGGACTGGACTTTTTTTCATGTCCAGTAGCAATCGGTAAAGGGAAAGTAAATAAAGTGAGCTCACTCCCTGAAGTGATTAATAAAGGGTATAGTAAATAAAGTGGTCCAACTTTTTTGAGGCTGATTTTTATTGACTATATTTTTTATCCCTCTTGAAACCGCATTTTTTCCCTTTCTATATACTTCTTGTTCGTTTCCTACTCATTTCTTATTCATTTCCTATGATTCAATTCTTATTAATTTCCCATTCAAATCTTATTGATTTCCTATTGAATTCTTATTCATTTCCTATTCAAATCTTGTTCATTTCCTTTTCATTTTCATTCATTTCTTTTCATTTCCTTTGACCTCAGAAATTTACCAAAATTTCAAAAATTTAGGATATGATTCTTTTATCAATCTTATTTAAAAACTATTCATTTCAAGCCCCAAATCAATTGGGAAAGGGGGTACCGTACAAAGCCCCAAAAAAGTGATTAATAAAAGGAACGTAAATGAAGTTTTGGGCCTGGATGGCTAATCATTTCCTATTCAATTCCTGTTCATTTCTTATTTATTTCCTGTCCATTTCTAATTGATGTCCTTTTAATTTCTCATGTATTTCCTATTCATTTCCTATTCATTTCTTATTCATTTCCTATTCAATTCTTATTCATTCTAGTTCTTTCCTTTCCAAAGTTTTTCAAAAAAAGTAATTAGGAAATGAAATGAAAGGAAAGGAAAAGAAAGCAAAAGCAGCCAAAGATCCAATCCAGAATCCCCAATACATTTGCCGATGCAAAATCCAGCCCATAGTGCCCAAAGCATTTAGCAATAAAGAATCAATCGCACATAAAGAATCTCTTCATAATCTTTTGGAAAAGGTTTATGCCCTTTACTCCATTGGGGGGTTTATTAATCACTTCTGGACATTACCTACTAATTTGCCTAATAAAAAGCAACAAAACGTAGGTATACAAACCATAAATGGATCCTATGGGTCATAGGTTTTCCCTTCAGAAGGATCCCAAAAAATTAAAGCCAACCAGTTTCGCCGCAAGGGTTGCTGCAACGTTGCGCAGGTTTTTTTTTGTTTCAGTCTTTCCATGACGAGAACTAAAAATCCCAAAAAATCATCACGGGAAACGCGAATTTTCGTCACGCTTGAAAAATTAGGACCCGCATTTTGTAAGTGAAGCGATAGAAGTAGGTTGCAAGCTGCTTTTGCGTAAAAAAGCCACGGTTGCTACTGGTAAAACACAAACATGGGACCACATCGACCGCTTCGAAGCTTTTCTAGGAATTTTATCGGTTGGTAAATTGAAACTTGGACCATTGTAAGGTGAAATATTTCAACAACATGTGGGGGAAAAGACGTATTGGACACCTTCACTTACAAAACAATGTTGGGAGGAAAAGGGTTTTAACTCAATCCTTATAAAAAAAACAGTTCTTTTGGGTGATTTATTTGTTTTTGGTGGTGATGCTATTAATCAAGGATATATGATCAAGGGAATCCTAGCTACCCCCCAAAGCTACCCCCCCCCAGGAATAAGGGGTAAATAAGGCCTTACTAAGGGAAACCAATGGTTAACAAACCCTTAATAAGGATGGTTCCTTCCGAAACAACAAGACTTGTCAATGAGTTCACCATCTCTTTTTTTTTGGGGTTTCTCATTGGCACCTACCGATTGGAGTGTAAAACTACCCAGTTAGAGTATATGGACGTTATATGGGGATTAGTTCGCGGCTTCGATGAAATGAGGATCCCTAAGACCCTAAGATCCCTACTAAACAGAATGTCATGGAACGTAACAAGGTGTGGGCTGATGGTGTTTATGTCGTCAGCCAAAGAGTCCAGCATTTTTTCCACTTCAGACTTGATTTTTTGATGTGTTTGGTCAGCGACCATTATCACGACCAAAAACCTCCCGTTCAGGTATCCAAAGGTAGCTTTTCCAAAGGGAAATAGGACCCCTTATTTTTGAGAGAAATCTATGTTGGTAAAAAATCATATATCTATCTTAATTTGACCAGATGTGTTTGTGGCACCTATTTTTTACACAAATTTTCGTCTGATTTTCCAGGCACACACACACAAAACATGTTTTTTTTTTTCAACCCCTTTTTGACACGACGTGACGTGTTGATCCATTTCTGTTAATCCAATCATTTTCTAGGTGGTGGTTTCGAATATTTTCTATTTTCACCCAGGACCTGCGGAAATGATCCAATTTGACGAATCTTTTTCAAATGGGTTGGTTCAACCACCAGCTAGTTTCGTAACCAGCTCTTGGAAACCTAAAGGATGATGGTTTTTTGGCACCCAAAAAAAACATCCTCCGTTCTCATCTCCCCGTTCCAGGAAGATTCGGGTCGAAATTTCCCAAAAATCTTGTTTTTAAGGGGGGAAAAAGGTCCAAGAGGAGGGGTTTTTTCCCCCCTAATTTTTCCCCAAAACGGTAATCCTTAAGGGTTCCCTCAGTTACACCCCTTCAACACACCAGGGAAAACCCGAGAAAGAACACCCAAAAAGGTGACCGCTTCGGCTGCATGATCGTCGGTTGTAAGAAGAAGTGTTCCATCACATGTCGTTGATGACCACGCTGGTCCCGCTGGTCCTTGGGGTCGGTGGACTTGATTTGTAGCGGTGGGCCTTGGGGTTGAAAAACGACCTGGGATTTTTCGCCATGGAAAAAACGAAGCAGTGGGAAAAAAAAACTGCCGGGCTTGATAGTTCACTATTGTTAAACAATGTACTAGCCATGTGCAGAAATGGATTTCTACAAGCCATTGTAAAGATCACGTATATTGATTATGACCCAACCCAGCACATTCAACGGAATGTAACATACGGATTTTTGGTGGCTCAACTGAGCATTGATCAGTCTGCTTAAAAATTGTCATCTCATTTTAGAAGTTGATGAAATCAACAAAATTTGTTACTGCTTTCGGAGTGGTGTTTGAAAAGAGTCATCGTTTTTTCTTTCTGACTTCGATTGTACGTATAAAAACCTTAGAGTAATCTAGCAGGTGGCTAGTGAGTTTTTTCTTGATCTTTTGATGGTGTCGTACTTGAATCTCGTTGGTTTCAATGTCATTTCGTCTTTTGATGTCTTTAACACTGGAAACATCGAAGACATCGACTGATCGAATCGATATCCTCCTTCACTGTTTTGCCTGTGGCTGTAGCTTTCTATGGGCCGGTTTTGAACAGTTGGAGCCATGGCCGGAGTGGATGATGTTCCACGTGACCTCGAGGGTTCCTTCCTCGCCAAGAAGGAGCGGCAACGTTAATACGTCGATGTAAACCGCGAGTGGAATCGAAACGGAGTCCCGGAGTTCTGAGAAGTGAAAGAAAAACAACTGATTGCTTCCAATAAAAAAATGGTAAAATGGTTTTGAGATTATACATTCCAAGGATTCCTCTTTTTTGCCAGATCCGGATTTCCCTGCTACTTTCATGGCACATTTTTGCCAACCTGTCAGGAGTGGCAATATCCAGTGGAAGATCGCTCAGGATGGCTGCCAGCCAATGCACAGGAGCTGGCAGACAACCACCCCTGGACACGCCGTGCTGTTGAGAAGAACCCTCGTTTTCCAGGTGGATCTTTTTGAAAAGGATGGATGGGGAAATGCAGAGATCAAGATAGTGAAAGCCAAATTCAGCCTGTGACACATGGAGAGAGCATGTATGGATGTATGCATGTAAGGAAGGAAGTGAGTAAGTAAGAATAGGTAAGCAACCCAACTTGCAAGGTTTCATGGGAGGTGTCATTCCAGACATCTAATACCTTCAATTTCAAACGATTTTTTGGAGCTCAAAGCTCTTTGCACAACACCATTTTTTTTTTGCGATAAACTCTACCAACTCCTGGTATCTAAGTGGAGTTGGTGGTTTTTCCCCTTAGGCATTTCCCAATGTTACGCATTTGCGGACAGGTTATGTGCCGCCAGAGGCCTTGTTCTGTTGGACAGAACCTGACTTTGCCAGCTACATCAACAGTGGTGGCTTTGTAAAGCCCAAACTCAGTGCCTTAGGTGTAACTGGAATTGATGATAGGGATGATAGATCTGGTAGATATATAATATATATATATATAATATAAATCTATGATATTCATTTAGATATTTATGCATCCATAAAGTTTAGCATCATGTGCGGCCGGAGATTTTCATATTCTCATTTGAATGACCTTTATTAGGTGGAAAAACTGACCCGGATGGCGGTGTTTCTTAAGGGATGGATGGAAAACACGAGTTTTTTCAGGATGGCGAAAGCCCGGAAGAATCGGACCGGAAAGTTGTGATCCTTGCACATGGCGTGGGAGGAATGCATCCAGGATACCATACAAATAAATGCAATATGATATACCACCCTGAAACTGACATATCCACTGAAAATTGATGGTTGGAAGATGAACGTTCCTTTTGGGATGTCCTATTTTCAGTGGCTATGTTGATGGCTAGTCAACCTACCCCCCTCAGGCCATAACTTAATGAGGCCTTATTTGGGGCGGGTACCTTAGGGGGGGTACCCTGACTAGTTAATTTTCAGGGGAGTATATCTTACTGGATCAATCTGGGGTAAAGCCCAGAATATTTTCAAAACTGAGGATGTCAATACTACATCTCTCCAGAGAATCCGCAGACCATTGTGGATCTGCTTGAACCTGTCCTCAGTGATCCTTGGTGATCTGTTGTTGATCTATCATTTTGTACATTTTGAAGCTTTTTAGTGGAAGCATAGGTAGAAGTAGAGCATGTGTATATACCAGGCATGTACACCATGGTGCGGGCTGTAGATAGCACCACTCGGCCAATCTTCCTCGATCACTAGTGGTAAGGGTGGGTCCCATTGCGGGGCCTGAACATGAGGGGCCTACGGTACTACCACACTTTGAGGACTTCACACAACCTTTTGCGTGTCATTGTTTCAATTGCACCATGGACCTATTTGTTTTCTCACCATCTTGTCTCCAAAAAAAATGGACTTCTTTCCAACAGATCAGTGAAGTTTCGGGAAGGTTTTTCTTGACATCCATGATTCAAAGATGAGCTTCACTGCTATGGGCGTTACTTGCCATCCTAGGAACTGAATTGGACCTGCACCGTCGACTCGAAGACGGGGCGTGAGGAATCTTTAGCGCAAGTCACCGATTACATGGGCCCCTCGGCATGCTGAGAGACATCGGTGGCGATGGTGTTGGGGGGGGATCAAGGTGGAGGGTTCCAAAGCACCAAGATGTGGAAACCATTCGTAATTATGAAGCAATTTTGCTTTTCCAACTTTGGATTGCATTTTTTTTGGTACCCAGAATTTGTCCTCCTGACACGGATGTTTGGAGAGCAAACAGCCGCAAAGCAGCAAATGGGAAGAAAACTATGTCTTACTCTGGGGGTCAAAACGGATGGCTTGCTGCCCGCAAAAAGGGTAGGGAACGTCTAGGGCACGAATTTGATTCAACGAATGCAAATACATAGCAGCTGAGCACCATCTTTTTTTCGGATGGCGTTTTTGAGAGAAAATCTGTTGAAGGATTCAGGGCAAAGCCAAGGGAATGTCTTTTTGTGTCTCCTGCCGTCTCCCTACTGCTTTCACAGTTTCGCTCTATCCTCTGTGAAGAACGATGAGAGCTCAAACCAAACGATTCAGGGTAGTTTAGAAGGTGAAAGTGACATCAAAATCAAGTCAGATCAGCGATTAAGTCAAGGGAGCCAGCTTTTTGAATTCAAAGATGTCGTGTCATGGCTTCAGTGTCATCGCTTAACAAGCCCCACTCAGCATGCTTTTTCTCATGTTGCTACAAGACAGCCACTGATATATGTCAACAGAAACAAAACCGTATTTGATAAGCGTTCGCTTCAAGAATCCCTCCTTAGTTCACTCAAAAAACGACGTGTAACCCATGGATGCCACTTGTTTTTGTTTTTTTCCCATGGATGCGACTGAGGTATGCCAGTTCCAACTCTGAAAAAGCAAGCAGATGGTAGCCTGGAAGTGGTGAAACCACGTGATGACATCGCACCCATCTTCATTTGGGAATCGAGCAGGTTCCTTTTGGTTGCTTTTCAAAATGTGGAAAGACGATTTTGGGATGGCTAATCAGCGAGTTAGGGAGTACGAAAAAAAAACAAGGGTTGTTGTCACTGGAGTACTTGAGGGAACCTATAATAGGGAAATGCATTCCTGGAGGTGAACCCGCCGCCCTTCAATGTATCCCACCCCAACAATAAGGGCATTGAATCTGGTGTGTACACCGTTTTGGATAGACCCCCCCTGTTCCAGGAACATGATCGAGCACGCTCCGACCCTGAAATTTCATGGTCTGGTCAACCGTTTGACGGGCGTCCACCACTTTACCAAGGCCGGGGGAGGGCGAAGAAGATGCCCCCTGTTCCCTCTCATAAGGCATTTTTGGGGCCATCTCCCAGAATCATGGTTCAGTGGAAAAGTGCCCTAAATGAAGATGCACCCATTATCCACTTCCATATGGGAGGAAGGGTTCCGGAAGTTTGGTCACCGGCCCAGGTAGGGATGTTGGAGCTCATTCGTGAGAGATGCATCTTGGACGTTTGATCCCCCCAAAAAACCTAAGATGACAATGGAACATCGTCCACCAAGAATGAAGTTGTATTTCCTGTTGAAAATGGGGGATTTTCCAATGTCATGTTAATTTTCAGGGGTGGACAACCGAGTTTTTTCACCAACAGCAATAGCAACCACATTAAAGGTTTCGGGGCAGAATTGCTTTCGGACTCTTATGGTTCTCTAGGGCAGATCCGTCTTGGGCCGCCAGAAGGTTCCGTGCAAGGTTCCACCAAGGCCCCAGCAAGGTTCCAGCAAGGGCGCGCCACAGTTCCACCAAAGTTCTTCAAGTTTCATGGTGTCTTTGGTTCTCTGGGGCAGATCCGTCTTGGGCTGCTAAAAGGTTCTGCAGAAGATTCCGCCAAGGTTTCACCGAGGTTCCACCAAGGTTGCGCAAGTTTCGTGATCTCTCTGGCCTACTGGCGCAGATCCGTTTTTGGGGCCATCACTTCTCTTTTTTTTGGCATTTTTCCCCAACAGCGTTAGCTTTGGGGTCTTCAGCCATAATAAAGGTCTTGGGGCAAAATGACACGTTTGTTTTGGGTTCTTTGCAGCAAATGGTAACATTGGTCTCACAAGTCTCCTGCCGTTTTTTGATGGTTTTTTGAGTAACAACAGCCATTTGTGGAGGGTTCTGCCAATTATTAACAGCCATTTGTCCCAAATGGCTGTAGATTCATAAAAGTTCTTTGGAGAGTTCCGCCAACTGTGCTTTACATGTATCTCCTGGTCTCCTGGGATCAAAGTTGCGTGAATTGTTGACATGTCTCACCCATACAAATCCAGTCCGCACACAACGACCCATCATCTCGTTGCTGTTGGCTGATTCTTTGGGCCTATTCTATTCTTGAGTCATTTTTTTTCCATGAAGCTCCAGAATGTGCCAGATGTATTCTTAGGTCAAGTTGAAACAATGGCCCTTGAGCAGGTCGCTTTTAAATCATCCTGGCGGCAGTCAGGCCGAATGGCCCTGATATACTCTGACTCTAATTGGACGCACCATTGGTCCCATGAACAGGGTGTTTGTATTTCGAAAAAAAATGCAACAACCAAAAGATCGGGCAAACAGCGTGGATTTGAGGTATTGAACGAGATATTCCGATCAATTTTCCACCTCCCTGGTACCCTTTGACTTTTGCTCTGCCAGATGATTTGGCTCCTTGGCAAAAAAAAGGGGCTAACTTGGGGGCCGGAAATAGGGTGAAAGATGTGGAGTTGTGGTCAGTGACATCCCTTGCAACCAAAAATGGAGGATCACCAACCTTGTAGTTGCCAGTGATTTCTAGCCAGTAGTTTCATGAACATTTTGCACAAAAACAACGCTGACACCTTACATCGAAGACACGTACAGTCCAGTAGTTTTTTTTGAAGATGCGGCTCCTACATGAAACTTTGAGTTCCCTGGCACTCACAGTTTTTTTGTTGTCCTCAGATTTTTTGGGATGCATCATGGGCTTGATTTCAGGAACAATGGAAGAGGCATGCAGAGTCAAATCCTCACAAGCTGCTCAGCTAAGAAAACGACAGTGAACTTGGCTGGAAGTCAAATTTGACACCGGATCTCGCACTGAGGCGTTGTCCTATGAATCTGAAACCAATTGAAGGATTTTTGTCCTTCAAAGACATCCACAAATAAAACACCTTGAATCACGAAGCACTTCATTAGAACATTAAGATTGCATTGTTTTTCTTTCATCTTTGATCTTTCAAAGGTTTACCTTTTTTCTCAGGAACACAGAACCTTGGTCGATCGAAATTTCCAATCCCTTCACCCTCCTACCTCAGCGGAAGGGATGAAACAAAAACTTCGAGGGAAATTCCATGGACCTCCATTCCCATACGACTCCCATATTTTTTTGAGGTATGGGAGAATGGTTCTTTAGAAGCTTATGGGAACGGGGCGTTTGACGTCGCGAACTGGGGGTTCCTGGAGGTTTCTCCCGACAAATTCAGGAAGTGGATCTACAAACCGAATGCTGAAGCCATGGGCAGAGGCATCATCCTGGCTCCTTGGCCCCGTCTTTTTTTTCTGTTCTCAGTTGGACCGGAAGGAGTTGGAAACCCCCTGGCCTGGCTTTTTTTTGTGGGTGGGTGAGGTGGGAAAAGGGGCCATTTTTGTCTCGGAAGGGATGGAGATGTCGGATCAGAAGAAACAAGTTTGAGGTTTGAAGTTCTTACCACAAAAAACCAGCGAAATGTGGGACCAAGGGTTGGCAAGGTCACTGATTCATCATTTCCTTTTCCACATTGAAACATTTTTTTTCCGGTGGTAAACTTTCGTTGAGTTCTTTCTTTGAAACCGTTGTTTGTCAACTGTTGTTTTTGGAGGACATTGCAAATTTCCCAAGTCAGCCCAGGCCCTACCCCCTTGAGAAAACTCCCTGTACTTCGAGGTGTCCAAAATTTCGGACGTGGACTCGCGGGAACGTCCCTTCCGCACCAGGCCAATTGGTATTTGTTTTTTTTTGGGAAATGGATGGAACTCGCCAGGGATGAATGTTTGGAAGCCCTAGAATTTCAAACCAAAAGCATTGGATGCCTAGGCCTGAACACTTAGTGAAATGGTCAGCTTCTCTTTTTGTTTTTTTTTCTCCGTGGTCAAGGAATCAAATGTACGAGGATTATGAAAAATTTTAGGAAGACCAAATACATAATCATTTTGAACCCAATGCGCCAACGACAAAGAGAAACAGCAAGAACATGAGGTGCAAAGTGGGCCCCCCCAAAACCCCAAAACAGCTTGCTACCAACAAGAGGCAATGATTCAGATACCAAGCAGATCCGAAACATTCGTCAAAAGCGCCGAGTGGCTGTGGCCCAACGAGGTGCAAAAATGTGGAGGTCTTTGACCCAAAGGAGCCTCCGTTGAAACTTGGTGGCAGGAAACCATATTTCCGATTGATGATATCTTCGTAACAATTATGCTAGAACATGATCGCAATCATCAAACACAAGAGGACATGAAACGTGAATCACAAAACGCGAGTCATGAGTCATGGGAGGTAATGGTCAAGCATCAGGAATTTGGGGCTTCAGAGGCTCCCCACATCTCTAGGGACCCAATCAAAGCTTTCTCGCCCGAGGAAAGAACGAGATTTTGCGCTGCCAAGTTGCATTGGGGGAGAGAAATATCGCTACCTTTCCCCCGGGCAGTGTTTTTTTTTGGGGTCTCGGTGGTTCACATCTGCCTGATCAAAAACCAGCAGTGCGCAGATCAACAAGATAACCTGCCAGCAGTGCAACAAGACAAGAACCTGCAAAGGATTGATATGCAAGGTATGGCTCTCATGTCATGATGGTAATTCGAACATGCCACACATTTTGGTGGTGAAGATTGAACATGTTTTTTTTCCTGAGGCACTCAGGGATCATTCAGGAGTACATGGTGCTACTCGGCATGAAATACAATCAGGTTCATGGTAGCCGTGCGAACGGGCGTCCGGTGGGAGAAGAATGCCTGCTAGGGTCCTAGTCCTAGACTTTATGTCTCGGAAAGGCGTGACGACAAAAATCAATAAACAAACAGCAATTCAAAGATCTATTTGGTGGGTTCCGGTAGTGACCAGCGATCAACATGAGAAGGGAAGGGAAGGGCTAGGAA
Organism: Breviolum minutum Mf 1.05b.01; assembly: GCA_000507305.1. Lineage (NCBI taxonomy): Eukaryota > Dinophyceae > Suessiales > Symbiodiniaceae > Breviolum > Breviolum minutum. The sequence continues at coordinate 279,363 of DF239105.1, read as the reverse complement.
GGGTTACTGTGACAATTCCACGAAGTTTTCCAAGATCCTAGCACGAGGTTGCCATTGTTTTTCCCTCAGGAATCCTTTGTTGCTTGAGAATCGCAAGTTTGCAGTGCGCATCTACATGCTAGTGGCTCGAACTAATCCTCTCCTTGTCTTCCACTACAACTTTGGCTATATCAAACGATGTGGCCAATACTACGATGAAAACAAGTTCAATCGGGAAGATCTCTTCAGGCATGTCACCGAGCAGGACTTTTGATTTGGATCTTTGTTTTGTTTTGGCATCCTGTCCGTCTCTTGATTAACCTCGACTGCTAAGCTAGAAAAAACTGCGCAGGAGTTTCAGAAAAAGCAAGAAGGTTTCTCTGAGACAGCAGCAGCTGAACTCATGTCACTGGAAGAGTTAGACAAGTGCCCAGGGTTGGCTTGGAAATGGGCCAGCGGTGGGTATTTTTTATGCTTAAAAACAGCCAAGTTTTTTGACCTTTGGCCCGGCTCAACATGTCACAGTTTTTTTTTGTTGGCCGACTTCTGGGAGGTTGGTCACTTGGCTCGCCTGACCTTTCATGACTTCTGGCAACAGGTACCTGCAAGAGAATTATGGTATCCCAGCCTTTCGATTGAACTTCTGGCAACAGGTGAAATCCATCTGTATGGAAATCACCTTAGGCATCAAGGACTGGATGGGCAACAACTTGAGTATGGGAAAGGCCTTAGTGGAGTGATACCAAGTCATCACCTTTTTATTGTGCATGATTGTACGCGGCCTGAAAAAATCTGAGTAAATGCACCATATGTTTATTTAAGGTATGCATAACCTTGCCATGCCATCTTTGGCTCAAGAGTCAAGAGTCCTTGTTGTTTAGCCGTTTAACAGTTCCGTAAGCAATTCCATCCGCAACTTGCCATGCAGGCGGCATCCGCCACCTTCAGGGCACTCCTTGTGGCCTTCCTTTGGGTAGCCTGTTCTGCCCTTCGTTCGGACAAGTTTACCATCCGTGACTTTGAGAATGAGACAGTGGAGGGGTTGAACCCTCCAAGTCAGTTGGGTCGTCATGTGAGTCGCTTTGCATCAAAAACCGTCCAATCAGGCTTAAGAAATACCAAGCCAACCAATGCTTTGAAGGGATTCCAATTCCAAGGCAAGTCTGGAGGTGCAGTGAATGGATTTGCCAGATTTGCCAAACCGCCTAGCTATGCATTCAAGGGATTTGGCCCAAACCAGTTCGGCGGTGGGGGCCTCTCTCGAGGACTTGGTTCTGGCTTTGGAATGACCAACCAATTCGCCCGAATGCCCGGAATGCAGGGCGCTTCGAAGCGTTTTGCTTCAGGCAATGCGCAGGTGTTGACTAAGAATGTGCAGACATTGGGGTTCCAAAACCTCAACAGCCTGAAAGGCAACGTGCAGCAACAGATCGTGGAGGCCGTAACCCGTGCCTCCCAGCTGCCCACATCAGAGATCGCATCGTCGATCCGGAGCTCCTTGTTTCACGTTTGGCGAGGCGCACACAATGATGCGCATGTGCTGGTGACGCGCGGCGAAGTGGGGATTGGAAGAGCCGCGAAGGACTTCGTGGGAAGGTTCAAGATCCAGAATGGAGGCAAGGATCTGTATGTAACCATTCTCAAGCGGAGCGAGTATGCGCCGCCCTTCAAAGCACATGTCAACCCTGGGGTTGGCCAGTCGGACAAAGTCTTGCTACGCTCCTTTGGTCATGGCTTGCAATATCTCCGGAACATCTTTTCACGAGACAGTTTGGTCTTCATGAGAAAGCTCGTGGGTGAGTCGGTGGGCTCGGGATTGTCAGAGTCCGCCATGGCCGAGCAGATAAGGAGTGCGATCCAGCAGAAATGGGGCAGGGGTTGGAACATCGTGGTGTCCAAAACCGAGATGCAGGTGTCCACGAATCTCAATGACATGTTGGCGAAGTTCAAGGTGAACGACATCTTTGTCACCATCCTGCGGCAACGTGTATGAAGTCGCCCCGGCTTCTGCCGAACCAACCTGGCCAGAGCCAAAAGATTAGTCTCTGCGGGAAAAAATCTTTGGGCAGATTTGAGCAGCCTTCAGTTTTGATCTAAGATTTGTTGTCCTTCTTGGAAGTATTTGTTTTTACAGCATGATCTTCTTCTTCCAGGGTCAAGATGCGGGGGGATTCTTGGGAACCCGGTTTGTTCCACCAGGAGGGCATCGCCGAGAAGGGCAAGTTGGGACAGTTTGAAGTCTTTGGTTTGGATGTCATTGTGGATGCGGATCAGCGGGTTTATCTTCTTGAAGCCTGGCTGCAGGGAACATTGTCATAGCAGCAGGGAGAGGGTAGTTATGTGGTTTAATGAACTATCAATGAGAGGGGTGTCACCGTGTCACCTGTCTTTTTTTTGTGGGGGGGTTGAGTTGGCGGGGTGGTTCACCCATGAGTTGAAGCAAGATGTTCCAACCGCGACTTGAACAAAAAGAGATCACCTCCTCAGACTTGTGACTTGAACATTTCAAAGGAAGCCAATCGAGATCCTTCGTGGGTGGTGGACACAGAAGTGAAGAAGGCGATCTTGCCCGAGATGGTGCGGGAGATGTGCCATGCCTACAGAAGTCGCCACAAAAGCTGAAAGGGTGAGATGACATGCGGAATGACTGGTACGGTTGATGGAAGATAACTGAACTACTAAATATATGTCATATAAAGCCCTGTAAATAATAGGATTTCTTCCATTGCCAGTATGAGTATCAATATAGGTCTTGGTCTTGTGTCTGTGTTAGGTAGAAAACATCCGCCAACCTTGGACCAAGGATGGAAATTGTGCTTTGGGCCCACAGTGATGAAGGGAAGAATAAGGAAGCGATGTTGCATTCTCCAATGCGAGGATTTGAAGTTCTAGTGGATGACGCTTTTGACTTTCAGGCTGTTGATGTAGAATGAGGCCAAAAAATCCTTCCAACAAAATCTGTGACCACCACCGCTTCCCAGAAAAAAAAGCCTGCGCCCGGACGGTGGGGGTTCTTCTTCCTCGTTATCTTCATCTTCCTCCTCTCTTGGCCTTTCTTGCCGCGCATTCTTTTCTTTCTTTGCTTCAGCTGGGGCCGGGGCTGCTCATCCCTGAGGATATCGGATATTCCAAAGTCCAAGATTTAAAACTATGAATATTGCAACCCGAATCCTGTCTAAATCCATGGCCTACCAGGCTGCGAACTAAGCAAGCAATCCTGTTTTTTTTCTGGGGTTGCCATTTTTCGATGAGAAGGCTATACCCCCTGGTACACTAACATGGCAATGGAAAGGCCAGCATTTGCAGATGTATTTCCTGTTGGTACAGGGGGATTTTCATTGATAATCTTCGTTCAAAGGAGCTGATATGATGTATTGCAAACTCCTAAAATCTCTTATATACATACATGTGCCACAAGCTATGCCTGCTAGGTACTGGCATAATCCCAAAATATTGACACAAAACATGATTTCAATCAACAGCGAAAGTGGAAGATGTTGATAGGTCTGATGGAAAGTATTGAGGTGTTATAGTGACAATGATTCTGAGGGTTTTGAGCACGACAGTATCACTAGCTGGTGCTTCAAGAGGAGCTCAGGAGTTCGGGGTATCTGAAAAATCCCTTCAAAATAAGGAGCGCGCTAAGGAGCTATCCCGGCCCGGTTTCAAGCAGCACATCTCGGGATCATCAAAAACCCTCAGCCAAGTCGTAGCTTGGGGGAGACAGCGATTCTGTCCCGATGATTTCGGCTCAGAATTCAGATAGCAACCATGGTCATAATGACGTTTGGCATTTTGTTACTCCCCTCGTTGGTTTTGGGTGCTAAGTACACTCACCGCACCAATTATCTGGATACTTGGCGAAAAGATTTGCTGGAGGCTTTTTGAATGGGAAGCCGCAAATTCAGTGTCTGAAAAATAAGATTTTGACTTTTCACTGTTCAAGTCTAAAATCTCGGGGGTTGATGTCTGATTTCTGCCATGCATAGATATTGATATGGGACGTGGTTCTTTCGTTGGTTGTTGCAATGCCTGTTTGTGATGAATGGAGTTTCTGAGTGAATTACAGTGATGTCACGGCATGACGTCACGCCAAAAGGTATGTAGAACAAGGATGAACAAGGGAAATCCTCAGAAAAATGTCCTTGTTTCAGGAAAATATACGAGGTTGGTGAAGAACTTTGTATATTTTATTCAGTGCTAGATAGAGTTCTATTAGAGGAATCGGTCCGAATGACTCTTTCAAAATGTTTGAATTTGGGGATTCATTTCGACACCGCACCAATTCTGCTGGGTGAGCAGCAAGTGCAACCCCACATAGCTGGAGATCCCGCAGGAAAATGCAGGGATTCCTACATTTACACCTGGCGTTCCCAGCTATGCTACTTTGCACGAGGGTTCAAAGTAGACATATGAATTTTCAATTTGATCTTTCCTTCTTGCCTTCTGAGGATGGAGCCTTTTTCGACCACTGGGACTTTATTTCTTCTGATGATCCTACCCATGGTTTCGTTGACTACGTGACCAAAGAGGTAGCACTTAAGGAGGAACTGATCCGGGATGAGCCTGGTGGAATTTTCATAGGTGGGAAAGCGACAACATGAGGGGTGGGGCTGAAATCGAGTGGAGAAGTTGGGGGCTAGAAGTCATATGAAGTCATCATAGGGCAGGTTGGTTGCAAGGACGGAGTGCCTTGCAATTTCATAAATTGGTAAGTGCTCATGCAGCATGGGCTGATCATGCGACAATCGCAGGTTGAAGATGAAGAGGTGTTTCATTTTTTGTGAAGGAGTTCCTTTCATTTCAGGCTTGGAGGGGTAATTATATTTTTTAGGGTATGGTGCCGACCCCACTCAGTCCATGGGTTTCTGTTTCAGGTGTCAACAACCGTTCCGTGGTGCCTCAGACGGCGCGGGGCCGTCAATCCGTACGCCTTGAGTCGAAAAGGCGGTACAATGAGGGTCTCTTCATCATCACCTTGTCTCATGCACCGGTGAGTTGTGGTAGTTGGCCCGCCCTATGGATGTTTGGAAGCTTGGGGTGGTTGAAACTGTGGGATCTTTTGGGGTGGATTTGGCCTTCGAAAAGATTTTTTAAATGGCGAAATATAAGGCGAAAGGTGCGAAAATTTGGATGCCTGGATCACAAAGATTGATCAAATGCTTATAACTTAACTTATAGATCTTATATGATCTTATAAAGTCCAATCTTTAAGAAATCCACATTTGGAACCTTCCATGCCAAGCGGCAAAACTGTAAGGAGAGGATGAAGATCATCAGTGGCCACAGTGGGGTGAGTTTGACATCATCGAATGGGTCCACGAAGAGGACCAGGTGGGTACTTCTCTCACAGGGGTGGTGAATGGGTCCAGAAAACATGGCCAGGTTCCTTTTGTTTGATGTGTATGACACATGCCTGTTCGAAAACCGAAGTTCCCAAAAGGAAGGCATTCTGAGTCTGTGAAACGGGGCCCTAAAGTTCACGAAAGTTCACGAAACAGCATTTGCCATTGTCTTCCAATGATCCCCAAGGCCCCAAGTGTGTAAGTCCTTTGAATCCCTTGCAGGGAAGGTAACTAAGATATACGGTAAAAGCATCACCAGGAGGTACTAAGGTTGAAGGTAAATTCATTGTAGGTACTGTGCCTGCAATGAGGCTTTCTCGAAGGTCTCATCTCATCTTTATCACATACCGCATATAGGTCTTACATTCCCTGACACTAACAGCCAGCCCGAAGTTGTTGGGTGCTAGGTTAGTTGCTGCGAAAGGGTAGCTGCGACAGATTTGCTATTAGTGTCCCCTTTTAAATAGACCGTTTTGTTAAAAGAGATCATCACCAGACGCTCAAAATGATGGGTTTTCTCAAGCCTTTTCTTGGGGATCTCCCCTTTCATCCCCGGACAAGCCTTGGATGACGACCAGGCGTCCGCTGCCCTACATTCGAGGCCTGGCTGTTCACAAAAGCACCTGACTGACGAAGAGATGAGCGCCAAATGGAGCCATGGTAAGATACCATCGGTTCATGCCAAGGATTGCTATGTGCTTGCAGAGGATCAATGGATGAATCAAGGTCTCACCTTAGATTTGGAAGTCAAACTTTCTTATTTGTTTATATTTTTGGATGTCTTTTTTTGGGGGGGACATATTTTCTGAAGACAAAGAAGCCGGTGTTTTTTTTTTGGCAGTGAACAAGAAAGAACCTTATACAACTCACTCTCCTCAAAGCTGATTCAACCCCCTTTTGAAGCAAGAAACACCCCTGAGTCCAGGTCTGAAGATGAAGCCCCGGACCCCAACGCTCATTTCACCCAGTGTTTTTTTTGTTGAGGGTACAAAAAAGGTCAAGGTGGAAATGCCAGAAGTGTGGGGTTTGTTACCTTCCATACAAGGTCATCCAAGGGGCCCTATGCCTGGCCCTTATTGTGACAAGATGCATGTCTACCCTGCAAAGAATCAAAGATGACAATTCAAAGTCCACATTTATTTTTTGGCACATGCTAGAAGGAGGATGAACTTTCCATTGAAGGTATTAAGTTCCAACAGATGGTATGTGTTTTTTTCGTTGCCACAAAGGGAAATCTTTGAACAGAAAAGCTTCTTTCAAGATCCAGGTTCAAAGACTGCCAAGTATTACGCAGTCTGTTTTGTGAAAGCCTCACAGCAATGATATTCTTTTATTGAATTATCCTCCAGGGAACTAACATATCCCCCAAAAATGGCATTTTGAAGATGATTTTCCTTTTTTTGAGGTGGGATATGTTAATGTCCTGGAGGGTAATAAACATGCTCATATTGTGTCTGAAGAGGATTTTTGACACATCTGCCAAGCATATCCTCTAGAAAACCAAAGATGTCAATGAAAATTCCCAAGGAGGAAACTCCTTTGATGAAGCATTTTGATAGAAGATGTGAACTTAGAATGGTGCACTTGCTGTTCTACTCTCCTATAGCCTTACATCGCAATGAAACATCCCACAATTCCTAGATTTATCCCCTTTTAAAATCCCGAAGTGGATTTTCCCATGACTTCTTTGTTTGAGTTCTATAGTCATCCTCTATTTGGCCTCAGGTTGTTCTCAACAGGCAGCACCTGGCTCCATCGGGTATGGCTTCAACCAACAAGGTGGTGGTACTTTTGCCGCTGACTGGGACCCAAAGGCTGGTCACATGCGTATTTGGAACTGGCCCAAAGGACTGGAACCATTGGATGTGATCAAAAAGGAACCGCAGCCAGAGCAGTATCTTGGCGGCAAGTAAAATTTGGACCCGAGAGGAAGGGCTGATGAAATTGATCTAAGACACTTGGAGAATTTGTTTGTTTCTTGGATTTTTCAGATTTTGGGGTTGATGTGGCGGATCCTTTAGTTGCTAAGTCTTCTGGTGAAGTGTTGGCACCTGACAATCTTTTCTCTTCAAAGCTGGGTTATCAATCAGCTCCGGTGCCAAGGCGAGCTGAATGAAAGGGTTAAGTGGATCCCTCAAAATCCCACCACTGTGAAACTGCTTCAACGGGGAAGAAAAAACCCTAGAACATCTTTCACTAGCTGATGGTTTCGAAGATTTTTTTATATCTTCATCCCGATTTTGGGGGAAATGCCGTAACTCAATTTGACTAATAGTTTTTCAAATTGGGTTAAAACCACCAACTAGTAACTAGAGAACATCTTTCACACCAATACGTTACAACATCCAATGCTCCCTTCCATCTCCTACTGCTTAAACTTCGCCCAAGGTGGGGCAAACCACAGTTTTTCTTCGACCTCAAAGAGGCTGCGGGTGGGGGAGGGTCTGTCAGCAACAACACAAAAGGAGGGGTTGAAACATGTTGGAAATGAACTTTTTTTTTGTTTGGGGTGGGGTGTTTAGGCTCAAACACTGCAAGTTTTTGACACGTGATTTTTTTCGGTTGAGACAGTTGAGAGTTGAAAAAAGTTGAGAACATGAGGATGGTTTTTTGGGTTTCAGGAATGATGATGGTATGAAAGGGTGTAACTTGGAGTCACTGAAAAATGCACCCCCCAAGTCTTCTTTGGCAAAGTTTCTAGCCAAGTGCATCTGAAACCCCAAAAGACTTCTCCGGAAAAGGGGAAGCTGATGCTTTTTTCGTAAAAAAACCCTAAAGTTTCATGGAAATCTTTGGGTCCCACCTCTTGCACCAGAAAATCCGGGAAAAAAGAAGCGAACTTGAAACCGAAACCGCCTGAGAATTGCGAACCGGAGCACTTCAAGAATATGAAACTGGTCTTTGATATCACCTTTTGTGGCGATCGTGCTGGTGGAACGACCTTTGATGCACATTGTGGTCATATGGTGAATGAGAATGAGACCTGTATTGACTTTGTAAGGAGATGGGATGGGGGAAGAGTTGGAGTCTCTTTGTTTGATTCATGTGACGGTTGCTGATTGCAGGCCTTGTGCCCTTGCATGTTTCCTCAAGGCTTTTGTTTTCTTGTTTTGAGGTATCTTCACCATATATCTAGCATAGACTTCGGAAAGTCTAACATCAGTTTTAAGTTGGGAAGGTGAGTTGCCCTTTTCCCATCATGAGATTTGTCATATATGTAATATATGTCATATACAGTCCCACAAAATGAACATAGTCTTTGAAAAATGATGGTTGGAAGAGGATCCGCTCCTTTTGGGGCCCTTTTGGATGTGACATGTTAGTTTTCGAAGGTGCAACATATCACACACACACATAGATATATATATATATATAGAACATTCCCCTTAAATGTACCTCTACAAAATGGTGAAAAGTCATATGTCTCTACAAAATGGTCGTTTCCATCACCATATAACATCTTTCCATACGCAAGATCCTGCAGGGTGTAGTTCCTTGGAGGACCAACTTCTCTGCCTTTGATGAAGCGTATTGGTCTGTGCAGGCGGTGGAAAAACCTTTGGGTTTTTGCCGGTCGTTTGTTTTTCAACCAAAAAGTCCTTGGGGGAAGGGGTAGGGGAACGTAAACCATGCTAAATTCAATGGGTTGTTGAGGAAAATTCTTGATTCATTGTGATTCATTGCTTCTTTGTTTGGCGGGCAGGATGTGTCACGTTTTTAAGTCCGCAATTGTTTGTTCCGGTGTTTCGTGCGATGACCATTCAAATGCCTTGTATTTCCCAGCTTTCAGAAGTTCAGTGCTTCCCCAGTTGAAGCTAGTAACGAATGACTGCTGCGAGGGTCTTGCAACAGAATGTGATTCTGTTGCACGTAGCGTGACTTGAGGTGTGTGACGTGAAACTTGCTGGATTTCATCACGTGTTTTTTCTTGACTTCCAATTACGTCATAGGCCCCAAGACGAACAGCAAACCTCCGGCAAGCTGGTGTTCTTCCCTTTGGTTTTTGGGGAGGTGTCTTCGAATAATCTGATGGTACAAAGAGTGCCTGTGAGTTTCTAAGATAACACTCTGGTAAGGTAACATAGCAAAGGAAAATGGACCGTTCGAACAATATACAATTTATTGACAATCATTTTTGTATATATGCATATATATATATTATATGTTCCCATCGAATCTAGGGGGGTTTCTATGTCTTTTTCTCTCCATCCATGAATCTCTGAACCCCATGGTGGATTGGTGTCGCTAGGTGTTGGACGTGTATCAGATGGATCGTTTGGACTCAAGTTCGGGACATCGACTTGGAGCTTGGATGTCATTGCTGTTGACCATCATGGTCATGGGCACCTGATGACTACTGATCCATGATGATACAAAACTCAAGCCCCTAGGATTTGGACATCGATCCGTTTCAGTGAAACCAGAATCACCAAAAATGGATCCATGCGGTCACAATTTGTGATCTACAACAACGACGTGCCGATGTGCCTTTCAAACGCGGATGACAAACATTCGCGCGATTCAAAGGATGATCAGACCTCAGATCCTGAAGAGATCGGGTATTTCGGCCCCTTGCTGGGTTGGGAGAACTCCAACCTGCCGCAGAGAGGCCGTCTTTATGGCAAGCCAGGAGACTTTTTCAAGGGCTGGTGGCCCAAATCAGCGAAGTGGGGATCCTCAAGTTTTGATTTTTGAGCTGAAGCTGTGGCGAAGCTGAGATTTCACAGTTCCTGGCAAAAGTCCAGGGACTTTGACAAAGTGTTTTGGATTAAGATACGAAGCGCCCCTTTTTTGGGAGGGGTGGTTTTTGCATTGTTTTGTGATGTATGTCTCATGTATGAGGGACAGGTGAATCTTTTGCTTTCAGATGATTTCAGAAGTTACTCCCCCCCAAAACTGACATGTCACATTGGTTGGAAGACGATCCCTTGCTTCTGACCCCATTTTTGGAGTAGGACCTGGGTCTTGCTAGAGAGGTGTGCCTTGCTCTGATGGTATGACCCCTATCGGTTCAGCTAAGATCAATAGGTAATGAAAAACAGAGGGTTGGACGTTGGAAGGTGTACGCACATGTATCTACCATGAGCTCCAAAACCATGAAATATGAAGGCTTTGGCCACCTAAAAAAAACAGGTTATTTACGATAAACATCTCTTAACATGTAGGTCATGGGGGCCCATGGTATCTGTAATTATGTAAAACCACTTAATTATTCATTGTTTTCAGCATAACATAATAGAACATAGTAGAACCATAGTATAACATCTTCACACACCCAAGATGCCAATCCTTTACGAAACGGCTGTTGATCTGGGATCCCAAAAAGGTCACTCATGGTTATTGGAGCCAAAGAATCCCAACTGATCAGTCACCAACACCCCAGGAATTCCAAAGCTTCCTTAAGAAGTTCACCATGACCCCAAAGAGAAAATGGTTTGAGGAAGTATGTCAAAAAAACTTCAATTTTTTTTAGGGGTCAATGTTTGTAAATCTGATTCTCTTAGGAGTTTTGGATGTTTTTTTTTTCCTCCTCCATGATCCAATGACTAAAAGCTCCAGCTTGACATCGGACATCGATGTCCAAAAAAATATTCCAGGCTCTGCAGCCTGAGCGAGCTGACGGGCGTTCGGGGATGACGACGACGGGATGATGATGGATGATGGATGATGGATGATGCTACACTATAATTATGCCCCCCAAGGATAATTATATTTTTAGATATTTTTAGTAGGGAATCCTCATAAACCTTTAAAATTGCCACTGTTAGTGGGTGGGGGATGTAGATGCTTCACCGTACATTTTGTGGTTTTGAGTCAGATGCTGTATATTGACATGTGCGCATTTTTTTTTTTGGGTTTTGTTTTGGATACCCCAAAAACATGATGGTTTTCAAAAGGCACCTCTTTCGAAAAAAAGGCTATTTGGAGTATCTATGCCGAATATGTCAGGGGAGTATTGACTAGATTCATCATATCCCAATGACCAGGCCCAGTACACATTGGGCTAGCCACACGATATGCTGTGGCTGCCAATTTTTAGGGTGAATGTAAATGTATGAAAATACGGTTGAGGTTCAAAAATCCGTGGACGTTCTCACTCCTTTGTTTTCTCCCCCAGATAGTGTAATGAGTTTACCCATACTTTACTCACTTATTTTTTACTTCTTGTACTACGTCTGGTGGTTTCCAGCTCAATCGGTTTTTGTGAGAAGCAAAGCAGCGGTGAAGATCGGGCAAAAACGTGGCTTTGCGGGTCCGTCATTTCCGGTGAGAAGTGGTACTGAGTGGTAGTCTTTTGAAAGCCAATAAGGTAATTTGATTTGGTAGATAAGTTTGAACATTTATTTTTTTACCCATGATGCAATGGAAAGCAAAGAACTATTTATATACCAGAGCCAACGCTCTTCTTCTGGAGGGATCGCAAGATCTGCAAAAACCATGGATCTCTCATGTTGCAATGCCGCCGTTGAACATACGTAGACATACTGCAAAAATGCAAGCAGAAACATCTGCGAAACGATTGAAAGACCGGCTTCAAACAAAGAGGCCTATGTCATACATTTGCTAGACTATCTTCGGAATATCTCATGTATAAACATCCTGCAGTAGATAGAATATTATGAAATTACAGCACCCCCCCAAACAGAAGATACAGAAGTCAGTTTCATTCAGTTTAACTTCTGTTGGATCTCCTATCTATTTCCCCCTCATCCACGGGTTCCACCATTTTTATGACTCGAACGGACTGTGCCAGGTGCGCATGCGGAGACAACTGCTGGATACCTTGTGCGAAGTTCGTGCGCTAGAGGTTGGATCCTGGGAACTCGGGAAACAGGTGGGAATGTTGTATCATTGTTGTCCCTACCTTGGGCAATAATATAATTATATATCTATGAATGTATATGATGTACAAATGGCACATATATATATATATATGTAATGTATACATATATGATTTACTCATGTAAATACATGATCTACACATGGTATATATTATATATAGAAAGAATTTACCCACCCTGACAGGTTTGGCATCATAAAACGATCTTGAATCTTCATGATTTCTTGCTAGCATTTAACTTATGTTCCACCTCTTACATGTCATATCTTCAATCTTTACCCTGACAAGGATTTTGGAAGTCCTATGTTGGTTTCAGGGAGGGTCAGTTTCAGGGAGAGAAGCTTCCCCCAACTTGCCAGGTGGGCCTGGGACGGCAAGCGCACTTGGTTCGAGCCTTAGGGCTTAACTGGCTTGTACTGGTGAGCATTGATGATGGCCAAAGATCATGCACTCTGAAATTTTCTCAGATTTTTGGTGTTGGTTTTCCATGATCATGATTTCTTGTGAAGGAAAAAACAGAGCGTGGGCTTGGACTCTAATGAGAGAGGAAATGTTGCCACCTTCAGATTGGTAGAATAAAGCTGATGACATGGATGGCACTCTTCCACCAATTCACAGACAAAAATAGCAAACAAACATCACAAGAATCTGTCAGTTTCAATGGGTTTTCGTTGTTTTCTGGGTGAGTCTTCAAAGGTTGGAACCATTGAGAACTTGCGGATCTCGGTCGGGGCAGCTCAGATGGCTAGCGATTGCCACTCCCAAGTTTGGTGGATGTGGGAGAAAAACGCCATGTGATCTGATCTGTCTCCCTTAATCATGGTTCAGTGGAAAATGGCGAACTATTTGAAAGGTAACGATCCTATTTGGAGACAGCCCATTTTTCACTTCCCTTTATTATGAGAGCAAGGGTAGTTTCCACCTGGTATAGTTTTTGATTTTGGGACCGGTGGAGATCTATTTTCGGCCATGCTAGATGAAGCTGAGGGATATGTCCTGAAACCTTGTTCCCCCCTTGGATGAGACGAGAACGGGTGAAATGGTAGATTTCGACACAACACGATCGAAAGAAAACCAAGGATCATTGAGAAACCCACATCATTTCTCTGCTTAGCCTTTTGACTTCAATTCAAAACTGCCCTCGGACAAGACCCCTGGAGGTGGTGTCTTAAAACGGGGATTTCACAATTGGAGATGATTGAAATTGCTGCGACCGCCCGTCGCTAACTGTCTGAAGGAGGTGAAAACAGCTACAAGCACCGCATCTAACACGGTGTGATATGAAGGGTTGTAGTAAAAGATCAACTGGTCCAGTATTCAAGTCCATCAAAGTGTTTGTTCCTCTATGACAGGAGACTTTGCCTGACCTGACCACGGATTTCGCAGAGCAAACGGCAGCCAAGGAGGGGGAAAGGGACCGACAGAGACGGACAGGACCCCCTTCATCGTAGATGTGATGATATTGGGGGGCCGGGGAAATATCTAGAATTTATTTTCCTACCAATTAATGGGAACCAGATATCCGCCAATCCGCAAAATCAGAGGTTAGAATGATAGACTTTTGGTAGAAGTTTGGGTTGAAGTGTCAAGGATTGCCTTCTCTGGCCATCGGTGGCTTTTCCAGCAGGGGAAGTAGAAAGGAGTCATATGAGTTAGCATAGCCGAAGGGGCGATCCCCCAACAAATGACTGGTAAATCATTCGAGTTTGGCTATGTCCTGAGCTTGGAAAAGCGCAGGTTATGAGGTTTACTTCGTAGAAAACCCCCAAGAATGCAAACATCTGGCTGATGACTCTGGCAGGTTTCTGGGGATCATGCGAAATGATGCTTCAACGAGAACCAGATCTACTCCTTCGGAGAACTAACATATCTAAGCCATGGCAGAGGAAAATCATCTTCCAAACCTCTGGAACCTTTTCTGGTGCAAACTGTTCGTTCCCAGGGGAGTAAGTACAAAGTACCACCCCTCCCACAAAAACCAAATCCAAAAATGAGGATATTTGTCTAACAAAAATCTCTTAAACAAATCCGTTTTCATCCAGCGAAACCTTGGATCTCTACCAGGCACCAGCAGCCCCTGCGCCATTGCTCGCTGCGGAGGCCATGCGTAGGGGAAGCCCAGCTTGACACCCCCGGACGTGAGGGAAAGGGGGAGCCCCTTCAAGGGGGGCAGGTCATAAAGATGTGATTTTTATGGCCAACAAGACAGATTGAGGCATATGATTTGTGGATTATGTTTGAAGATGTCATTTTTTCGAAGGTTTCTTCAGTATGATTTCCCTGATGTTAGGGCCCAGAGTCTCAAAATTTGATGCCCACCGCGCAAACTCGGCCACTGAGTTTGCTTCGGGGACTTGGACCTTTCTAGTGGTGCCGGTGTACGCAGCTTGTTGCAGGCGGGTGATGAAGGATGGTTCAGAAGCTGTTGCCGAAACAGATGGAGTGATGGATTTGATTTGTGTAAAGCCAGCAACTGCATTGGTTGATTTAAATTTCGAGGACACATTTTATCGCAGCTTGTTTTGAATGTCCTTTCAATGGCCAAAATGCAGCCATTTGGCTTCCTGGTAGTTTTTTAAAAAATCACCGGCATGCCGACCAAAGCACATCGGCAATCCCATGGGAGCAGTAGTGGCAGTGCAAGCCTCCGGCAGACATCCCTCACCAGCTGGTTCGGCCTGGAGGGGAAGCTTCCATGCCAATGTGCTAGCAAAGTGAAGGAGATGGATTCACGCCTGAGCCAGCTGCAAACGGAGGTGAAAGAACTAAAGGAGGTGAATAGCCTTCTCATGAAGCAAATGAAGCACCTGGAGCAGCTGGTTGAGCAAAAACATGCTCAGAGTGTGAAGGAAGAACTTGAAGAAGAACTTCCAGCGACCATGCCAGATGAGGATCTGGAGGATTCTTTGAATGTAGGCGTGCAGGATGCCGCCGATGTGTTTCATTCCCTCAACTGGGAACAGGAGCCTACGATTGAGATCTCCGATGATGAGGCGGAGAAAATGCCTCCATCCCTCGTTGCAGCTGCAGGAGCTACATGTGACTTCGGAGCCCGACGTGCGACGGATTCCTGGGACACGCAGGCCTCTCAACAACGCCTGCTGCGCAAGGAGAATCGCATCGAATTGGGGGATCGCTTCAGTCGCTCGGAAATGGCGGCGCAGGCATTAGGAGCCGCACCTCAGAAACTGGGTGACCTGGAAGGGCGATCCGCTTCAGAGTTGTTGGGTGCCATCCGCCAGGAGTTGGATGCCATCCCGGAAGACAGGCTTCGCAGCTCAAATCGCAAGAATGTGAGGCCAGAAGGGGCCAAAAGTTGCCTGCAGATGTTGCTGGGATTGATGATTTCAGCGCAGTTTCATGGTATCCCTCAATCAGCTAAGTGGACGGGTGAATATATGCAATTGCAGCGGTTGATCTTTGCATACGTGAAAGTTCGTGCCAAAGAGCTGGACATGGATCTAGATGCTTTTACCTGCTCATCAATTCAGATCACGAAAAATCTGAAAACACGACGCCATAAGGACAAGAACAACCGTGGCTGGAGCTTAATCTTCAGCGTGGGAGATCACAGTGCAGGAGAACTCTTCATAGACCATGAAACTGGAGAGGCAGAACTCGAAGGAGTGAAGGGTAACAAGGTCGAGGTCCACAACTCCCTGGCACTTTTCGATGGCAATCAAATGCATGGTACCATGCCCTTTGAAGGTGAGAGGTATGCGATTATCCTCTATGCCCTTGGAACTGAGCACTACACACAAACTCCAGCTCAGGTCCGTGCATTTCTGGGAGAGTTGGGGTACCAGATGCCTTTGGTGAAGTTCAAGGAGGAGATGAAGGAAGATCATGTGCTACATGCTCAGATGATGGTTCGAGGTGAGAACGTGCCGGATGAGCCGGGCCGACATATGCCACCCAAAGGGAAGCGGAAGGCAGTTCCATCAACTCCACGGCCCGAATCTTCGAAAAGAAGATCCACGCCGGAGGCAGGTCCGGTGAAGGTGGAAAATTCACATGAAGTGTGGGAACCGCACGTGAAGTCTCCTTTGAGATATGGGTACAATAGCGTCGCGAAGCTGAGCAGCTCCAACGGACAACCGTGACCCAAAAAAATCACACCGTCGTCGGGTGGGGATTTGTTTCAGTGGCCATGGACGTTATGCTCATGCAAGTTTTGGTTGAGCTATGTTGAGTTCATTTTCTTGTTTTCAGGCGATGTTTCAAAACACACGTGCTTACATGTGGTGCTCTCGCATGGCCAACAAACATGTTTGCTCCAGGTAGATCAAATGAGCGAGCTGCACCACGTGGTGCAACACCAAATTTCTGGGAAATGGCTCATGGTACCTTGGCCTTGCAGTGCTTCAGCGAGTGAGCTTGCTGAAAATGGATTGTTAGATAGATACAACATACTCCGGTCATCACTGCATTTTAGAAACTTCTCCAAAAGGTAGGACTGGGCCAAGAAATCGGCAGGAAAAGTAATAATAATATATTCCAGGCTTAGGTCAGCCGCATGCTTCCTCCGGGTTCAAACATTTGTTCGGTGACAGTGACAAGGAATAGTCTGAGCGGAAACTCTACCAGCAAAAAACAGCCATCCAGGTGGGTTGTTTGCTCTACAATTCCTTGCTTGGAGACAGCACCTCGGCACTGGTTGGTTGGAACAGAGCGCACAAAAAAAGGGGGGGGGTGGTATCTTGGTATCTGACATGAAGTTGCAGTAGGGAGGGATCATACCAGTAGGTTCCAAACTCCTAACAACTACATATTCTTTCAACATCATTTCGGCATTTCGACATTGATCATGGATTTTTATGGCAGGGGTTCTTGGTTTGTTGGATTTTTTCTCTCAAACTGCGGGTTTTGACCGTCGTTTCTGGCTCCCATGTTTCGGAGGCTTGCTGCGTCGCAGCGTGGATTCCTTGGCACGAGGTGGGGAAGAGTGAGGGCTGAAACCGCACTCTTTGAGGAGGGGCTTATATCGATGATGATGATGATGATGATGATGATGATGATGATGACGACCACCACCACCACCACCATCATCAGCATCATCACCAATGGCATCGCCATCATTATCATCATCACCAGGGTCATCACATGTCATCACCATCATTATCATCATCATCACCAAATTTTTTGGCACATTTTTGACCATCATCACCACCATTATTCTCACCGGCCCCACTATCATCCTCACAATCATAACCATCGTCATCACCATCATCACCATCATCACCAGTGTCATCATCATCACCGTTATCACCATCACCATCGCCTTCTCCCTTTGTCAAACAGGAGTTTTGCAACATAGCAGTTACCATACGGAAATCTAAATCCGGAACCATTTTGTTTTAGTCCTCCCAAGAAGGAGAAAAAGAAGTTATCGTGGGCTCTAGTTCTCAAATCTCTGAATTACATCTAGATCTCGAAATTCAGTGAAATTCAAATATAGCTTCAATAACCATGCATAAAGAGTGCCATTCCCTATTTGAGCAAACAGGGTGCCACCAGTTCAACAGATTTCCTACCATTTGTGTCCTCCCCCAGGTGTGCCCAAAACCGCCGGTGGCAGGCGGCAGCTCCAGTATTCGGCATGTTTTTCTCCAAAGGATCATAGAAGATGAATACTTTACTAGGTGGTGGTTTCAAATATTTTTTATTTTCACCCCTATTTGGGGAAGATTTACAATTTGACTAATATTTTTGAGATGGGTTGAAACCACCAACCAGTTTTGATCTGTTTATTCATAGATATTCTGAGGAAACGATTTCGTGTAGAGAAACCAAAAGACCAAGCTGCTAAGTGCTTTCACCGACAATTCAAGAAATCCAAAATTCGCAACGTTTATTTTCGTTTCAAGTTTGACGGAATCCTATTTGTTGAAATCAAGGAATAGTGTATGATGTTGTGGAGTCACCTGGAACATATAGTTTTGCTGTTTTTTAAAAACGGAATTCACACCTTAAGGTTAAAGATATCACGTGGTATCTTTTCTTGACTTAGTTAGGTTGCTAAGACCTACCGTACTTGGTTTACTCTATGATACACATCAAGTATAATCATGTATAGTTGAATCATTATTCTCCTTTAGACCCCAAAACCATCAAAACATGAAAGGTTTCTGCCCTCAAAATATATGTGAAATAAGCCCTCAAAAAATGAAGGACACGGGGTTTACATGGTTGGAGGATCAATTTTCGAATGCAACAAATGGCGATTTTTCAGGCCATGGCCGCCTCCGGAAGAGTTGGAGGTGGAGAGTCAACAGAAAAAAAGGTCCAAGAATTTCTACAGCCCCAAAAGTTTTTCACATAGAAAAAGAATATGAAAATGATAGGTTTTTCCAGGAAGGAATCATCCTTTTCCATGGGGTGTGTGTGATTTTTGGGTTGAAGCATGTTTTGCACTTCAGGGGTGTAAATGAAAACATCCCAACTGAAGATCGCATCTCCTTTCCCCTGGCCCCCCTCGAAGGAGTCACCCCCCAAGATCAGCGCAAAGTTGATGCAATGGCCGGGCACAGTGAGAACGGTGCCTTGGGGTGAAATTTGGTGATACTGTTGATGGAAGAAATCCGGTGATCACTGCCTGGGATATAGAAAACCCTGTAAACAATGGGATAAACTACCAACAAAAAACTGCTGCATGATTTCTTCCATCAACAGTATGGCGAGGGAATGACGGTTCTTGGATGGATAGTTTCCCTCACTGAATTGAGGGAAAAACTACATGAAATTACTCAGAAAGAGGGATGGTTCCCATCCACCCAAGTTGCATCCAACAGGGCATTTACTTGTATCCCCATCCAATTCCATCCCGATTTATCCAAAAATCCTGGGCAGCTAAGGTGGTCTACACCCAGGTGGGTGCTTCAATCAAAGAAACGGTTCGTGGCCACAGTCGTCAGATAGAGCTTTGCTCCGTCACTTGGTGAAGGTGATGCGCAGGTTGGCCACAGTCGTCAGGGGTGTGAAAAAAGGTAGGTTGGATAGGTTGAAGAAGTTGGATCTTGGTTGAAGAAATCGGAAAGGTTATGTATATATATATATATAGTATATATATATATATGAATTATATATGTATATTTAATTTCATTTGTTTTTTCTCCAAAATTTGGAGTTTTCCAAGTGCCTCAAGGTACATCAAAAAAAGGGCTTGGGTTGGTGCTCATCCTTTTGTGTTGTTGTTGTTGTTGTTGTTGTTGTTGTTGTTGTTGTTGTTGCTGTTGTTGCTGCTGCTGCTGCTGCTGGTGTTGTTGTTGTTGTTGTTGTTGTTGCTGTTGTTGCTGCTGCTGTTGTTGTTGTTGTTGTTGTTGTTGTTGTTGTTGTTGTTGTTGTTGTTGTTGTTGTTGTTGTTGTTGTTGTTGTTGGCAGTGTCCATGCATGTTTTTTGACCACAAAAGTGGCAGGTTTGATCATCATAACAGGGGGGGTGACAAAAACTCAACATAGAATTTGAGCTACAAATTAGGGTGACCTTCTACCAATCATATCATTGAAAGGGCACTGTTTCGAAACAGCAGAAACCCACGGGACCTGGGACTCGGATTCGGAGAGAACGGCCACCTTTTGGCCCGATTGCAAGTTGCAGACCTCATCCTAAAAGGTAGCAGAGGAAGTTTCAGGGAAATCTAGGTCAGGTGAAAAAAATTATAATTTGGCCAGACTGATGTTAAGGTTTTTTGTACAAGAGTGGGTTGAATGGGGGGAGTCTTGCTGACACCTGAGGAAATAACGTCATGTCCTGGCGACTTAGGACGGTTGCAATGACGAAAACTCAATTGGTTTACACCTTTCTGGTTGCTTTGACAAATAGGATAAAGAACGGGTTGATAAACATCCATTGGGGCTTGCCAAAACCGTGTAAGAACGGGAAAACAATCATGACCATTTTAGTAGGGGTCCTTTATTACTCTTTATTCGCCTTCATGATCCACTGTTTTTTGGCGTTCTTTTCAAGCGGACCCAAATCATCCACATCAAACAATCAACAATAAAAAGTCAAAAATACAAGGACAGGTGCACACATTCAACCAACCCATGGTTTTTCTATGTCTCCCAGAGAAAAAGTCATTTTTTTTAATCCATCGAGAAAAACATGTCACATCACCTATCGGAATGGAAGATTTCCCCCCAAGGACTCGGGCAAGTTGCGCTGTATGGCATCTGGGCGATGAATTTTGCCATGGTAAGTTTTTTCCCCTGAAAAACTTGATATTTTGGAAGCCTTAACAAAACAACATGAGGCAACAAAAAGTGAGGCGAAAGAAATGAAGAATCATTTTTTGTCGCAAAGAACTAGGTAATCTAGAAGTTGGAAGTGATAAATCGTTTCTGTTGTTTGTTGGATGTCTTTCTGGAAAGAAGGTCTACTTCCCCAAAATGAAATAACAATGGAGTCAGCCTTATGTAGCCTTGATGGTCTCCTTGTTCACAAGACTTAATGATTTTGTGGATGAAATCATCCCAAATGAAAGGCACATATATTTACCCCATGAAATAATCTCATTCAATTGAGAATCTTCCACTACTGTAGTTGGCACATAATTGCTTTGGATCATGATATGGAAATTATCATGATTGAGCCTTTGAGAAACATCATTCTGAGGTTGTTTCAACACACCTTTGGAACACACCCCTAAACCTTTACCAATAGGCCATAAAGGGGTTCTTTTCATAGTTGGCTAGGGGGATTGCCTGGGGTGTGCTCTAGGGGTGTGTTGAAACAACCTTTGAATCATTGAGAACATGTTTGCATGGTGTCTTTCCAGTTTTTTGAATACAATAAGCTTCCCAGGCATATGGTGTCTCAGGATTCGAAACCTGAGGTGATTTATAGATGTCGCTCACTTGCCTACAGCAGTCTCTTCATGTTGGAACGCGCTTGCGACCTTCTATTGCGTGTTCAGGTGGCTTTAAGAAAAGCAACCCCAGCTGATAGATTGCCCTCTCCCATCTCTTAATTAACCCCTCTTGCAGGAAGATTTGGTTCAGATATGTTCAGTTGATTTTTTTTCATTCGGTCATTTTCCTGGCTATGTTTTCTTGAAGGGACTAGGGGTCTAATAATAGTTTTGAGCGACTTGTATATGAAGCCGGATGACCCTAACAACACGTAACAATTTTGGTCAGTTTGAATTCCCGGGTCCTCAGCCCCCCTTTGGCATAGAATCTGAAACATGAAGGGCTCCCAAAACAACTCCGCGGATGTTGGAAAGGAAAGGAAAGGAAAAAAAAAATGGAGTTCTCAGAATTTCAGTGAGAAAACTTTTCCTGGGTGGGTGGAACGCTGGTGGAAATTCCGTTTTTTTTTTTGGGATCCAACCCAACCATCAGTTTTTCACCGGCAAAATCTGTTAGTCAGCCTTTCTGCCTCCAAAAGGCCGCCCAAAGTTGCACTGGCCTTCGGTCGTTGGCGTCCATTCTGCCACCTCAACTGTCGCCTCTGAAGATGTCCGTGGTCTCTTTGAAGATGTGGGTTGAGTGAAGTGGGATGCTTTTTGGGGGGATGGGGGATGGATGGCTGTCCAGTGGTTAACGGTTAACAAGGTGAAGTTGTGGAAGAAGGCGAAGTTGGTTTTTTGGGTTAGTTGTTGGGATTTCCGCTAGCCATCATGATGCCTAAATATATACCTGGATGAGGATGCATGTCCCAATCACTTCCCCCTTATGACATCATCCAACCAACCTCACACCAACCATCCCCCCACAGGCTCCAATCTGAGACTCAACCAAGGATGGACGCCGAAGGATACTTTTGGAAAGCGATGGTTCAGTACACAGCATTTTGCACATTCCGCAAATGGAAGAGGTGCCAATCTTGAATTTTGGGACCGGAAGACTCAACCAGGGCAGCATACTACAGTGGGTTGCAGGGGTTTATCTATCACCTGGAATAGTATCAGCTTAATATTAAGTCAAGTGGCATCATACTAATCCATTCCCTGAAACTAACACCATTGACCATTGAGATCTTCAATCTCCTCGTAATGTTATGGAATCTGAATCAGGGGGCATTTTCCAGCTATATGGATTTTTTGGCCTCATTGAAAACTTTAGATTTCCCAACGTCAGCCCTACCAGGTGAGCTACGGGTTAGACTAACCAGGCAAACACATGGGTTGATAAACTTAAAAATAGGTTGATGAAAACTAAAAGAATGGTCAAAGAAACCAACCAAAAACGGTTGATGAATCAACAAACAAAATGCTAGCCATCAGAAATGGTAACGACGTAGACTTATACAACCAGATAAACAACATTCCAACCACCAGCGGATTTCCAACCTGGAACCCTTGGGGAGGTCCTGCAGCTGCGTGGCACGGAATGTCCCAGTATCGGGCGACATGTGCGGGACTGTGAGGTGGGGCACCGGGAGGTTGTGTTTTTCAGGATGCCCAAAACCCGACTCAAGCATTACTTTGTTTTGTTTTTCAAGCTCCAAAGAGTCACATTTTATATAGTTGTTATTGTTACTAGTACAGTTAAAAAACAGTTTTTTTCTTTTGGGGGGGGGATGATGAAGGGACAAAAATCTTTTCCTAGGCGGAAAAGAGAAGATGTTTGAAAGGTCCCCCCACGAGGTTTTTGGAGGAATTGGATGTCTTCATTGTTTTGGGGGGAGAGGGGGTATTTGTTTTTTGTTTGCAACAATAGCTTTTATGAATCAGGATATGTGTGCAAAACAAACTAGACGCATAGGCATCATGGTGCATCTATGATTTGTGAGCTTGCATTTGCATCGTTTAGGAATGATAGGCGACTTGAGACTTGATCGCGATAGCCGCCGCAGTGTCCTAGCATCTAACCCCCAAGACCACCTGCGCCATCTAATGAAACTCATATTGTTTCAGCAGAGAGAGATGCATACTTTCACAGGTGTCCTGGCGTCCCT
Organism: Breviolum minutum Mf 1.05b.01; assembly: GCA_000507305.1. NCBI lineage: Eukaryota > Dinophyceae > Suessiales > Symbiodiniaceae > Breviolum > Breviolum minutum. Next base: position 256,298 of record DF239105.1, on the reverse strand, counting down.
GAGTCTTTTGAAGTCTTTGCGGATTTATGTAAGAATGTAAGAGGTTGATAATATGTATACTGTATACTGCATACGAGAATTAACAGATAGATATGATGATATATTATATATAGATACACGTTTTTTTCATGCAAACAATCATGATTTCTGATGAATTGTGACGTGAAGCCAATGAACAAAACCGCTTCAGGTGTCGATGCCTGAGCCCTTTGCGCAAGTGATGCAGGTGTGGCACCGTTGGTTCCGTTTTGCATGGTCCGTTCGGAAAAAAATCGCCGAAGATGAGCATAGAAGCTGAAAATGATGGTTTGCTGCAGATGATTTTCCTTTTCAATTGGGTGAAGTTTAGGTTCCATAATTAACCTTGCCAGGGTGTATGATTCCGATAATTGAAATATGAAGTAACATGAGTTTTGTACCAAGGGTATTTTTTTTCAGTTTTTTCCTGGGAGCTTTTTTTTAATCAGTGGATTCCGTCTTTGATCTTTAGCACGATGCCTCTTTGGAGGTGATAAATTAATAAGGAAACATTCATTACTTGGTGTGAGAAATGCTCCACCTAGTCCAGCTTCATTTGTGTTTTGAAGATGTGTATTCCAGTCGACTCAGATTGGGTTCTACCCCAGACCTTAATTTTGGGTTACAGGTTGAGGTGGAGGGGCAAACGCGGAGGGACGTCCCTTTGTATATTGGCAGCCTTGGGAGGTAGATACAGCTCAATATCAGCTGCCCCATGATCATCCCGTTTGGCCGCCGCAGATTGACGCTGGGCGTTTATATTGCCATTTGGGGGGGAAAAGGATGATGTAAGAAAATCCAAAGGCTGTAGTGACATGAGGCATAGCAACATCACCTTTCTCAAAGGGAAGAGTGGCAACTTGCAAGGTTGGTGAAATATTACGATTTGGCCAGTGAATCCCTGAAAAAAAATGGCCATAGGCTGGCCATAGGTTACAGGTTTTGTTTTTTGATTGGTCGTTTTCACCCAGGTGGTAGGCAGTCCAACTTCTGCATGGGCACATCCAACGGTGGACATTGACTTCACAGGTCACCTCTGGGTGTTTTGACAAGACGTGGCCATTCAAAAGTGTTCAGTTCCACCTTACAAGGGAGAAGGGATGGTGTTTGTTTTTTCTGTTTTTTTTTGGGTGGAGGGTTGGGGGGGGGGGCAAGACTTAGATACCCCCGATCTATAGTATATTATATAGCTTATTTGTGCGACTCTTCAAGATTCATTTAGAGAACAAGAGACCACTTTTGAAGGGGGACATAGCAGCCGGAGAATCTCAAGAGGTGCAATTTCCCAAACAAAAGGTTATTGCCCTCCAGGGAATCAAGATATTTAAGCAAATCCCACCTTGGGAAAGCCGGAAAATCATCTTCAAAAATTCATTGGGTGGGGATATGTGATCCTTCCAGGAGGGGAAGATTCCCCCTTCCCCTTGTGCTTAAGACATCCCGGGAGGGCCTGTCATCCTGTCGCAGGCACCGCTGTATCAACCATGCTACTGCTCCGGGAGCTTTGTGCGATTACGGCTTTGGCGATGTTGCTTGGTGCTTGATTCGTTGGACAACGCCGATTGGAGAAAGGGACTTCCCTTCAAGCCTAGCAATTTTTGGGGGGTACTACCAGATGGGCAGGCCGTTGCTTAGGGTTGTCACTGACAGGTTCTCTGCCAGCATGTCGGGAGATGAGATTTTACTGCTTGAAGCACTGCATGCGGTGGAGGCCTGAGACGATGTCAAGTTCCTTTTGTGTTGGCAATGCTGGATGGATAGATGGCTGGTGGTTTACACAATTTTTCAAGAAAAATCACCTCTACTCACGTGAAGGATCCTGGAAGACTTTCTGATGCAGATAATTCGGGTTTTTGAGGGCTGCTATATCCTGATCTCCCGGGCCCTAGGCCAGCCCTAGGTGGTGGTTGAAAAAGCAAGTCCGTGGCGACACCTATTCTATTTTGGAAGACTTGCGCAACATAAGCTGCTGACTACATACAGTGTACATTTTATTCATTGACATACTGTAAATGCATCCATGCATCCTTTATATACACAATCATTTGGATAAATATCCATATTCATTTTGCATCTCCGTGCTATGATGTCATCATATTGCATCAATTTTCACCCAACCTTTGACACAAGGCATCCTGGGGCAACAAGGCTCAACGTGCTGCTGCGGAGCATGTGTGACTTGGTTCCAACAGCTTCATGGTAAACAATCGAGCCTGGGATGTTTTTAAAGACAAGGATGTTTTCTTTACAATGGGTGCTGATGATTCTGGAAGGAAAGGCAGGCCCAACAACATGGATAGGGATCCATTTTGTAAACTTTCGAGATGTAATTGAGATTGAAACATATTTGTATATACCAAACGGAGCTCCTAACATTGTATATCATTGTATTACATTGTCGTATTGTCTTGAGATCTCAATTTCAACACCTTTTTTTTGCGCAACTTGTTGCGGTTGTTTTACCAACCTAACCAACCGCCCACCGCCTTCGAGGTTGTCGCACTCCATGTTGGACACTGCGCAGATCGACAATTGTGAACGACATCCGAAGCCAAGGAGTTTGGAACAAAGGACCTGGGATGCCTTGGAACATGCAACTTGGATGAGATGATGAAGGTACACTCCGGTAATCTAACATAGCAATGGAAAATGGACCCATTGAAGATGTATTTCCTATAAAACATGGTGATATTCCGTTGCTATATTAGTTTTACCGGAGGGTACCCTTCCTGTCACAAACATAGCAATATCGCCAGGTTCCGCCAGACCCCTATACCCCTAAAAGGAAAGTAATGGTGTGGCCTTGCAATTTTTTCGGGATGTTTTTGCTGTTAGTTTTCAGGGAAGGTAGTTTATAATTTTAAACCAAGGATTCGAAAGACCCCGTGTTGACCATTGGTGGCCGGGGGGGTCTCAATTTAGTAGCAGTTGATCACTAGTTCATCCGGCTTCTCATGGGAAGCTACTTGGATTCATGTTGATTCTAAAAAAACACTCCACTCTGAAATATTGCCAGGGTATATTAGTAGATAGAAGAAAAACCTCGGTGGTGGTGGTTTCAGAGATTTTCTAATTTCACCCCTACCTGGGGAAATGATCCAATTTGACTAATATTTGTCAAATGGGTTGGTTCAACCACCAACTAGAAACCTATGTAACAGCCTGTGATTTGAAGTGCTAAAACTTTTTCAAGGGCACCACCCAAACTTGAGTTTTGGGCCCATGGCTAGGAACCAGCCGTCATCCTTAGACACCACCGGCCACCACCGTTTTACCCCCCAAGGTGCGGGCGGATTTCCTCCACTTGGAGGGGCAAGTCAAAGGACTTCGGGAAGAACGCTACCAGGTGTGGTTTCCATGGGTGTCACTAGCAAGTGAAATATAAATACCTCAAAGAAAAGAAAACATACGGTTGATGGAGGAAATCCCTAACAACCACCGTTTGGATGTATAAAACCCTGTAAACAATGGGATATTCTCCATATCAACAGGTGCAGGAATTCTTGCATCAACAGTATCAACTAGGTGGTGGTTTCCCAAAGATTGTTTTGGAAGTTTTACCCCTATTTTTGGGGATGATGATCCAATTTGACGATCATTTTCATGTTTCAAATGGATTGGTTCAACCACCAACTAGGACGGGGTTATAACCCCAGTGAGCCCCATTTATTTTTGGCCATTTATAGGGACCAAAAAATAACCCCATAACCCCATTTATAGGGTTACCATGTGTTTTTCTACGGCCTTCCCCTTAAACACTGTTTGATTAAAAGATGGCAGAGGCACTTTGTCACCGCATCGATTCACTTTGAAAATGGTTCACTTGGCAGGCTTAGAGATCAACATGGAGATCCGAAGCCCCGCACAGATGACCCCTTCTTCTGTTTTGAGTAACCCGGGCCTTTCACCAGACACGTACATAATAGACTTTTTATGTATATGTAGAGTAAATGAAAAAATACGTACATATATTTTACTATCTTTTTATATTCAAATACATTGATTCAAATTAAAACCCCCGTTCCAGGTGAAACCGGTATTGGAGTTGCTACGACAACAACATCGTTTCTTGAAGCTGGGCGCACGAGCACCTTGGTCCAATGGTGGCAGGTGACCGAAGGGTGGGGCGTGGAAGAGTCATTCGTTTTTATGCCCTTCCCCCGTACCAGGAATAAAAGTCACCATCAGGGTTGTCATTTGTATATATATATATATAAGATTAAATTCTTTAGATTAGGTATATAATACTTCTAATTTTAACATATTCTTTTAACACAAATACTTTCTTTTAGGCTTCCGAGATCTCCCAAAAAAGCTTGACTTGAAAAACAGGCTCTTTCCGAGTGCAGTTTCGCATATTCTTAGGTGCTTTGTCGTGAAGCCTTGCATGCTGCAGTGCAAAAGAACTGGCTCCCAGAGGATGGGAGGAAGATGGATGGATAGATGGCAAGCTGTTGTTTGCGAAGAAATGGGCAGGAAAACCCACCAAAAATTGCCATGAATCTTGATGATGCTACTGAGATCTTGAGACTTTTGTCTTTTTTTAGTCAGGGGATTCTATGTGTGTGTATGATTGGTTGAGACGTGTTTGAATGGTAGAGGTAGTGATTGGATAGGAGTACCAAGAACAGGGGGCCCTTTCTCAACTTCTTTTTGAAGCTTCCAGCCAGAAAGTTCTGCTGCTTAAAATTTTTGGAAGAGGCTGGGTCCCTGAAAGATAGGCTTAGTTTCCGAAGAGGAAACTCAACAGGTCAGGTTGCGTTGAATTCCTCCGTCATCCAAAACGAGGGTTTTGGCAATTTTGGTAGCAAACTATCAGAGCAAATTGTGGAGACCTGCTCCGGCCCACTCTACATGGTGCTTTATGTATAGGCCATCCTCACACCAATGATCTCCAATTGCGTATAGTATAGTGAATCATGGAGCTGGAAAAATTGATTCCCTAGCCAGCAAAACTTAACATTCAGATTTTTCTCATCTTCGGATTCCATGTTGAATCTACGAAAAAATGAGACCCAATGTATGTATAAGAAGCATGTTCAACTTTCGAATGAAATACCTACGAATCTCCCATTTATGTTCCATATTGAATCTACACTGATGACTTATTGCGTACCCTCCCTGAAACCAACAGCAAAAGCCCTCTGGTTTTCTCAATGGTTGGAAGATGATCCTTTCCTTTCGGGGCCTGGCCTATTTTTAGGGGCAAACCGAGTTTTAGTGAATGCATCTACCCCCCCAGAAAACGAACATGTCCCCTGAAAAATGACGGTTGGAAGACTATTTTGCTTTTGCAATGGTCCCTTTTTCGGGGTCATTCGTTCATTTTCGGGGGAGTACTTTAACGTATTTATCAGCATCGCCATCTGGCAGTAATCAGCTTGCTGAATGTATGTTCGCCTCTGTCCTTTGTCGTAGGCGGCAGAACTTCAACGTTGGGCTTTGCATTTGGAAGGTTTTCCTGTAGATGGAGGATGATGCTTGGAGTGTAATAAAAGGAGTTTTTTCTTCTTTGGTCAAAAGTCTTTCAAGTTTGAGTTTTTGTTTTTTGTTGTTTCCTTGTGTCTACTCTATGATTCTCTATGCTTATGCTTTAAAGGCCCTTCTTATTATCATTACCGACTTCCATTCTTCCGTGTACGATGTTCTTCCAATGTTGTTGCTGGAAAATTTTGTTTAGTTTGGTCTTGGCATTCCCTTTCATCCAGCTTAGTACCTAGAATGACTACCAAGTGATGCGTGTATGTCTAAATACTTATATAAATATACACAAGTCTTATGCATACGTATATATATATATGTATATCTACTCATGTGTGTATGTACACCTGGAACCCAACAGACCTCTTTTTGATGGGTTGACACAATTTTAGGGAAACAAATCCTTAAAACGAGGGATTCATTTGGACCTTTTTTGGGGCTTGGCATATTTTTCATCACCACAAAAAGGCAAAGGGGTCATTGAAAAAACCCAAGATCAGAGACGACAAATATACCTTTAGCCATATGTTTTTCCAAACAACCTTCAGGTCGTCTAACTTTAGCTGCAAGCGCTTTGCCTGAAATGATTGGAATGCCACAGAAAGAGCTTCTCGGCGGAGGGTGGACTTTTCGCAAGAACCCCCCCTTTGCGGAGCAACCCCCTGTGCTCACATGATGATGTTTCTCCAAAAAATTCATGCAAAAATAAGAAATTGTGAAGGCTATAGTAGATAATTTTGATTGCATCTAAGGTAGGCAGTTTGACAAAAAAAACGCATGAAACCATTGGTTCACCGGAATTCATGTAGGGATCATCGATCCTGCCCTGAACTCGGGTCATGCAGCCCATCCTGTGAGTCACATGGGTCCTACGGAGTCATACGGTTTTGCCAAGCCACCCATCGGAAAATCCACTGAAAATCCACAAAAACCTCCCATTCAAAGCATCTTTCCCAAACGAAATTCCCACCTTCTTCTTTGTTAAAAAATTATGTGCCCTTTTCGAAGTCAACCATTTTTTTTCTGAGGTTCCTGTCCTTGACAGAGGTGATGGCAGGCCCCTAACAACTGCATCATTCACCAGCGCATCTAACAACCTATATAAGAAGCAACTAACAAGTGACTAACCAACAACCAAACCAGCATTAACAAGCAAGTTGTTTGGACCCTCATCCTTCTTTGTTGACCCGAAAAGGGAGCCGGAACTTCCGGGTCAGAAAACTTCGGCTTAAAAAGCCGCAGGGCAAGAGGATGTTTCGGAGCCCTTGCCTGTGTCGGAGTTTGATGGCTTTTGTGATGAGGCGATGCTGGGGGTTTGAGGGCTCATTAACGGCAATTGGGGATAACTGGGGATGATCCCTGAATTGTTGCAACTACGAAATGACGTGTTCATCGACTATGGGGTTCCTTCCTGTCCATATTTGATTTGTAAAACAATCAGGCTTTTATGCAGTCCGGGCCGTTTGATTGTTGGACATGGTTTGGAGTTACCCCCCTGAAACCTAACATAGATGCTCAAAATAGCCATGTTTGATAGGAGATACATTTTTTCAAACCCATCATTCTTGGTATCTATGATAGTTTCAGGGAGGGTATGCCCAGCCATGGGAGGGTTTCGTTATGTCAAGCCGTGGTTGGTCAACCTCAGGGTCAACAACAAAAGACTCCCATCATGGATAGAAAGGCATGCTTCCGGCTTCGGCCTTGATCCTTGAAGAAAAAACCATATAGAAAAGTCGTTCCCACATACACGCACATGTGTATATCTGTATGTACCATGTGTAATTATATGTGTGTTATGATTTGTAGGTATATTTGGATGATCATACAGGATTACGTAGTGGATAAGATATTTTGACATTCAAAGGGTTCTTACGTCACAGCGTGTCACAACCACAGCATATTCTGGGGTCAGAGAGTCAGAGGCTTGGGAAAATAGAGCTCGTGAATTTGAAGTAGTCACAACTTTCGTTCAAAAGTCGGTTGTATTTTTATCCATTAGACAGATGTAGTCATTATAACATGTATATAATATGTATATAAGATAGTACAATATGAACAAATCATGTGGATATGATACATTCTATGAGTATCGGATATTCTTTCAGAAAGATCTGATGTATATAATCTTGACTTCTGGTCGTTTTCTCCTTGTCTTCCGAAGGCCTTAGATCGTCTATGGATGGCTTCTCCTGGGGGACGGGCGCCCTTCCCAGCAAATCTGGGCTTGGAAGATGAGATTCGACAAGCAGAGGTAGGGAGGGGTTCAACGGTGCTGTACAGGTTGTGTATGAATGTGGCCATACTGTTAATGGAAGAAATCCTGCAACAGTTGATATGGTAAATATCCCATTATTTACAAGGTTTCATGCATGTTGGGTGGTGCAGGAATTCTTCCATCAACCATATCTTAGATTAGCCCTATTCCCTAGCTCCTTTGAGTTTAGTGGAAGTTTTACATATACTGTACACCCACTAAAAGTTTCACTTTTAGCAGGGGACCTAAGGGTTGCATATGGAATATGGTCATTTATGAAATCCGTGTAGGTGGTAGGGATTTCAAAACAATAAGAACCATGAGAATGGTACACTCAGAGATTGAGTTGGTACTTTGGTACTTCAATGGTCGAGTTTTTCCTTCCTTACAGTCCCAAGATGTGCTTTTTTTTCTTTTTCCCAACTCCTCTGTGTGAATCAAAAATGCTGGCAAGAACCGAGCAAACAGGTACGAGACTGTGACAAACATTCAAAGATCATGATTGGTCGATGGATATGATGATTGCCATTGAATGATCAGGGCCACAAGTGGTGTCATTGCGCCCTGCCCAACTTTTTCAGAATTTCTAGGTCAGTAAAATCTATCCTACGTTGATGACAAAGGGTTTGTTTGAAAAAAAGGTGTATCCAACTCACATTTGGAATTGCAGAACTGAGCAAATTTTAGTATAATGCATATTTGTACATAGATGTTGGGGGCTGCCTGTGCCAAAAAAAACACCTTTAACAGTGAGAAAAAATCAAGTGTTTTTTATCATTGCAATAAGGGACCTTTATTAACCTTCACGGACTCCGGGCATCCAACCCGGCCATCTTTAGGCGTGTTTGCTTCCAAGTTTCCGGCCTGAAGATTGCTGCTTGGAAGGGTTTTTAGCGCACCATGTTGGTAGATGGTTTTTCACAGGATTTTGGTGTTGGGTACACCTCAAAACTTGATGAACAGCGTGAGACATGTGCACTAAAATCAACACTGGATGATTTTAGTGCGATTGAGATGGGCTTTTGCAACTGAGATTGGTGTTTTTCCTTTGGGGAGAATTTTTTTCCCAAAGATGACCGGCCACGAGGGGAATGCCCAACACCATGCGTGCTGGTCGGAGAGTCATGTTCTGAAGTTTTGAAGTTGGTCTGAGAAGTTTATCCAGATTCCAATCGAGTTTGTTTGGATATATATATATATATAAAGCATTATAAAGCAAAGAATGCGATGTGTGCCAATTACTAAGTTTAGGTTGTATCTTGTATGATTGCAAATAATAGTATATACTTATAAGCTATATATATATATATATATACATATACATATGAGTATTTATATGTTTTTTTGTTTTAACAGATTTATACGATAACCCCAAATGTAAGCATATGTCATCTTGTATGTACAGATGGGGCGTTCAACATTTTGAAACTCGTAGTTGTATTCCTGCAGTGTTTTAAAAGTCTTATCTGCGTCCCAGGTCCTCATTTGCATCCCCTCTTTCACGCGCTCTGTTTGCACTTTGCCGCCCCAGCTGACACAACACCTTTCACTCAAGGCATGGGAAAGGGAACTAGGGAGCCCTAAAAGGGGGGATTGCAGCTTAGCGCCACCGAAATGTCTTAAGGGAGCCATACAGGACATGCATGGGAGTGGTGTTGATCCTGGTTTTTGGGGGTTGAAATCTGACCTTTGATTCGATTCGTGGTGAATCATGTTTTGACGTCAGGTGAGGCGTCAATCCAAAAGGTAGTTCCTTGATTTTCCAGTTGCTGAAATTATAAGAATGATTTGAGCAAGTAAAGATTCCTTGAATTGGAATGGGCCAATGGGATCCAATGGGTTATCCACCGCCCCTAGTGCCGTGGATACGACCAAAGAGATAGGCAAATGACATATCACGAGCCTTTGGCCACCAACCATTTCTTCAGTTTGCCCATCCCCTGGCACCTGGAAAAATACATACTTTTGCAGCATAGCTCCCTAGCCTTTCAGTTGCCAGAAGGAAGCATCTGCTTCTGATTCGAAAAATGCATGAAACTCCGCAAATCCTACTCTGCCAGAAACTTTTCGATAGACTTGTAGATTCAATGAACCTGAGAAAACTTCAGTTTGCAATCAGTTTCCAATTCGAGGTATGAAACAGGATTTAGAATCACACGCAGATTTAAACATGTATATATTATGATAATATAATATGACCATACATGTAGATTTCAAGAGGCCCCAGTCATATTTCAACCACGGAACTCTTTGTTTTTATGGTAAAGAACGAGGGGGTTTTCAGTCCAACTTCCACCCGATCAGGTGAAGTGGCCAACTTTGTTCCCATCAGGGGACGTCACTGGGCTCAACTTTTGGACGGTTTGCCCTGGGTTTTTTTGGGTAAGGGAATACGAGAACCTTGCGAAACAGGAGGTTTTAACAAAGAAATATGAAGCACACAAAAGGGGAAAGAACGCACGAAAACACGACAAACACAAAATGGAACATCAAGAAATTGAAAGTAACAACATAATTCAAACAATTTTTTGGGGATACGTTCTATAAGTTGTACTAGGTACACCCGTTTCGTTCCATGGATGTTTTCTTTTATTAAAACATCATTTGTGGTGAAAACTTTCGACAACCGAGATGCGCCGTGGAACATCGAGATGCCTGTGGCCATGTGCCGTGCTCTGCTGATGCTACCGGGGAAGATGCGACGTCAAGTGGCAGATGTACACCTACGCGCCTCGGGATGATGAGCTGGGCAGCTTGGGATGGTTAGAAAGCTCGAGGGCCGAGAGCCGGGTCATGGCCCTTGGCCAAGACATTTTCGGCTTCGTTGCAAAAAATTGGTTCTTTAGAAGTTTGGCAGATTTTTGGCAAGGGACAGAAAAAAACCAAGCTTTCTGTTGTGTGCCATGTGTTGTAGATCTTCCTGGTTTTTGTAGAGGGTTGGGCACTGTGGATGGATTCTGGATCAATTCCCTTATGGTTTCCACCTCCTACCATCCCTTGATATTCAATATGATTAAGATTCTTTTACAAGGGATGTACATTCTATGTACTTACACATCCTTATTCAACGCTACCAAGCCAGTCAGGTTTTACGACAGTTCCCTGTTACACCTATTCAGCAACATTTTTCTAGTTGTGTTTCAATTTCCTCTTCACATTCTGGCCTTGATTCCCCCATTGTTCTTGACACCCCCTAATGCGTTCCATTTCTCATTATCTGGATTCCACTCTCAGCGGCATTGTAGCACTTCATTTTGTACAGAACGGTTCATACCACCGGCAAGATAAAAAAGATTCTTAACCGCGCCAAACAATATTGTAGTATTATATCTTTGTATATGTCATAGCTATATATGATATGTTTTGGATGACCAGGGCAAAACATGGCAAAACATCTTCCAACAAAAAAACGACTTGGGCATCTGGCCACACACTTGGCTGCGGCAATGGAGGTATGGAAATGCAATGTGACCTTTTGGGCAAAGGCCAGGGGGGAGTGGAGGTGAGTGGACGAGCAAAAATGTCAGCCTTAAGAGGGGCGAAAAGGGCCCCCCAGTGCCCCCCAGTGATATAAGTCAAGGAGGGAGGGGTATCCGCAAATCAAAGGGAACAAGTGGGGTAAACGTGTTTTTTCTTGAGAGAATAGTAGCCTAACTATATCATAACACCAACAGGTACCAACCATATGTGAGGTATATATGGTTAAACCGGGCAAGGCCAAAAGATGCACTTCTTGCTGGAAGGTTTAGGGAACAACAATCAACCACTACATACTACTGTTGATGGAAGAAATCCTGCACCAGTTGATGTAGTAGATATCCCAGTATTCATAGGGTTTTATACATCCAAACGGTGGTTGTTTGGGATTTCTTCCATCAACAGTCTTGCAGTTTTTCCTTAATTTGCTCCGCATCAGGTAGTACAGATCCGGAGCTTCTGGAAGAATCTGAAAGTTTGGTTCAGACCCGCTATGCCGTGCAACGTCTACGTGAGATGGCAACCACGTAGCTGGGCTTTCCCATCAAAGGTCCTGAATTCTCCATCCTTTGGCATTTTTGGTGGTCGTTAAAATGTTTGAAAGAAGAGCTTGGCAAAGGAAGAGATGGAATGACATTGAATGACAGACATTTCTGTTGAATAAAAATAAGCCTGAAATGCTTTGGAAGAGTTCATGCCAACCTTTCTACTGTATGTTTTTCTTTCCCGATTCTTAGTCAAAATGCCCCTCTCCGCAGTACAGTGTAGCAAGCGACTGAGGTTCTTGTTGTTGGTGCCGCCGACCCCTACGCCCAAGGGTTTCAAGACTGCGGAGGAAACACGAAAATCCTGGGACAACAACCGCGAACAGTTCCTGGGCCCCCAAAAAATCTCAGACCTTTCTATTCTGAACCATACAACGTTGGTGGTTCAGAAATCCCAAAACTCCAACCACCGGTTGGGATGGTGCTAAAAGCTTGTAAATCATGGGCTAAACATGGCTTTCAACGACCCAACCTCAACAGCTGCCAATGGGAGTTTGAGCTTCAAGCAATGGGCAGGAGCTGCTCACTCGTGAACTCCGGTGCCGCGAGGAAGACCAACGGCGGAAGGAGCAGCGCGATGCGTTGCTTGGGCGTAAAGTTTACCAAAAATGAAAAGGTACCTAAGATCCTAAGAATCTAATTACATGGATTTACAAGGTTCTTAGCTACTTTTTGAGGTTGCCGCTTGGGTGAAAGTTCTCACCATTTAACCAAGCAGAAAAACCCCCACTCCAAAGGGGTTGAAACCTAGTTTGGTACTAGTTCAATGGAGGAAAGGATGTCAATGAATCAGATGGAGAATCTACGGGCAGGTTAATACATTTTCAGTGTAAAATCAGTAGATTCCGTGGAGTCAGATCCTTCTACTGTACCCAATTCCCCGAATCACCATGATGAAATGTTTAAGGTAACAAACCTGACTGGAAAACATAGAACATTTGCACCACAGAGAGAGATGGACCTACCCCCCAGTCCCAGTAACAGCGGTGACAGTGGCAAAAAAAGGGTTAGGTTGGGATGGTGACGATTGCAACCTGGGTGGGGGGTAGACCCTGAGACTTTAGCACCTAGGGTGCCACACCCTGGTGACTCAGGAATATGGAACAGGAACCACATACCGAGGAGATGGGAAGTGGGCAGGTTTTGGGGGCACTCATTGGCCCAAGAACAAAAATACCCAATTTATGTTGAGTTGTTGGAGCTGATTTTTGAAATAGGAAAACATATATAAACCACAAATGCCAATTTTTGGAGGTCTATAGACTATAAGACATCGACAATAATTGAGACTTTGGTCAGTCACCCTGGATAAGTTTCGCTGCTAATTTGAAAACGAGATTTTGAATGGTGAATACAATATGTATATATATATATATATTTACATATGTATATGAAAAAAACCAAAAACTGCGCCCCCTTTTTTTGGGGGGGTGCACATTAAATTTTATGTGAATAGGAAAAATATCAACATTTTTCCTTGGTGAATTTGAGGAGCAATCCTTTTGAGAATGGGAAAAGGACTCACATAAGCCTCAGTTTTTCTGGTGCAATTTATATCGACCTTTCCCGCCGGTTGGTCACCCCAAATGGTGGTTTAGTAATGGCCGACAACTGATTGGGAAGGAAGGTATAAACAGGCCAAATCAAAGGCCAAAATCGTTGCGAAGCTGCGGAAAGGGTAAGTGTTTCACCTTTTTCTTGGGATCCCCTAAGACGGGGTGATTCCTTTTGAGAGCATGGATCAGTGGAGGCCCCTTAAACAAGAGAAAAGGCCTTAATTGAGGTTAAGGATTTATGATAAACTGCCCAATGTCTGGGGGAAGCTTTTTCATTTTGGTTGGGGGTGGGCATTTTTTGATTTCCGGGGTAACACCAGAAAGAAGTACTGGCGACAAAGATCAGGTCATGGGGACAGGGATTATTGCGACCCATTTTGGGGGAATCAAACAATGCAAAACTAAAATAGTTTTGAGGAATTTCCACTTTTTTGGTGCCTTGTTTGGATTCGTAATATAATGACCCCTGTGGGACATCTAATTGGACCTTGGGTTCATTGGAAGTTCTTTCCTTTGTTCATTTGGGTTTTCATGACCGTGGTGAACTCTTGGCCGCCAGGAACCGACGGAAGGCTCGCAAAGTGTGGAGCAGTTGAAGGCCAAGCAGGCGGAAATCCCGACATAGCCCAATGAAAGTACCCAAACCTGGGAGACATTTCCTACTAGGCAATCTACCCTCGATGCAACTAACATATCCCACCAAATGGAAAAGGAAAGTCATCTTCCCAACTACCTTTGGATGGGATATGTTAGTTTCTGGGAGGGTAGGCATCAGCCATTTTTTTGGATTTGAAGTGTGTCAATGCTTGCAAACCTGAAAGTTGAGATGGATACAGCATACCCCAAATTGCCAGACTAAACAAATCGATATTTTTAAGGAGGTTACGTTAAAAGAAACCTCTAAGTTGTTGGTATCCGGGTCACTTTTCAGCGGTGCCGTTGGCGGTTGGCTGGTTGGTGGGCCGCTTCGCGAACCACACCAACCTAATAAGCACAGTGGATCGGCACTATGCACCTTCAGATTGAGGATGTTGGCATTTTTTTGTGGTTCTTGGGGAAATGATCGAATTTCATTACAGTAATACTTCTTCAAAGGGGTTGAAGCCAACCAAGTACAATAGTAGAAGCAGTACATTGCATAGAAGTCTGAGAGCCTGCTGTATAGCGGGAACAAATCAACATGCGAATCGTGCGGAGTATCTCAGGCTCATTTTGCCACTTTCATCATCTACAGGCCAACAAAAATCCCAGGCTAATATCAGCTGGAACACAGGCCATGAATCATGATGTCAGTCTGTCCGATTTGATTCCTGTTTTTCTACCTGAGGATTTTTCTTCCCAAACGTTTCTGTTTTTTTGCAGGTGCAAATGGCCCTGGAGCTTGCAATCAAGGCATGGGTGGTCCCCGTGAGGGTGGTTGGGACCCACTGGGGCCTTGACCTCGGTGTTCACCAGGTGGCGGGCGAAGCAGCCGCAGCAGCGGAGAAAGCCGCCGAGTTTGAAGGTTTCGCCGAAGCAGATCCTGTAATGTGGGTGGTTGGGTGGAAGGTGGCATACAAGTCTAATGTGGAAATTGATTTTGTATGGTAACCTAGTATTGAATGCTGAGAATGATGTGAATGTGATGGTATATCTCTTGTTGGTGAGATGCATGTTGATCAAGCGCGAGATCATGGAAACACATGTTGTTATGTGTTTGCTTGGGTGGCATATCTGCAGCAACTAAAACATCCTCAAAGAATCATTGAAGTGTGCAAAGTGGAAGCTGATGTTCCAACATGTTCAACATGTTGAAACCACAGGGAGGTGTCCTCAACAATCTGCAATCACATCATGTCTTCAACCATGTGGGTTTCTTCAAGACGGGTCAATCTCCACCTCCAGTGTTGTCGCAGTGGTTCCAGTTAAAGGAATCGGCTCCCAGCCCGGTCGAAATGGATGGCTACATAATCGCCCTGGTGCATATATGTATATATATATATATGTGTATTTATATATATATATTTTATAGTCAATGTTTGTACACATATATAAAGGTGTATACATATGCATACGTATATATATATATATTTATATTGACATATGTAAGCATACACACATACACACATACCCACACACACATATATATAGAGATGGATAAACATATATCTGATATATCTGTTGTACCAAGTTCCACTGCCAGCGGTTCTCATTCTTCATCCAGACTGTCCTACTGTGGAACCGATGATTTCTGAGGTGATTGGTTGATCATGGCGAAAGGAGGCCCCGGTGCCTCTACTGAGCAAGAAGCAGGTCTCCTGGTGGACATCCGAGAGGGTAAAATTATGGATCTCCGAACAGGGGGGCAGCGAGGAATTGCCAGAAGGGTCACTTGTGTGTTTGGGGCAAAGTAGAAGAGGCGCCACATGTGGACCTCAGCATAGGTGATATGACATGGGGAATCAGATATATGAATCGCAATTCCCAGACACTGTACGGTCAAATTTGCAGAAACGGAGATGGACATTTGCTTCCCCACAGATATAGATGCATACAAAGTCAAGAAACTACCAGATGCAATCAGTGTTGAATACCTCGCTTGTTGCCACAGAGATTGTGAATGTTGCCTCGACCTGTTCAAGTATGCTTGCTGCATTGATACATGCATGGACCCAATCGATTGATGATGACCCGTTACCAGAAAGAACTTGTATATACCACGATAAACTTTCATTACCAATGTGGGAGTTAATATACCTAAGTGCATCCAATTTCTGACCGCCATTTCTTTATTGGCATGCAGGTCGTATCGCAGTAAAGAATTCCCTCATCGAGTGCCATGATGCTATAGGCGTGGAAGTCAAAGTTAGGCAGACACGCAGGGAATGTCTAACGTGCTTTGGAAGATATTTCCGCAATAATCAATGAATCTGTTTACCCGCTTGAGATTCTTCGGCTTTGGAAACTTTTGCAATGCTTTCGGAGTTGCTTGGTTTTCTATAAAAACCTTGATGATGATGATGACGATGATGATGATGAAGATGATGATGATGATGATGATGATGATGATGATGAGGATGAGGATGAGGACGAGGAGGAGGATGCCGTGTCTGTTTTTTATTTTTATTTTTTATGTTCGTGCTCATCCCTGCGGCCCCCTTTGTGCCAGTACATACTGTGGGCATAATCGTGAAGTGCGGCCTCCGCTTTGCGGCTGCAGCACCACGGCTTGAGTTCCGTTGGATCCATCATGCCAGTCTCCACCAGGGTGGGTTGGAAATGTGTTTAAACAAAGCAACCAGTGAGACATAGTGCAACAAAAAATGTGAGTTTGGAACTTCATCCCAGGAAACAACTGTTGAGTTTTTGAAAGCAAAACTCCACGGCTGAGGGCATCGAGAGGCTGAAGAAACACATGGAGATTTGCTTAAGCTCCGAGGGTGGCAAAGCTCCTTGGCCCTTGGCCGTGTGTGTGACGCAAATGATGCGGCCCATGCCTTCTGGGTGAATGCCACAGCAACCACGTTTTTGTTGGTCTGAATCATCATGCATGTATACCTAGGGCCCCAATGACCTCTATTTTTGAAGGTGAATCCCCGAAAACAAAGCCTTTTTCATGCAGCACATGGTGCTTTTTGAAGCAGTGATATTGTTCAAGGGGGACTGGAGATGATGTATTTCCATGCTAGATTTGGGAGCCACTCAACTCGCCAACGGTAGGTTTTTTTAACGGGTTTGGAACCTGGGGGCCTTCGGGGAGGTGCCTTGCCTAGCTTGCTAACCTGTGGTGGATTTGGCTCAAGACAATGTGAGCATTTTGACCAAGTTTGCTAAGAAATTAGCCTCCAGGGAACTATATAACATATCCCACCGAAAGGGACAGCCGGAAAATCTGAGATAGATCCAATGGTTGGGTAAACGTTCTAATGTAGCATGTGCTTTTGGGCCTCAAGCATTTTGACACATCGTTGTAGAAAATTGTGGCAAATTTGTAAGGATGTTATTCGGATTTTTCATCTGACTAATGTTGACCAAGTTCGGATCATCTAGGCTCCATTTGGTGTACACATATTCATGGAACAGGGCACCAAGGCAACATGATCCTTCACAAATTTTCAGGGCATCCCAGGGCCCGCGCCCACGACTTCATCGCATCTACGCGGGACGATGTGATGCTGCAACGTCTCTGGACCTGGACGTCTTGGTCGACTTTTTGGTGGCAATCCAGCGATTGGATGATCGGATGGAGATATTTAATAAAATTGCTTACTGTCATTGAGTAGGAGAAAGTTGGGGGAACAAAAAAATATGTTTCTGGCACACATATATCACATATATCATATATCATATATATATATATATATATAATTATTATGACATAATTATACCCAGATCACCAAATCACTAACAAGGAGCTGGAACTTGGTGGGTTTTTTGTCCGGAGAGTTTCGCTAAGGATGGCGCTGGCACATCAAGTTCCTGAGGTTACACTGAGTAATGACCGGCAGCTGCTTGGTGGAGGCTTCATCCAGCAGCGCGGGTGTCAACATGTATGCAATCCTTTCAAAAAAACAAGGGGATCCCTGAAATTTGTTACATATGGGCAGATGAACGTTAGGATTGATTGATTGCTTCGTTTTTTTTGGTTGTTGTCGTCGTCGTTGGTGGCCGGAAGAGCAAGATGACACATGACGGAAGAGCAAGATGACCCGTGCAGCGCAGCTGTTATGTTAAGGCTGCCTTTGGTGGGGCTTGGTTGTGCCAGTGGGGTCAGGCGCTTTGCTGCACATGGCAAGGGTTTTGTCCTGGTGCCTTTTTTTCGGTGCCCAACTGTAAAAACTTGGGCTTTGGTTGTTGGAAAGCACAGCCAAAACACCAGGCTACTTGCTTGTGCTTGATGGGATGTACACCCATTGGTTACTGATTTTCACACTTCCAGCGGCTGGAATTTTTCGTTTCCAGGATGAAATCGAGAGGTACATCCAACTAAACTAAACCGACGAAGTGGCCCAACCCACAGGGTAATTTTGAAAGACCTAAGAGTTGAATCCGTGAGAAGTGACATGAACTGTTTCCATCATGGGTGACATGAAACTCCCTGGGCGATTTTTGGAGGGTTTATCATGAACGATCGATAAATCTGACCAAGAATATGAAGCGAATTATATCAGGACCTTGGGATGATTAGGTATTTTCATGTATCTTCCTAGCATTAAGAACCCTGGAAATCCATCACGGTCCCCACATTTCGATCTTGCAGGATCATGCAGGATCCATTTTCCTATTTTTGTCAGATTATCTACTTCCATCTTCTCAAAGTATCATTTGGATGCTTCTAAACGACCCTTTTAAAACATCCCTCCCTCCCCAACAAAACGCATCCATTTCCCAAATCTGGTGTTTGACCTTGGACGTAGAGACATAAATCACGACCCCAAGGCAAAGTCATGTAGTTTCAGCCCTGGCTACGGGATATCGACTCCTTGATACGGCACAGGCTTATCAGCAGCATGACTGAATGGGGAAGGGGTGTGTGACACCATTGGAATGTTGAGCCATCACCAGTTTCGTTACAACAAGTACGCAGGGGGTGGGTGGGTTTGTTTGTGGAATTCTAAGGGGTTTTCCCGCGTTCCCCCGGTTAGTCATTGACACATCTGTTTCTACTCGAGGGATTGTCAAACCAAAAAGATAGAAGAAGATTGACCATGACTGGGAGTAAAAGACGATCTCCAGCAGTGAACATCATGGAAGCGGACAGGATAACGATTGTTATGTAGTATCTGTGAAGGCAACATCGAAAAATTCTTGGCAAGTTTTGACACTTAAAGCTTAAAACTTGCCGACCATAGAAGTAAAGTACGGAAGTACATGCTTCTGAATGTCTTGTGTCAAGAATTCGGGGACTGTGTCAAATCCATTCATTTCAGATCAATGACTCTAAGGTGGGGCTACCATGAAGATGAGGTGGGCGAAGCCATTCAGACCTGGCCACGAGAGGCTACTCGGGCTGATAGGGATATGAGGGGGGATATCCTGGGCTACAAGGTCTACATGTTGAACCATGAACCATGTTGAACTATGAGCATTTTGTAGCATATAGGCTGTTTGCTTCTAAACGTTTTCAGATCCTCATGATTGGATGCAGAGTCTGGCACCACATGAGTATATAGTATACAATATATATATATATGTATATATTTTGCTGTTTTCAATGTATATGTATATATTTAGATAAATACTGCAAATAAGAATCAAACAAATTTTGTATATATATATATATAGATGCAGAGGATTCATGGTGAAACCTGGAGGTGGATCACAAACATTAGAAAAAAACCAGGGTTTTTGAAAGGAACCCACTGAACCCATTTTTTTCCGACTCTACAAGACCCTCAAGTTCCAACAAAACCGAAAAGCCGATGGATGTTCGGCCGAAATTCCTAACGTTGGGCGGGGAAGAACCTAAAGACATGGATGCACATACACACACTTGTGTAATACTGTATGAAAACATGAGTTATATTGTATATTTTTCTAGAATGTATTTACACACACACACACATATACATACTGTAAATATATTGTATTCATATATATATATATATCTGATTCAGAAACACGATCAACTTCACGTTCAATAGTGCTTAGTACCAATTTTACCTTTCCACATCTTCACCATTTTTGCACCAATCAGTATGGTGCAGAGGTCATGAGTTGGGGAGTTTTTCCAAGGAGATCTTCTTGCAGAGACGCTCCGCTTCCAAAGTGCCGGAAACGGAAACGATGGTGGAAACCGATGGCTGCAGTAACGAAGCTCCATCTACAGAGTATGCACCAACTTGAAGACATGTTGTACCAGATGTGCAGGTTTTGAAGTAAAGATGTATACTGTATACAAAATTAATTGCCACCAAACTTGCATGCCTGTTCCAAAACATGACTCGTTTTTTGGATGCATCGATGTTGAATTTCTATCAGGAGTATCTTCAATTTGAAATTGGTCTTATCGTCTTCTTCGGGGTGGGAATTTCCACTACAAATGTTTCTCAGAGATGAGGTAACACGTGATTCTTCAATTTACATACCTTTTCTGTGTAAAATGGTGAGACTTCAATCTTCAAGGAATTGTCTCATGTCTTGAAGCACCTTTGGAATCCTTCTAAACGTGAACAAAGAATCATCCCCCATCCATCTCGGATCACGGGCCAAATTCAGCCGCAGAATGAGGTAAAATCCACCCAGAACATCTTGGCTACAAGGCCACCAAACGTGCCTTCGAAAAGTCTTTGCAGCGCTTGAAGACCAATTATGTGGATGTCATGATGTTGCCTGGCAGAGGTACTTGGCAGGGGGTGGCTTGAAATGGCCGTGCAAAATGAAGAATGATGATGAACGATGATAAAGGTACAGCCGTACAAAACAATGTGACCGCAAACTGCCTCATGAATGACCAAAGAGAAGGCTTTCAGAAGGATTCTGATGAATCAGCTCATTATCCTCCAAAGAGGCTTCAGTTTTTTCAGAGGGTGGTGACATTCAGCCAGATAAATCTTACTTTGGCACCAAACTCAGGTGTGATCTGCAATTTTCAATTCTTACACCACTTGCATTTGAGGTTGCACAAACCGTGGTGTTGGCCTGGTGCTTGTGCACATGAACCTGAGGGAACATGGCAAGATAGCTGGCATGCCTTGGAGGACACCCGTTTTCTGTGGAAGGTTGTGATGTTTTGAAGGAAACACATCTCCGGGGCCCGGGGCTTGGGGCTTTCCAGGCTTTCCAGCTCCAAAAAACCCTTAGCAACTCCAGTGGTCAAGTTGGAGAGGAGTTGCATGTCACGGGGCAAGCATTAGCCATTGGCATTTGCGATGTGGATTTGATGCTGTTGGAAGAGCTGTTGCAACAAAGGCAGGGAGTTTTGGATTTGAGTCGCAACGGCAGGGAGCGTTTAGGGCAAAAGGCGAAGTCACAGTCTTTTCCAGCATAGATATGTACATTGTCATCACTTGCAATGTAAGATATCAATGTGGAGAAAAGATGAAAACACAACATTAATAACAAAGGCACCATCTTAATGTATCAAATGCCTTTTCTCACTGGTTCATAACATGCATCATTGATGCTATTGGCAATTTTTCTCTGGTTTTGATGGGAGGCAGAAACCTCATATTGTACAAAATTGGCTTCTTGGCAAGAGCATGTAATTGGCGATATACTTATGAGTATTTGTATGCATGTATATGTGTAGGTATAGGGGTGCAATTATTTATATACTGTATATATACATGGACATGGATATGTAATGTGTATTGTATATGTCGTGATTATATATGTATTATATGTATCTCATAGCGGGTTTGTTCCCTGGTTTTTACCAATCAGTGAAGCTGTGGCAATGGGTGAAGGGCATGAGTGGCGAGCTTTTATGTAGACTACTCTGAAGACCATGCATCAGACAGAGAAGATCTTACATGACATGGCAATACTGTTGATGGAAGAAACCCTGCACCACCTGACATGTATGAAACCTCGTAAATAATGGGGATTATTTACAACATATCAGCTGGTGGATGCCGGATTTTTTCCATCAACATATCCCACCTTAAGAACAGGAACATCATCTTCAAAAGTGCCAAACGGTAGGGGATATGTTAGTTCCCTGAATGGTTTACTACATGACATGGTAATAATTCACAACAAAAACCCAGGATTTCTTCATCCCATTCTTCTCCTTCTGGGATTTTTTAAGTGCTGAGGATGGACCCCTTTCACCAAGACAAAGATCTTCGCAGACGGTGCAAAGAAGCGACCTGATTGGTTGAATCAGCCAATGGTTGGTTGGTGCTTGAGATCTACAAGGATTTTTTGCAGATTTCTAGGCATGTTTTTTAAATCCCAAATAGAAATCCTTTCTTAGTTTGAAGAATAAATCAGTACAAGTAGTCATGACTTCACTTATGTGACATTTCTAGTTATACTTCAAAACATGTACTCCCTCACCACGCTCTCAGGCTGTAAGATAGGCAACAGGTGGTATTTTTAATGGGTCATTTGTCAAGATTTGTCAGTAAAAAAAACGTCCCAGGAAGGGATCCAGTATCAAGCCTACAGCACTCTTGGCACTCAATGGGTGCATTTCAGAGGCTCGCCCGGCCTGCTTTTTTATCGAACGCTACGGTACGGTTGGGACATGGGACTGGGGTTGTGAAGTGTATGCCAGCACTGGACTCATTTGTCACATCATATCACATCAGGTAAAAAAAAAGGAGATGGGTCTCTTTGTCCTTCTTCCTTCTCATTCATCATCAACAATCTCTTTACCCTACAGCTACATCGCGCTTCGGAAATGTTTTGGGAACCATCAAGTGAGTCATTCCAGGTTATGGTCAGAACCCGGTGCTGCATCATCCAACCCTTCTGAAACTGGCACAGATCTACCAGCGCAGCGTGGTGCAGGTGGACTTGATGGAAAAGGTTCAAAAATTCTGGATTGAGAATTTTTGTTGAAAGTCTATGGTTGTTGTTGTTGATGTTGTTGTTGTTGTTGTTGTTGTTGTTGTTGTTGTTGTTGATGTTGTTGTTGTTGTTGATGTTGATGTTGATGTTGTTGTTGTTGTGGTTGTTGTGGTCGTGGTTTGTTTTTTCCAGAGACAGCAATCCGTATACTGTCCAGTATGAACAGAATAGTATTTTTTTAGCATTTGTTTCTGAAGAAGAAGCTTTTACGTATGATTGCCCTTTGAGATTAGAGTAACATATTTGCATCCTTTGAGCAGCCCGAATAAGGTGTCAACCTGATATTCATTTGTGAAGAAGAATCTTCGCAAGCAGTAGACCAGGGTGCAAGTAGATAGCACTTACCTTTCACTAAGGTAGTTTTACAAAAGGCCTGCAAATTCACACTCCGGGCAGCCCACAAATACCTCAGAACTGAGCTGTTGAAACCGGCAACAACCCCAATGCCCGTCCAACGACAACTACCCTCCCTAAAAAGAACACGACATATCCCCTGAAAAATGATGCTTGCAAGATGATCCTTTTGGATCCTTTTAGACTTTTGGGAGGGGCCAACCAACTGGCAGTTTCAGGGGGTGTACTGTAAGCAATCTTATCCCAAACAGCAAGGTAGCCTTCCAGCCCTCCACTTTGGTTGATATCCTGCGGGAAGGTGGTTCTGAATTGGGCTCTACAGCATGGCGTTTCAGTAATCCCAGCCTCAAAGGATGAGAAGCGACAGAGGTGCAGCGTTCTTTTTTGTTCCTGGAATTTGGGGACAATTTTCAATCAGCACCTCCAAGAATTTACTGGGTCACACTCCCCTGAAACTAACAGTTTGCCCTTGAACATAGGCCATCCCAAGTGGAAATTCCATTTTCTAAACCGTTGATTTTCAAAGACTATGTTCATTTTAGGGAGGGTAGGCTTGTTGTTTCAAATATCAAGCAGATGGGCACCTCCAATCGGACGGTTTGGAAGTTTTCGGTTTGGCTCTCGTGATGCGGTGTTTGAATTGGGAATGCAGTTGGAACAATTCACAACATCAACTGATGAACAGAATCTGTTCGTATAAGTGACCAAATCACAACAAATCACATTTGATCACTTTGCGATGTTTTCAACTGATCAACTGAATCCTGTAAGTCACTGGACATTTTGCAGTTGCGTTTTTTTTTTGGTTGTTGGGTCTTTGGGGATCCAAATGCCCCAAAAACGCCTGCCCTCATATGATGGAGCCTGGCCTGCAGAAAAAGCACGGTGCCCAATGGTCATGGTTAGATGTTGCAATATTGAGTTGAGATCAACATAAAATATTTGACAAACATTATCATGCACCACTGCACCACTACAATACTATACATACAAAACGAACATTACATGAACATACATCCCCCCAACCTGGATCATACATCGGCTTACTCAGGGTCCGTATATAAATTATCCATGTTTTTTCCATTTCCAGTTGGACAGGTGTAAAACTACGACACTTCATGAGGGGTTGGACCCGGGTGCGATGTTTAACAGCCCAGTAATGAAGGTTGGCACCACACGTTCACCATGCCAAATCTGCAAAGCGTTGGAGGTCAAATCTGCAAAGTTTTGACTTTACTTTGGCACCGGAACATTTAGCTGCTATAGATGCAACTTGTTTAAATCCAGAATTGGATAGAATTGAGATTTAATTGGGAAAATTTATGAAAATTTCCTGTTTGGTCATGTTTGTTGCTGTTGTTTTTGTGTTTTTGTTTTCTTTTCTTTTTCGTTCTTGTGGTGGTGGTTCCCACAGTAGAATGTCATGGGAGTATTTTGTTGCCTCCAAGGCATTGGATGGAAGCTTGGATCATGTGGACCCACAGGTGGTGATGTCAGGTCAGGGTCCTGATGTTGGGACGGGACCTGAAAATCTACAGCTTCGCCACGCTAGAGTGGAGCTGCCAGCATGGGTGGAAGGGGGGGAAAATTCATTTAAGAGTGTGATGATCAGTACAGAATGAGGGAATGAATCCCAATGTACGGCCAAAGTCTATAATACATTTACATATGTATTCCCAACAAAGCACCAAGCAGTTTTTGGTTTGAAACATGTCTGAACTGCGTATCAGGGTATCAGCCGTCAGAACATCCCAGGCTGGTCAGAACTTTGATGTCCATCCGCTCTGATGTTAGCATTCGTGACGAAAAAGAAGGGAGCCGTGCCTTTAAAGTCATCACATCTTCCAAGCACCCAAAGTGGCTTTTTGTCATTATTTTGTCTTGGAAAATGAGTATGGATGTATATATATATACATATATTATATTTAGATATGAAGTATACCTATATATCATGACATGTCGATTTCTGTTCCTTGATTCTCACTCCCTGTTGGGGTTCCAAGCGTGAACCTCGGGGGTTGCAGTGAAGCAACGAAGAGAAAATGGTGACCCAACCGCCGGGAGGTGACAAGAAGCACCATTCTGTGTGGGGTTGGAAACAACATGATACCATGATATGCCGCGATGTCTGGAGGGCGACTGAAGTGTCACACTGAAAAAAAATCCGGGATTTTTAGCGTTTGGAATTGTGCGCGGTCAGAATCTGAAATCAACCTTTGCTGGCGAAACGACCTTCCACCCCTGAATTCAGCATGGAATTGGAGCCAATCAGAACTTTGAGAGGAACATTTGCCTCCATTTCCAGGTCTACTTATCATCATGATTTTGGGAGGATATATGGGATATATTTGTCAAACTTCAACATATCTCGTTTTCCGAGGCTGCTGTGGCATTTGCTCAACACTTGCTCTCCCGGGCCAATTTCGTGCAAACCTTTTGCAAGGAACATTGCCGGATTGGGGGAGTGCAACTGATGAAGTCATATTGGTCTTGGTTGGGGATGACTTTTTGCTCATTCAGTCCAACTGAATGGCTTATGAGATGTGAATGTTGGCATGAGGATATAGTGGCACATGTGGCACAAAAGCAGCTTTTTGTGGATGAAAACGCCGTAGAGGTGCAAAGACCAAAAGATCTTGAAAAAACGGAGGTAGACCTCAACAGCCTTTAGTTGAGTGGGCATTTCGTGGGATGGCATCCCATGACTATTTGCCATCCAAAAATTTGGGGTTAGATTTTCAGATTTTTCCTCGTGGATTTGTTTCCTCCTGGTGAGGATGGTCAAAATGCGTGGATTATCAAGCATTGCACCTCGACCGCAGTGGACTCAAAAATTGTGACCTGAGAAGGATGATGATACGTATCATGGAGGGTTGTACTGGTCTCAATGTTTGCAAATGACAAGTTTTAACCCAGGATTTTCTTATGATTTCCGGGTTCAAATTGCCGAAAA
The DNA here is from genome assembly GCA_000507305.1 of Breviolum minutum Mf 1.05b.01. Classification (NCBI taxonomy): domain Eukaryota; class Dinophyceae; order Suessiales; family Symbiodiniaceae; genus Breviolum; species Breviolum minutum. Next base: position 230,159 of record DF239105.1, on the reverse strand, counting down.
TGCATAATGTTGTCCATGACTGCATTTTTAACATCTATGAAATGATATGTGTTATCCATTTTGCAACAGGAATGAAAATCAAGCTTTTGGATGTGTCAAAATGTTGGCAGAACATTTTTGTAATTTGGGGCCATGGGAGCCAAAATGTTTGAAAAAAACATCCTTCCTGGGGAAAATTCGCCCCATAGGCTCCGATGCTAGACCATATGCATGCACGAAGTCAACGTTAAGGTGGTTCAGGATGAGAATTAGATCAGAATAACTCAAGAAATGTTTTCCCAACCGGCCAGAACCATGAAAAAACATGAAAGCTATACACCTTGAAAAGGTGACATTATGTAGCTGAGATGGATTTTCTTAAAAAGATAAGGTGTTGATTCTTACCCCCTAAATTCTGAGGCAATGAATTTTTTCCATGTGAAAAACCCCGCAGTTTGGAACAGTTTTTCAGGTGATTTGCAGGAGAGCTTGCAGGAGGTGGGGAGGCATATGCTACAGTGGGTTACTTGGCGATGTGCAGGGCCCCATTGGGGGAGAACTCCAAATGGCCTCCGCCTCGGAGGTTTATTTTTGATGCCCAACTGGATGCTACGGAAAATTCAACAATTTTGGTACATGAAGCATCCATCATGTACCCAGAGAAAAATATCCCCAAGGCCCATATAAAATCCTCCGCAGAGCGGGCTTTTTATACTGTGTATAAAAACCCATGTAAACTGAAAATATAGATAAATATTAAGTCAGGTTTTACGATAAGTGCATATCACTCCAGTTCAGCAATCTTTTTCTAGTTTAATTTCAGTTTCCTCTACATCCCTTCCTCACTCGCCCAGGATGTAAGTTAGATTTGCTCTGTACAGAACGGTTAATACCACCGGCAGGATAAAAAGAAATGGGTGCGCCAAAAAAGATCAATATATACATATATATATATATATACATATAGATATTCATATATAATTCTGGTGGAGCCACCCTATGACAAACTGGGTCCTATGGTCGTGACATCATAGGGTTACCTCTGGATAGCTCTTTTCTCGCTGTCCTGACACGGAGAGCAGGTCAAACAATGAAACCCACCATATAAATACATAAGACATAAGACGTACCTATTTTCAAGTGCATCCCCCGTCCAGAAACGGTTTGTAGGATCCACTGCTAAATAACACATCCTTGCGGTCATTTTTACTGGGGTGGGGGCACGCCCAATATATACATAGCATGAATTTCTAAATTCAGAACTAAAGATGCTCACATTCCTCTTGAAAAACTGGCCGGTTGCCGCTTGCTCGATCTTTGTTTGTCCTGAGGCTGTTGTCAGTACAGCGGACCAGGTACCGCAGAGGGGTTGGTGGTCTCGATCGTGCGACATCTCCAAAGTTTGCCGATTTCGATCAACACTGGCAAGAAAACGTAGCAACAAAACTGCAGCAATGGATCTGGACGCCCTAGTAAAAAATGTATCGATTGCAAAAGGACTTGAGATACTTGGATGGTCCATCTATGTCTTGTATGCCGAGTCGCAGAAGTGGAACTTTAAACAGATCATGAGGAACATGATGAATAATGCTTTCGCACAAAAATCAATGCAAGTCCAAATCCTTCAGCCGATTCCTTTCAACAGGAACTTCCAGTGTAGGGGAAGTGTGGGGGAAGTTCCTGGGGATCATTTATTGGATTTGGATGATCATGATGCTGACGATGCTGGTAACTCCAACCAAAGGGTTGGAGAAAGTCCATTCCCCCCCCCAAAAAAAAATAAAACGTGATGTTAGCCTGACATTGCTGGTGCTATTGCATCTATTGCAGGCTAATGTGATGGTGCATGTTTGTACCACATGGGGAAAATCCTTCGTCAAATGGACATCACTGTGTTTGTGGCAGTCCTTTTCCAATCGGCTTTTCCATGCTTTTCCAAGAAAAAAAGTGAATCACCAACCATCAAAACTCCAGCCAGTGCAACTCCCCTAAAAACTGCCATGAAACCTTGAAGAAAAACACGATTCGTCATCTCCAACTGTGGGTGGTTGTGCCCCATATCTGCAGCTTCCACACCTTGGGCCCTTCGAAACGACTAGCAGCCTCATAGGTGGCCAGTGGCCGTGAGCGTATCGCACAAGAAGCCTTGGCAGCCAAAACGGCCGAGGAGAAGTTACAACAGGCCCGGTTGGGGATGGGGTTGGGGTAGGGTCTTTCAAGTCATAGAGATTTTGTTGGTGGACAACTTTGAATTTTGAGAGGTGATAAAGTGATACACCCCCAAAAATGTAGATGGTACATGTAGGAATTTATTGGAAGTTGGCCGACATTTACGGAGAGTTGCGCTCCAACAAAAAGGTTAACATATTTGTCTGAACTTGTCAGGTTCACCCTCCGCCTTGCCCTGAAAACCCGTATTTTCCCCAACTGGAGTTTTCCGGTGCCATGTCAGTTTCAGGGAAATCTGGATACATCTAGTCTATAACTTTACTTGGTATTTACTAGGGGCAATGTGGGAGGTGATGTGGATCCTGAAAGGGGAACCCTCAAAGAAGAGATTTTTTCAACTTGGAAGTCATCAAGTTCACCTTCTATGTCAAACATTGGGAGGATGTATTCCTGTGATGATTGGCAAATTGTCAGAAATTTGCCAGAAATACTTTGAATTTGTTTGTTGGTGGAGATGGTGATTTGTAGTGATTGGTTGGTCACCTACAGTAGCAATCTTTCATTTTTGTAAAGAGGAATTATGAGGAATGGATATTTGTCATTTGTACCTTCGTATGAATGTATATTCCATATTTTGAATTCTTCTCAATTTTTTCCTGAATTTGGGGCTTGATTGAGACTCTCTCCTGCATTTGACCTATTTGCAAGGGGGTAACAACTGACATTAAATACGAACATGATCTAGCGGGAAAAGGTAAAATTCACCACATCATCATTTGCAATTGGAGGGTTGAATTCCAGCCGTCAGTTTTTTGAGGGTGTAGAGTTTTAAGGCCAAGCTGTCCCTATGGCAGCAGCGGCGCGATGTAAAGTCCATGTGCCTTGGACGGCGGATTTTGCGGTTGGATTCTGAACATGTTTGCGTGGGAATAGTCGCTACTGTAGGGGAGTTGATAGGAGAAGATCAATACCAACTTTTCGACACAAGGAAGGATTGCGTTTCAAGTTTCAACATCCTTCCGCAAAAAACCATGGGGGCTTGCATTCAGTGCGGAAAAACGCTGAAGATAAACCAGCACATCCCAGAAGTGCACCAAAGCAGTGTCATTCTACGACTCAATTCTGCATGGTCACATATGGGCACAACCTTCCATGTCAAATTTGGGACGTATCGACCTTGTAAATCCAAAAACTCGCCATGAACTAATGGATGAATAGACGTGCCGTTTTCAATGGAAAAGATGCATCCTTAGGCTGAATGCCATGGTCTCGGATCGCGTTCCCAAAGAGATGTGCCTTTTCTGAATTTTTTGGACTTTGTGCTGTGTTTCTTTGGGTCAAAACTAGGGCTCGGGTGGATGGTTCACCATGGATTCCTTATGGGTGTTCGATTTTTTGGCACTTTTGGCCATGGGATTCGTCACCATTGGTGGAGTGTTTGGAACTTTTTTCCAAGACATTTCAAACACGCCTAAAAACACTGACACATCAATGATGGAAAAATATGACACCAGTTTGGGTATTGACAACACGTGTAACAAGTCGGATAATGTCGGATATTTTTCCTATCAACTGGCGCAGGATTTCTGGAACTGCTCCGGATTTCCATGAAATGCTTTTACTTCTACCTACCACTCGTGGATTTCAGGCCAGAACATTTTTGTCCAACAGGAGCTACCCTTCATCAACTTAGCAAGGCTCATTATGATCCATCCTGTGATGTTTACAGGGTGAATGTGGACTCTTGTTGTGAGATGACCGACCCAACAAGATTCAGAAAAAAATGCGACGGCATCCTGACAAGATGGATCAAGATGGCTGGGGCCCTGCTTGACAATTTGCACTATATAGAATATGTTGGAATTATATAATCAGAAACAAAATGTAAAACTCTCACTTCAATGGGGTGGTACCTCCCCCACCCATTGACCACCAGGGTTTTCTTTTGTAGATTTTCGCCTGAGAAATCCCAACCAACAGCCGCGCCAGTTCTGAAATTTTTCAAAAACTCCCTCCCGTGTGGCATCCCAACTTTTCACAACCATTATTCTATATGTGCTGACGGGTCAAACGTCGTCGTTTTTTTGTGGGGAATGGTCAGGCCCCACCTTCGGTAGGGAATCCTAAAAGACAAGGGGGCATATAAACCCCTACAGAATTGGGGTTTCATGAGCATCCCCTTACCTTGGAGATTAAATAGGTGGTGGCAACTCAAATTGTTTGGAATTTTCACCCGAAACTTGGGGGAAGACTCCTCCAATTTGACTTGTGCAGATTTTTCAGATTTTTTTGGGTGGTTCAACCACCAACTATCAACTAATGGTTCATTCTTGGTTTGGGGCGCGGTGGTTTGGATTCCGGCCCGGATCCCCGAAAATGTTTAAAGGGATTGTTACTGAAGGGCACCCGACTCGAAGCCTAAACCACCAACCAGTTAATGACTATCTGGAACCCCAAACAACCATTTATAAATGGATGTTTTAATTTGATGATTCCAAATCTTTATATAGAAAATGGTTGTTTCACCAAACATCCATTTATAAATGGTTGTTTGGGGTTCCAGGTAGTGGGAGTTTAGACCCCTTAGCACCGAACTGTCGACAACTCGCCGAGTTTCGAATTGGATCGTCTCCATCGATCGCACCGAGCGATTTGTTCCGCAGCCTTGGAGGTGCGGTGGTTTTGTTAAAAATGCCCACGGTTTTCTTCCAATAAAAAAGGTAGCTTGGGGGTGGGGAATCCGAAAATTCTTAGGTCAAGGGAAATTTCAGATAATTTACTGTAGTTCAACCAAATGTATTCAAAATGTGTATTAAGCAAAGATGTTCATTCAAAACATCTACGAACTACCTAGATGAAACTATGCTGAAATGGACTGTGTATGAACTGCGTTGCCTCTGAACTACAGTCATTTTCTATGAACTACTGTATCCATTTGTCCATACATTCCATTTATCCCCATCTATCCATTCATCTATCTACCTATCTATCAATCGATCTATCAGTCGATTAATCAATCAATCATATCTATCGATCTACTGTATCAAATTGTTTGCCCATCCATCCGTCTAAGTCTATTAAGTAGAGAGCACATAATATCCCGCTATATTCTGTGTATGCGGGTATGTTCAATGATGTACCTGGCAAAACAGAAAGTTGTGCGATCTGATCGGCCAGCATTCTATTGTGCTGAGTTTGATGTAAAGAGAAGGCGGTTGGAGCCAAACTTCTATCGCAAGGGGCCGATGTTCTCGAGAACAAAATGAATCTTTGAGATGATGTTCTAGTCTTGAAATCCTGACATTCAGCAAGCTTTCTTTTCATTTTGACCCTTGTCCCAGTTTCATCAAATGGTGAATAGATGATAGTTCTGATACTGATGGTTGAGGCTCCTAGATGTTTTTCAGAAGATATCTAAGATACATTTGACGCGCAGTTGTTGGGAGTGAGCTTTGATAAAGACGTGAACCGTATTCAAAGTAACTTTCAGACAACAAATGCCACGGAAACGCAGGCAGAGCATCGTTGCTGTGTGAACTTGCACGAGCAGATTATCGAGGCCTACCTTTTTTCCGTTGAAAAAAAGGTTGCTACACCAGGCAACTAGTCCCCCCTACCCCCAAACAAAAACAACGCTGTGTCTCGTATTAGTCAGCATCATATATCAGTAGCATTGTCAGATTGCCATTGAACACTACATTGCATAATGCCAGCCAACAATCAACGAGGACTTCTTGTGGAACCAATGTTTGTTATTTGTTATATATATTTGGATCATTTGAATCATCAGTCTCATGTGTTTTCTTACTCATGCACAAACTCACGCTTGGAAACCGCCTTGGAAACCGCCTTGGCTCAGAAACTGGAATCTTTGGACACTGCCTTGAGCTACTCGCAGAACTGCTTCAAGGATTATCGTCAAGAGATGTATGAGGCAACAGGAGTGCTGAGGGAAGGCAGTGGCAGTGAGCATTTTGTGGGGTGAGTATTGAGTGGTAGTTTGAGCCACTAGTATGTTCAATGATGTTTAAAGACTCATTGCAGATATATGATTTGTAATGATTTGTAATTTTACGTGAGGTGGCTTTTTGGAGACGGTGTCGTCTTTTGCGTAGCCCAAAACGCCTACAAACACGTACCAAAATATCCCCTAGGGCTGTAGTTGACGTTCCTCATTTGGTTTATCCAAAAGGGCGATGGCAATAGCCTACACACAATCCAAGCTGCCACATTCAGGGCGTGCAGATCGAGATGCAGAACTTAAAACAAATGTTGAGTGGTCAGCTGCTGAAGTGTCTTGGGTCCGGAATGATTTAAACATCAAAGTTAAGGATTGGCGTAAACTCACACTCGTAAGGCAGCTATCAATCTCAGATCGTAAACCCACTTTCAAATCACATTCATCTATATAGTTGGTCAAATGGAGTCCTTTCTCAACAGACACTTCAACCCGGGTCGGTTGATGCTTCGCTATTGTCCTGGACAGTTTGGATGACAAGCTCAGGATGCAACCTCAAAGTCTGGCAGTGCAAAATGCATTAAAAAAGATCGAGAAAGATGGACCTTCAAGAGTAACTTGGAGATGACTGAAGTCGTTTTACGCTGTGGTTGGAAAAAGCGCATTTTTTTTGAAAAGGATGTTGAAGTCTACACCTGAAAAAAACAGATTCAGATGAAACTAGAGCATGGTAGCTTTTGAAAGGAGTTTCCTTTGTTTAGGTATTCAATTTTTCGGATTCCATGCATGGAAGCAGGAAGTTAAGTGCCAAGGGAGAGGAATCAACTTCCAGATGAGAAGTGGTTCCCGTAGCCAATTGGGATGCCTCAAAAGATCGACCCCCTGAAGGACAAGATCCAAGAAGTCTAATACAGATGCTGGATATTTTGGCAAGCTAGACATTTGAATAGGAAACTTAACTTCTTTCTAGATTCAGAAATCTTTGAGATGTTGGTAGACTTCTGAAATACCATCATAGTCATATGTACACAACATGTTCGGAATATTTGGATCTTCGGATTTGGAGATATTATATACATTATATATTTTTTTAAGTAGTACGCTTTTGATAGAGCTGGTTGGAAGGGAGACGTGGAAGATTCTTTATGTGTATCCATGCTAAGATGAGGAGCTTTCGGGCCCACAAATGACAACCTTTACCACGATTCACATTGTTTTTGTCGTCTTGCATTTTTTGTTGTTGTGGTGGTGGTTGGTTGTTTACGTGTTTCGTTGTTTGTTTGTTTGTTGGTTGTTGGTTGTCTGTTGTTTGTTGTTTGTCTACCAATTGCAATTACTTTGTAGCGGTCAGTCCCTGAAGAACCCCAAGTAAATCCTCAAGTGTGCGGGGCCCGATCCTCAACCAATGCATTATGGGGCTGTGCCATGGACACCTTCTGCGTTTTGAATCGTTTTTTTTGTTTATCTTCCATTATCTTCCAAACTTTCCGATTGGAGGTGCTATGTTAGTTGGCAGAGGGCAATGTTAACCCATGATTTAGTATTTGATTAATATAGCATGTTTGTAAATGCTGTCTACTTGGGGGGTCCCATTTTAGTGGCAATGTATCACTCTTCTGTGGTTTCCTCTAATAGGATGAGTGGGTTCTTATTCATCCGGCGTTGATGTTGCATCTTAAATGACAGAATAGTATAGATATATATATATTATATAATACTGTATGCATATAGATTGGGTGTATCCGTGTCAAATTTCATCACCTCTTAGTAGTACCCAAGGGTTCCCTTCTTAATCTTCTGCGTTTGCATCATGGAGGGATCCGGGATAGAAATACTCTCCATCCCTTTCGCGACGATAACAAACCGACTCACTTTCCACTGGGTCATGGACAGGAAAGCGAAGATCCACAGGCATTTAACGGATGTCGTTCTGTCGTAATGCGGGGAAACGGCAAAAGGCGGGTGAAATCAAGGACAGGTTGGCCAAGTCGAAACAGTTTTGACAGACATCTATATTTACTTGTGTGGATGTAGCACTTAATTATGCATCTTTATTCAACAAACATAAACAAACCTAGGCAACAGATGTACTTCAAACGCACACTTCATCAACACTTCTGGTCACTATTTTCAAAAAGAACATCCAACCTTTTAGACATTTTTTTGTTATAGAACATAGAAATCCTTGAAACTCCGAGCTTTGCGGTCGTGTTGACGGCAGCAACCAAAAAATTGTCGATTTTTCGCAGGTGGGATTGAAGGCGCCTGAGCCGGTTCAACCACAGGTGAGGATCCACCAGTGGATGTTGGAAGGCCAAAGGTTGAAAGATGCCCATGTTTTTTGGATGTGAAAGGTTGATGTTTTTTTGGTTATCTAGGTGGTGGTTTCAATTTCAAATATTTTTTAGTTTGAATTTGGGGAAGATTCCCAATTTGACTCATATTTTTCAGATGGGTTGAAACCGCCAACTATTTTTTTTGGGGGGGTGTGCGGGGGAAGATGGGGAAAGTAGGTTCAATGTATGTTTGTGTGATCCTTTTTTTGGGGGGGGCTGATTACAGATACAGATATGTATTATGTATATATGTATATATCATTCATGTGTGTAGACATTGCTCGTTTGGAACTAACTTTATTAACTTTTCTTCTTTGGGAGGGAGCGGGGTAGCTGACTACTATGGTCACGGTTTCATTGAAGATGTGGACCGAACCATGTGTTGTTTGTTTCTGGTCTGAACAGTTGCGGCAAAAACGGTTGTTAGTGTTGCTAGTTGTTTTCCCCACATGTACAGACTGCAAAGGGGAGCACAGTGTTGAAAGATCAGAACCTGAGAATGGCACACTGGAACAGGGGATCCCGAACGTGGGAAAGACCATAAATTTTTAGGTTTCATGTCCAACTTTGGGACTGGCTGACTTTCCATGACCACTGCCACGGCAGTCCGTTGCTGGCACTTACTATGGCACAGTTATGGCCGAGTCGTTTGTGGAAGAGGTGATCATAGGCCGGGGACCCGGAGACATGGAGAAACCGAGGTGTAGGGCCCTTTGAGGGGAAGGCATTTTTGCCAAACAAAAGTCAAGTGGAGACTGGGGTTACTGGAATCAGGTTTGGACTGGAATCAATGCTTGGGTCAATGATTAGTCTCAAGCAATCATGGAGAACTAAAGGTTTTTTGCAAGTAAACCATCTTTGGCTGCCAGTTTCTGAAGATGTTTGTTCGGGTTCTCCTGTTTGTATTCATGAAAGTAAGAAAGTACAGTATATGTTGGATCTACCCCTGCGCAGTTGGTAAATGTTGGAGAGAGAGTGGCTTATAGAAGGTTTAGTCAGCGGTACATAGTGTATCCCGTCACGTTGACTTCACATGTCGGTGGCTGTTTATTTTTCAGGTATATGACCCAGAACTCAAAAGGGACCTAAATATTATGGAGGTTAACTGGTTGGTGGTTTCAAATATTTTTCATTTTCACCCCGAAGATTGGGGAAGATGAACCCATTTTGACTAATATTTTTCAAATGGGTTGAAACCGCCAACTAGAATATTATGGAGGTTAAAGATTAGTCGCCTTTTTGGGCGAATTTCCATTTGCCAGGTGAGTGTCCTGGAGAGTTTTTGATAGCAACCCGATTTTTAGCTGAGGTTTTGCACTACGATCCCCGGATCGTCATAATACATGACACAGGGAGACAAAAAAGGTATGTCAGGTTAGTCACGGGCTCCAACTTCCACTGAAAATGCATAGTTTGATATAATTTGTACATCATGTCATCATGTGCCATGTTTTTTTTTGAAAAAGATATCGAAATGATACAGAATGACAATCCTGCCGATGGCCGGTGTTGGGAGGGGTGTTGGGGTCTCCCCCACGGGTTCATTTCTTGGCTTCCAACTTGGTTCTTCCTTCAAACTGGAGGTCCTCAACAACCAGCCCTGCAGCCCGGTTCCCAGTTGCAACGAAAGATGGCCTTGGAGGCTGGCTGTTGGGATGGATTTTTTAGATGGTGGGATGGTTGGATATGCTGTTTCCTTCATTTGGAGGTGCTTGAAACAGTTGTTTTTTTTTGATTTTTTGGGGGCTTATGATGATGAATTCCAAGATGATTTTGATGAAGCCTTCGCCAAAATGGAAGGCTTTGATTAAGCTTCTTTTGGGGATGAAAATGATGATGGTAGGTTAATTAGCCTTCTTGAAGTGATGTGCAAAAGGGGGGCCATGACATGGGAAATCCTGTTTCGGGTTGAGGGTTCTACATTGTTCTGATCCATCTAATTTATCTCTATGTTACTCATTGGGGAGTTTTGGCAGAGTGGATGTAAATAATGTTAGGATTGGATAGGCGAATCAGATCATTGCAGTCCAGACTCAATCCAGAGTGTATTTTTGGAGAGGAGATGTACAGCAAATTAAGTATTTTGTCTAACGATGGTTGAAAATGGCACTAAACAGTTAGTTAAATTATTTCAATCCCATTGTGGCAATCCATGTCTGAGGGGAGGAACAACTACTGGACCATAAACACTAGCATCGCTGGCCGGGAAAGAAAGCAATTTCGAATATGTAGTAATACGAACACCCCATTTTTGTTACAGTCGACTACGACAATCCACGCAAAGCCGACCGGTGCAATGAGATCAGGTATTACGGTATGGCCGGATACAGGGTAGGGGGAAAGTGATGGATTTGACTTCATATAATGGAGTGTAAGCATTGCAAACTTGGGTACTGTAGGAAAGAGGGCGGGACAAGTCGCACTGAATATCACTCGATTATTTGAAAAACTCTGGAGTTTCTTAGCTTTGAAATTTGGGTGGTAGTAAGGATTATAAAGTCGTTTGCTTGCAATGTGCTGAGAACTGTTGCGTATGGCGGTGAGAACGGCATCTGAAAATACCCTGCATTTCATTGATTGATTTGTAGGATTGTAGGAGTAGTTTGATCTGAAGGTTATTTTTTTCCGGATTTTTCGTTGCAGCATCCTATGAAAGCAGCATTGCTGACCACCGACTCTCCGACTGAAATAGGAGATGCACCAAGAGATTGCTGAGATGTTGGCTGCTGGCACAAGGAGAAGGGGGAACCGCAACCATGTCATGCGTTGCACCTAAAACTATACGTAAGGAGCTGCTGTAACTGTAACTCTTGCTTTTATCCATGTGAATAATTACAGTACGTGCTCCTTGTACAGTAGTACTGTTCGGGTGACCCCTGCGATGGGCGAAGCACAACTGTAAGAGGTGTTTTTGTTGGTTGTGAGTTGTTCCGCTGTATCCCAATGGTTGGGTGATCTTTGTTGTTTTTTGCTTCCACAAGGGCCAGGGCAACTTGTTCACTGATGCCTTACTTTCAAATCAACATTTAGAGTCTTAGGATGGGCCTTAGGAACAACATGCATCAAACATGCCTCCACAATTGCAATTGGCGAAACATTTCACGTCATGTCACTTTTGGTGTTTGAATGACTACCCTTCTCAATTTTCAAAAATGCTAAGATTTGACCATGATTCTTGAAGCTCCATGTTGTCAGAACATGGAGCCCGAAGCTCCGTGGTATTACCAGATGAACGAATCCGGGTTATCCAAGCTCGTTGGGGTCGAGGATTCACACCTTTTACGACCTGAAGTGCCAACAACTTCAGCAGTACTACGATGAGGAGAGCTGGGAGGATGTGTTGATGTGGTGTGATGTGGATGTAGGGGAACTAAAGGTGCAGTTCCGGTGTGTTCATGTGTTTGATGATGTGTTTTTTTAATGAAGCCATCATCATCCTTCATAATTTACCATTCATCATTCATCCTCCTCATCATTCATCCTATGTTATTATCATCATCCTCCATCATCCTCTAACATGGCCTAAGACCGTAATCCCAAACGCACACAATCATGAGAATCTAAGGGTATTTCCCCAACGCCACCCCCTTTGAAGTAAGGCGCTGATAAGGCTGAATCAAGGGACCATACGGCCATACAGGTTAATAATTAATTACCCTCCCTAAAACTATCAGTTCGCACCTGAAACACTGCGGTTAAACTCAGATGAGTTTCCCAAGATGGGGCGTGTTTTTAAGGCCTCCTGACAGGTGCGAACTGTCCTGTCTGTTAGTTTCAGGGTAACCGGGTAACCTTGAGAACTTCGTGTTGTTGTTTTGGGGCCCAGGAGCTTCATCGTCTTTGTGGCACCTTATCCTCGAACCGTCAGGTCTGGGAGAACGTCTCCGAGGCGCAGATGTTTTGTCAAATTTCATCCGAAATTTGCAAGGAGAAAACGGGGATGATTTTTAAACAAAGGGGTATTTTCCCCTGGAAAATTAAGAACATTCACATTTTGAAGCCAAAGTCATGGAGGTTTGAAAATCAGATGATTTTCCGGATTTCATGATGTTAAGGTGAACCATCTTGATTTTCAGGGGTGTAGATATCTCATTGGTTGTTATGGTGAATGTTCAGTGGAAGATAAACGGATTCATTATATCTCAGGTAGAGGCTTGGTTGGGTGGAGTTGATTTCCCAACATTTCAAGTCACATCTCATTGGGCGATGGCATCTATATGTACATGTATATGTTTGTGTTGTTGTTGTTGTTGTTGTTAATAATTCCTGTGCGGATCTAAAAGTTAACACAGGAAAGGTTCTGAGGTGGTTTGGAATAATCGTTTTTTTCACCACCACATGGATGCATATATGTGTGGAACTGAGCCGCTCTGGGTCTAACACCATGGTGGCATTGCATGGTTGTCATGCTAGTCCAGGTATCTTAAGCCAGCCTTTTAATTTGAATCCCATGTGTTTAGTAAACACGTTTCTTCATCTGTAAAAGAGGTGTGTTTCTGTTTCATACACTAATTTCTTACGCTACTGTACTACTGTATCCTCATCACACCTTCGACATACAGGGGAACTTCTTTAATTTCTGCCTTTTGCAGTTTCGCCTCGTTGCTGATACAGCAATGGATGATGATGATGATGATGGTGGTAGTGATGCTGGTCCTTCAGCTTCTGGGTCAGCGTGTTTTCGCAGGAAGCAGGGGGTGTACAAAACACCAGAAGCTGGGATTTTCTGGGTCTGGCAAAGGCATGAGAATCGTAACTCTTATTCCAAACTGATGGTGAGAGATGCTAGCGCTGGAATAGATCTGTGTGTGGTCACTTTTCAAGGAATCAATAGTGCCACTACACACACAAGAGGCCGACGTTCCAACACAGTCCTCCCTATGGAGGACAGAATGCTTTTGAAAGAGGAATTCAGTACGGGAATAGTGAGGTTGACAGTCGAGTCAGGGTCCATACTAGAAACTAGTTGCTTGCCATCCAATTGCTCACTACATGACTTGGAATTGGCGCTCGGCATGAGCACCCCATGGGATTCTGAAAACAAACACCGAATAGAAATTCCATCATCAAGATCTAATAGAATTGGAGAGAAAAAACGCAAGGCCCCAGGCCCAGTTGCTGAGCCACAGCAGCAAGGGCATGGAAGCAAAATTGGAAGGGGACAATCGAATCCTTTGGCTCTAGTGCAATATGCTCCTGGCAGTGACGGCCAAGAGCAGCAGCAACTATCACTAGTTGATCATGCTCTCAAGTGCATATCTGCAGCAGTGGGGCCCATGAATGACCCACAACTCTGGAACCATATCAGCAACCTGAGCAATTGGTTGCAAGTTTCCTGTCTTTAGAATATTTTGGGGAGGGGATGATGCAATACCACTTGCTGCCATGTCACCATCAACTGAATCATATAAATGGAGACATCTTATATTAGTCATCTCAATCCAGTTTTCTGACTATGATTACGTTGTTTCTTTTACAACAGGTAGATATCTATTGAGGAATTTACTTTTGCTTCCTACCTACCATTGGGTTCGCATTCACATTTGAGGTTGTGAAAGGGCGGCAGTCCAAGAAAACAGGTGGCCTGGAGTACACAGCCACCTACATGTTGGACGCCGTGCTATTGTCTGACAGGCTGAAAACTTTGGATGATATGGAAAATGTTATTTTAGAGCCTCTCAGCTTAGCATGAAAAGATCATCCATGATGACGGGCTATGTCGGTCCTGGGTGGGGGCAATGAGAATCTAGATATGTATGATCTCTCCGTGCTGCACTTGCTAATCCCAACTGTCTTTCCAACTTAGTGAATGGAACTTAAGATGTTTTTTTTTTGGTGTGTGTGTATGAATGAAAGTAGCCATCCCAGATCCTAGGTCGATGGGTTTGACGCTGCAAGAGGAACTACGTCAACACATTTGCTCCCAAGATCCGTGTTCAAAGTTTCAGCGCAATCTTGGTTTTCTTGGTCCGGATTTGTGAATTGAATCGACTCAAAAAATGATCCAACTTTTGTGACTGAGTTCCAATTCAAAATGTCAAAGGGTGATAATGTTCTTGGGATTCTTGGAGGTATTCTCGCATTTAAGGGTCAATATTGTTTGATGTGGACAAGATTGGACAAGGATTTTGTTTTGTTTTTTTGAGTTTTTTCTTACAGCAATGAATGAGGATATTGCAGTACCGAAAAAGACAGCCCTGTACAAATACCGGATTGACCTTGACCTGGCCTCCATGTTGTGGGCCCGCCAACATTGTTTCGGCCTTGATGCTGTTTGGTATGTTCATTGCAGACTTGACTCTAGCCCTCAATACAACAAAGATTATTTCATGACAGAGTGTGACATCTTTCGGCCTGACGCAACCTGGATTCGAACATGGGAAGATATCGGTACCAAAGGTGTGTTGGTAACACGTCTCCTCGTGGGACAAAATCTTGGGGCACGTGCTTCCAGCGTAATCATCAAAACGCAGAAGCTGTTGCATCAGCTTAGTTTGGACCCTGGTCTGTTGTTGAAGGGTTGAATGTTTTATGCATGGAATGATGATGCTTAATTTCTTCTTTAGTCTTGAGATTTTTCATTTGAAAGTTCCAATAGCTTACAGTTCCTATTGCAGCCTGCTTCAAATCAGGAATCAGAAAATCTTTCAGCAACGCTGCAAAGATGTGTGTCTCTTCTTTTCGATTGGGGTGGAGAATCTGCGGTGTGGAAATCTCCTAGTTCCTTTCTTCGAGAGACACTTCCGTGGGATACATTATTCGGCATGTCGTTGCCCTTGCCCGATGCTGACCATGCACTTCACCATGCACCTGGGGTTTTATATTTAGGATTTCTTTGTATAAGATACAATTGTTCATATGGTATTGGAAGTTTTACTGTCTTAGAGGCCTCTTGAGATGAGTTCTACTGTCTTTTAAAATCCAGCAAACGTGAGCAGAGGTGATGGAGAGTTTGGAATTCTTCTTCAACTGGGCAGAGTTTTTTGAACCCCGGTTGCATGCAATTTCCCTCTTCTTCTCCAATGTCAGCAGATGCATGCGCTTTTGCAAGATTTGCGTGAGAGACAACGTCAAGATTACAGTCTCTTGTCGTCGACAAGTACACTTGGACTTGTACACGCATTCATCATTCATCCTTTTCTTTCCGGGACATGGTGGGACATGGTGATGTCGGTGTTGGTACACTGTTCCTTCTTGCCCAACACCACTCCATCCCTTACTCCTACTTTACCCAAAAGTGTTGTTTTTCTTTGCGACCTAGGACCCGGCCCTTCGTAAAAGTTTCATTGCAATGTTTCAAACAACATGCCCTATGCTTTATAGCAACCGATGGCAGTATGTGAAACTGGCCAAACATGTGGGAAGTTTTTGAGTTTTCACTGGCTACCTACCTGTTGTCTACATACGTAATTGCATCTACCATAACAGAAAATGCTTTCTCAGCGAATGAACAAAATAATATTTTTTCAGACTTCTTTTTAACATAACTTACATTGACTGTTTGAAGACTGTTTGAATATATTTGCTTTTTTCTTTGGAACTACAAAGGTATGAAACTCTTACCTGGGTGGTTAGAAGAAAAGCTGCCTTTGAATTTCTCCTGGCAGATGAAAGCTATGATTCAAATAGCAAAGAGATGTCACAGAAAGAGTTGGACATGTTGACATCCATTGCAAAGACTGATTCCCCTGATGGCCTCAAATTTTGGGCTACTGCATTCACAGTCGATGCTTTGTCAAGCTGGGGGGTGGAAACCAGTGTGTGGCTACACGGGTGTATGTGTTCTTCACATGAGACAGAGAAGCACCAAAAACAGTGCCGTTTGAAGGGACGTAGGGCAATACAACTTGCTTTGGGAGCATGGAAGGAATTCATTCACAACTTGAAAACAATCTCTTTGAAAAGGGAAGCATTATCAGCAATTTCAATGCTCGAAACATTGGAAGATGGCGGTGCCCGCTATGCACAGTTCTTGTTGAGGTGTTTCCAAGACTGTAAGGCTATGATGGAACTACGAGCTCGTCAAGCATGGACATTTTGGGATTCATTACCTTTTAGCATTTTGGAGTTGTGTCGCCACTATGTTGACAAATCAACTGACGAAAGTTGGTCTAGACAACGGGCGTTGGAACTCATGCAGGTTTTTGATTCCTGCCAATCCAAAACTTCTTTGGGGGCAGTCAGCTGGTACTTTTTTGGGAATGAAACCAACAGAGTACATATGATAAAATGGGCCAGGAATGGTGTGGCGTTGCCAGACAGTTTGAAGCATCTGTTGTTGGCGTATTCCACCAGCCTCACAGTCATGCAACGCCTCGAAGCCAGACACCACCTTGTAAACCAATCCTTGAGTAGAGGCCGTGCTCTCAGTGTGCCCGGGGTCATGGCGGAATTGAGGAGACGGTTCAACGGGGATCTATCTCAGCCATCCTACAGGGAGCAGTTACCACAACTTTTGAACCAGTTCGACCAGCTAGTTCCACAGCATTGGGATTTTCACAAGCAACTGCTTGAAATTGTTTACGGGTTTGGTTTGGACCAGCTTCATCCTGATACAACTTGGGAAGAAAAGCAAATGATGAGGCTGGCTGACCAGGCCAACCAACAACCACCATCTTCAAGAACGGCAACTTGTTTTGTTTTTTTCAGTAACTTATGCAACTTTCTTGGGGTCAATTTCAAGTTCAATTTCAACTTTCAATCAGGAAGCAGTTCATAATTTAAAATTTGGATTCTTCCCCCAACGCAATCAAGGCAGTCACGCAAACAGAGCATTTGCAAGCTATATTTGGTGATGATGAAGGCGATGATCAAAGCAAGGATGTTTTCGCACTTCCAACCAACCAGCCAACTGAGTTCATCATATTCAAGTTGGTCTCTGTACGGCCGGAGCGGCGTAGCTACTTGCAAAGAGCCTTTGCTCTTTCGCAAGACGACGGGGTCCCCAGCTGGTGAGTTTCTGGAGGGGTTTGGAACTTACGACTTTTAGTATCTTGAGTATTTTGCAACTCAAATTATGCTTACAAGCTAAGCAAAGTTCATGCCAAACGTTTTCAACATTTGGGCAATCAGTGTCAGAGTCAGTGTGAGCTTGCTTTTTACGCATTGCGTAAACGCCGCATATGGGTATCGGCTTAGACAATTTGAGATTTGGTTGCCACCCCGCACTGCCTCCTTACTTTCAACGATTTCTGTTGGATAGCAAATGGCAATGGCTACTACTACTTTGGGGAGACCTTTCACCTCAAATGCTCGGTCTGGATCTTTCTCATCCCCTACTACTTCTTTGTACTTGGATCGTGTGCAATCACGCTTCATGACTCTCGTGATGATCCTGCGGAGCCAAGTGCCATTGCCTATCTTTACCCTTACAGTGAACATGGATTTCGGGGGTGGCATGACTAGTTCTTCCAGTGTGACAGCAGATGACACCCACAATTCTGGGGTCAATTCGGCAGTGTCTGACCCTGAGAGGCTTCCCCTTCTCACGTCCGCTTTCATGCAGACAGTCCAGAATTCTTTCCAGAATTTGGTGGATGCTTTATGCGATCAGGGTATGATTCCAGTCCGTGGGGTTGCTGTGATAGTGGTTGACATTGCCATTGGGGTAGCCAGTGTGATGAACTCCACTTTGCGACTTTCACCCCGAATGCGGACCACTACCACACGTTTATTTCATGATGGTGATGATGACAGTGAGAATGGCAACTTCAACGATGATGATTTCATTGAATTCCACCCCATCCGGCCAGGTACTGACTTGTCTGGTTTTTTTGGGGCCAGGGCCATGGCTGTGACTGTGGACAATCATGACGATGATCATGAGTCCATGGCAATGAGTCACTCTGACTCAGACTCAGAGGGGTCTGAATTTGAATCTGATTCAGCTCTTGTTATGGAAGTCGAAGTTGAGGTTGAACACTAAGATGGAAGACGGGGTGTTTTGAGACCAATCCTAGTGACTAGTAGCAGAACCCAATCAAAGGTTGGGCAAGCGTTCCTCTTTTCAACCTTGTCATGAGGTAATCCTTTAGCCTTCGCCTACAGCGCGTGAGGGATGTTGTTGTAGGTCCTGTCCAACTTGCATGGTTCGCAGGTTGATGACGCCGAGACAAGAAAAGATGATGAAAAACAAACATTTGTGTGTGAATTGATGAAACAATGATGAAGGGCCACAATGCCCTTAGGGATTACAAAAGAATACGAAAGATATACTTCGCTGTTTTTGTAAGTATATGTCATTGCAGCACGCTTGAAACCCTTAATCCCACCCTGCACGCTTGAAGCACGGCTTAGGATTGGAGAAACAACATGGCTGTGAACATTCTTGGGACGGTGACAGCGCAGGCACATGGGGATTCGGACTTTCGGTTGCCTCCGATAACAACCTTTGAGTCATCGGTGGAGCCAATGTCAATCAGTTCTATTTTCAAGAACAAGCAGTGGCGCCACCTTCGGAAGTTCACTCAGGTAACATGTCCTGATGTCCTGAATACTTGATCCAATCCTTGTTTTCAGGAGACTCAAAACGTTTGCAATTTAATTACAAGTTACAAGTTACAAGTGTTGTTGTTTTAATATCACGATGTCTCTACTTGGTTTGGAATCCCCAAGGTAGTTCCTGTTCTTGAAGTCTCATCTGCATTGGTGGATCGCGCCCTAGCAGATGGGGCAGTCTCTGATGATGATTTATCATGTCCACCACCCCTAGACTCTATCATGCTGGAGAAGGCTTTGACTGTTTGTGCTGGGGCCATCAGGAATGCTGGCGTAGTTGAACCCACCACTGACAGCACCGTGATCAATTGGTTGCAACATCTCGAACTTGTTGATATAATGGAAACAGGCGAAATTGTCTTAGCCAGGGAAGCAGTGAAGCATGGAGTTTCCCTTAGTGGGGATGTCCTAGAAAGGAGTTTGAGGGATCAGCGTACAACTCTTGAGGTTCAAGAAGATTTGTGCAGTTTGGGATGGGCGTTAGTTGATGATTTTCGTCTAGCTGGAATTTCAATCAAAAAAGCTTGTCTGGACAACCCTTCCTCATATTTTGCTTTACTGACGCATTTCGATGATGCCTTGAAACCATATGACGAAGATGGTTTTTTTCACCACAAACAGTCTGGACAGTATTACAAAACAATTGAAACTGCCATTACACATCACCCAGATGAGATTGTGGATGTGCCTACGTACAAACCCAATGCCTTCTATTTGGAACTTCAGAAGTTTCTGGCGGGAGATGTAGAACAAGATCCTAGGGATGACTTGGACATGGAGAAACCCAAAAGGCGCTTTGTTGCCAAAACATGGGTAGCCTGTACATGTACGTTTTTAGTTCATATGAACTAGAAATATAGCAGTCGGATAGTAGCTAACTAACTAGTAAGTTTGTTTCATGTCAATGGTTGTGAATGCAGTGTGTGATTCAAATTTTCCACCACAGGAAAAAGCATCGCCACGTCCGAGAACAACTTAGGGGGCAGGGGCGAGATACAGCCAATGACAGTGAGGGGCAGGGGGCAATTCAAATTGATTCATCTGAATCTGATGCAGAAGGAAGACCGGCTGGCGTGCCAGTGCCAGAGTCTGTTAGGGAGATAGAACATTTTCCCGTACATGCTCTAGTACCCGTTGAAGATGATGCTGATAATGATGGTATTTTGGGCGATCACAATGACCAGGGTGAGCGTGAAGGACGGAATGAGTTTGATTGAAAACTTTTCTAAACCGTCGAATTGATATTTCCACTTTCTTTATCAATTGTCTTTGTATTAATGTTGGATCAGATGATGGTTTGTTAATGTTAGGATTGATGTTGGTGACAGTACCCATGCTCATGCCGTCCTTGCAGGATCTGAGAATGCTGCTAGTGCTGGGCCACATGATGCTGATGCAGGGCCAGCACAAGCAGAGGCGCATGTTCCGCAAATTGGTCCTGCTGAGCCTGAGGAAGATGCTCCTTGGGATGTTTTGTTTCCAAGAAAAAATGTCTACAGGGATGCGATTGTCAAACACGCATTACCACGTTTGCTGGTTCTTTTAAAGAATCCAGCCAATCGGCTTCGTCAGCCAAGAGATCTTGTCAACACAGCATTGGAACAATGTAGAGCTTCTGCAGACCATTTTTGGGGCAAAGATGAAGTGTACAGTAGAAAACGGTCAGCTTGTGATGCTATACTATGTCATTATTTTGACACCCTACAGGACTACGCCTCTGGAAGGAGGGTGGTTGCTGGGGGGTAAGACTTTCAAGTTCCGATAGTGTCCGTGAAGACCGGGAAGAAACGTTTTGAATCTTCTGAACTGCAGGCATGTGTGTTTCTGTTGCTGCGTTCTCAAATTTCCGAGAGGCATTGAATTTTCTGTTAATGTTGTGTGTTTCTGAGGCATTGAATAACAAAAAGATGTAACAAGATTCAAGATTCCAGGCTACAACTACAAAGATTTGTTCCTGCCAAAGGGGTATTACTCTTAGCCCTTAGCCACTGGTTCTAGCTTGCGCAAATTAGCAACTTGTCGTCCAAATGGACGATGATGATGATGCAACTCTTGTTGGATTGTTCTGGGCTTAGGAGGGCAGCTGTCATTGACATGTAAGTATGAGAAACTGAAACATCTTCCAGGTGTCGTTCTGGGGTTGCCCCTTCCCCGCTCCGACTTCCCAGGCCCCCCCCATCCCATGAAGACAGGGGCAACAAACGGAGGCAGGGTTTGCAGTGTCGCATTGAAATAAAGAATCAAAGCAAAATTAGGAATACACCTCACCTAGCATTGTAAATGCAAACTCTTAATTCCAGGACCAAGTAGTATTAGTATATATATGTCAAACGCAATGAAGTTTAGTCACACCCTCATCCTTATCCTAATCCTTATCCTAATCCATATCCTTATCCTTATCCTAATCGGGGCTGGCAGGAAGATGTGCAAGCAAGATCATGTGCAACTGCTGGCACCCTTGGGTGTAGCAAAGTCACAAGCTTGGAACAGGAGGGTTGAAAGCCTCTTGCCCAAAGAGCTGAAACCAATATCTACTAGACTTAGTGTCAGAACAGAGTTCACTGGTGCGGGTACTGCTGAAGAGGCTTTTCAAAGTGCAGCAGTTCTTTACAATAAATCAACCCCAGCTATCCCCATCAATGTTGATGTCAAGTCAATTGGAGATTGGTCAAAACCGGCACGGAACTTAGCAACATTGAACCAGCCGGATGCCTGCCAATTTGGTGACATCATGGGGCTGGCCCCAGACAAGCTGAGAGAGAAGCTTGAAGCCACTTGCGAAGAGAAGGCCAGTTTTGTAGATTCTAGGGAGTGTACAATCTGACTCTGACGGCTGAACTTAAATATAGTTGCTACTTCATCATCCTGGGAGGTTTCTATTTCAGCTTCAGAGTTAAGGGCAAGCATGGGTTACAAGAAGCCTCCATCTGCAAAGACTGCAGAGAAAGCGGTTGGTTCATTGTTTTTGGTCAATGGTAGCTTTGATGCAACTTCTGCATTACGTATCTACTGCGAGTCAAAGAGTCAAACATCATTACATTCATATAAATAGTAAACAGTCAACAAGTATGAATAAAGGTGGTACACAGGCTTCTGTTCATTCATTGAATTATTGGCTGGAGGCCAAATCATGTTTCCCCTTCAGGGTGTACCAGGGTTGGGTTTTACAATTGACCTTTTTTTTTCAAAAGAAAAGGTTCCATTTTCCAGGGTTTTGTTTGCATTCTGGGTTTGTTGGTTTGAGGCAAGCTGAAAGTTGGTATCGGAAGTATCCAGAAGAATGTGAGCTTGTCTTACAAAACCAATGTTCAACGGGCCTTGAAGGACGTCTAGTAGTTTAGTGTTTGCTGTAAAAGCTTTGCAGGCCGTACATGCCGTACATCAACACTACTTTACTTACCTAATCTTCCACATTTCCCGCCCTGACTGCAAGGACCTCTTGCAAGCGGCAGATGATTCTAAGTTGACTCTGACAGTTTCACGAAGGTTTGGTTTTGGGAGTTTCGGGGTGTGAGGCAGCAACCTTCTCGATGTTAATGAACTTCGTAAGAGGATAGAACATAATAGAACTTTATGTTTGCGTTGAGTCATTTGGACGGTCTGGTCATGGCAAATCGAAATGTTGAACTTTTGGAAAGTCAAACTATATGTTAGACCTTCTTGAAGGGTCTAACCTTGTTGTTAGACATTCTTGAAAGGTCTAACATACATGTTAGACCTTCTTGAAAGGTCTAGCATATAATATGAAAGGTCTAACATGTTGGTTAGACCTTTGTTAGGCCATTCAATTATGTAGTGTTTTTCATGTGTTAGACCATTGTTAGACCTTTCGCTTATACCTTCAAATTGTTGTTAGACCTTCTTGAATGGTCTAACCTTGTTGTTAGACCTTCTTGGAAGGTCTACCATGGTGGTTAGACCTTATTGGAAGGTCTAACACTGTTGTTAGACCAATTCAGAGGTAAAGGTGGACCACTTACTCTTCTAAGGTGCAATACAACCCTTGTGTTTTCTTGAATTTGCAAAGCTGATTGACATTCCATATTTGGCATCGAACAAAACTAAACACGCAACTTATCGCCATTGACTGCACTTAACTGCGTGTGGTGTAGGCAAACGTTGGATGAGTTGATTGCTTCCACGAAGATCTTGCGCAACAATGTCAAGTTGAATGATCACGACTGGTGAGACACTTACTAGCTATTGGACAGCATGGGCAGGGATGTATTTCAGCCTGATGTTGATGTTGCAATCAATCTATCTTAGCGGTATCATTACTAATATTCCCGTGCTAGTTTCTTCTACTGACTACTCCCGTTCTCTTTCACCATCCGGAGCATCAAAGGTGCTTCAAATGCAACAAAAAGTGTCGCAGACTCTTTGAGAGACCACCAGCCGCCGACCACAGCGGCAGCAACATCGACATCAATGTTGAGATTGCGGGGAGCCCATGTGTTGTTGGGTCCTGAGGTTTCTACAATTCCATGAAATTCCATGGTGATGTTCACTTATGCACTGTTGATATGGATTCCAAGAAACTTAGGACTACTCTGCGTTTGGATCCAAACAAAAACTTCAAGGGCCAACGGTGGTTTACCTCCTGCTGTTCATCAAATCCATCTTGCAATCACTGCCGCACTTCCTGATTCATGAGAATGTGATCCAGTTCCCGATAGAGATCATAATCAATGCATTGAAGGGCTCACGCCTTACTAGATTCTTTGTGTGCCTTATTTTGTTTTTGTGTACTGTACTGTACAGACCCTTTGTTTGGTGATTTGCTGAGACTACTATGATGTTTCATTTACAACTATCAGCCCAAGCCAACATTGCGGACTACCTGTTGAGAGAGACCGTCGATATGCAGTCTTCACCTTGAAGGAATTTGTAAGGCGTGCAAACACCCACATGTATCACAGTTTTGAATTTTGAATTCAATCAATTTGAAACCAAAAGTTTTGATGGCCAGGCAAACAAGTAGTCTGGGGGAAGTTGTGAATATGCTTCAACTTCAGCCATTCCCGGGAACTACATTGGATCAATTCTTGCTTTATGGGAACACCGATGGTACATACCTCGAATGGCTTACAAATATTTCCGGCGGACACAAACATCGCACGACCCCTAGATTTTGACAAAGTTTTGACACGTTTTGAATGTGAAGAGGTACGGTTGCTTCAGTTGATGGAAAAAATCCTGAACCACTTAGGGTGCCCGTTACGGTGTTGAGAATAGGATAACGCTAACTGGTGCAGGATTTTTTCCATCCACAGTATGATTCATTTCCCTCTCCAACTTCCTTCAACATACTAATACCAAGGGCTTGAAGAGTATCTTGCTATGTATCCGGGACGCCTGGCCTATGACACAAACCAGAATGCAGCACAGCGCCCTCGTATGGCATCCCAAAACGGACATCTTCAGACACTTACTACAGGGGTATCTGCAGTCTGGTCAACAACCTATGAGAGGTTCATTCGTGTTGGCCTTAGATTTCTAGAGGAATTGTCAGTGACCACATAATGGCTATTTTGATCTATTTGTGACTACCTAGTTCAAGCTTCATACTGGTCATTTTCTACACCCTCGCCCTTGATGGTGCATGTTTTTTCTATCAATAACAATATAGTTGTTCACCTTCTGTTGATGCATCGCCAGATGGGCTGGAACTTCTTTATGCTCATGGGCTGCCGGTGGAACCTAGAACAGCTCACCAAATGGGGGTGCGGCTGATGGACGTGGGGGAGACATCACATCCAGCCCTCTGACCCTTGCCATTGACTCTCAGTAATCAGTGACAGCGTGTTCCAAGACAATGCAGGGCTTGACTGACATGTCAAAATTTGTGTTATACTGAAGTATTGAAGTCTTGTGTTCATCTCACATGCTATATCCTGCTTAGGTAAGCTGGCAGGCAATTCTATGCACATTGCTGCTGTGGGCAGAGCAATCCTGTTCACACTGTATTTTTGTGAGCTGAAGGTGAAGACGTAAATCACCATCACATTGCATATATCTGCATATTGTTCGGGCATGCGTGTACAGACTTGATGACTTGTGCAGATCAATGGTGACTTCACAATCCTGGGGTAAGCTCAGGGACAGTGATATGATCCATTTATTTTTCAACTTGATGTTGATAGCTGATATTTGAATATATACTCGGTACGTGAATTGCAAAAATGACTATGTGCGTTTCACGCTGGACTTGATTCAACTTGATTCGCATTGGAAATTTGACCATTGCCCAGTCATGTAGCAAGCAAACATTGAGATAGAGGTTGTAAATGTGCAGCCATTGTGTTTTGGGCCGAAGTAGTAGGTTGCTCCGCTAGCGTTGTGAGATTTGGAACTTTGACTTGAATTGTCGTGCATTTTCTTGTGGTCATGTCGGCTGCATCGGAAGATGCCGATGGGAATCGTCCAGATGGACAACAAGAACAAGTGGCCGAAGTGGAAGTGGAACAAAAACGGCCAAGTGGGCCAGACATAGATAAAGAAGTTGAGCTACTAGCCAAGTTTAGTGTCCAATTTCACTTTGTATTGTTTTGTTTCCAGTGTATATTTTTCATATACACTACTACACTACATAACATAACTATAATACAGATGAGGCTCACATGGCTCACATACCGTCTCCGTGATTATGAGAAATTGCACCGGCACTGGCCCCACTCCCAGCGTCTCTTGAAATTGAAATCCTAGGTGCGTCGACTGCGAGGAAGTCATGCCCATAAAGGACACGGTGGCATGCGGTGGTGCAAGATGCAAAACAAGGAGGTGTAAGAAATGCCACAACGGCAGGAAAGCTTTGAGAACTTGGTTTTCCAAAGCGGGGAGATCAGAGGAATGGGAAAATATGTCTATGGAAGAACGTAGGGAACTAGTTATCAACAACAAAGAAAAGGGTGCTGGTAAGGGCCACAAAAGGGTGGTGGTTGTGGAAGACAGGGCAACATGCTCCGACAAGCTGAAGCTTGAACAAGAGAGGCCTTTCCTTACAAAGAAGCAGTTCCTTGACATCAAGATGTCTAATGTAAACTTCAAACTGATAGAATTTTTTGATCATGTTCGTTATTTCCTCAGTATCTCCTGTCTCCTGAACCGTCTAACCCCCTTGCACCGTCAGCCAGGTTCATCTCTGAACTCGCTTCTCGTTATGACTGGACACCCCAGGAGCTAGAGGCTGAATGGGTTGCTGCTCAGAGCAACCCGCGGGCCATCTGGAGCAAAGACGACTACGGTCAGGCTGTGTGTAGTCTCTTAAAGAAAAATACGGCTTCCAGTGCTAGAGAATTGGAACACAGCAAGTCTGTGACCCGAAGCCATACTACTGAGTCAGAGAATTTGGAAGATGTCTTCTCTGGTTTCTTGGTTCAAGTTTGATTATGTCATTTCAAGTCAAGTTTGATTCAAGGAGGAATCGGAATAGGTAACAGGAAGACTAGGACTGAGTAGGAGTAGGGTGAGTAGTTGTAGCAGTAGTCACAGTAGTTGTGTGTTGTAGTGTCATCCAATCTGGCAAGTGAGACACAATCACAAGGTGCGATCAACAACAGCACTATGCACTCAGACACAAGGATGTTTGACATGTCCCGCCGGGGCCTTGTTCATCTCGTGTGGGCTGTTCTGGGTGGAACTTACAATTTACTCAGGCTAGTGGGGGTTGTTTGACCGCTGGATCGTAGAGTTTTAACATATATTCTAGCATTGGAATGGACTTTAATCAAAGACATCTAATCTAGACTTTTAGAATTTCAACTTGTTTTGTCATCGTGGGTCATGAGTCATTCTCATGCCGCCATTCCAGTGCAACGCTGCACCATGTGAGGTGTGAACCACTTCCAGGCTATGCCTTCGCTGCCCGGGAGCCAGCCTCTGACTATTGTTGGTGGTAGGAGGGCCAAGACAAAAGCTAAAAAAGGAAGAGGTGGTAACACTACCAACAGAGACAATCCTGATGTGGAGGTTACACCGCCAAGAAAACGAAAAGGAGATGATGAATTGCTTCAGCTAGATTTGAAACGCAAGCAGCACGTTGTGGCACAGAATGTTGCGACTAGGTTGCAGTAGAGTAGCTCTTGCAAGTGTATGTTATACAAAGTCCATTAGTTCAAAAACTTATTCATATTTCAGTCGTGTTGGGGCCCCGTTACAGTTTCTTCGATTATTTGAACCGATGTGACTAATAAGAATAAGCACTAGCACATGAGCTTCAGAAGATTCAGAAGAACAAATTGACCTGAACTAACTAAGAAAGTAACACAACCATTTTGCCAAGGCATCTCAGATCTCTGAGTGGCAGCCCCACGTTGAAGAGCAATTGGCTTTGACTGAAGGACATGTGGAGTTGAAGGATCACAGATCCCTGATGGCAGACAGGTGGAACCTTGCCCGGGCGTTCGTGAAACCACCGGGCTCTACTCCGCCAGGGTCACCCACAAAATTGTCTCCAGGAACAAGGAAGATCCGAGAAGAGTTTTTTGAAGGGGACCCAGCCGCCGGGAAATTCAATGAAGCTGCTTTCAAAGTCTACCAGAAAAAGTTCAAAACCATGATCCAGATGTTGACTAATGCGAGTGAAGGGTTGAACCGGGTTCACCAGGAGATGAGCCCCTAGGTTTCAGTTTTAGCACTGGTTTGCTTCTGTTGTAATGAGGTAAGTTTTTGTTTTTAAGTTTTGGTCAACTGACTTGGTCTTAATGTTAGCCACCCGGACCTCGTGTATCCTATATCATTATCACCATGCCAGTCTGCTGCCCCTCTGATTGAAAAATCAAGGTGCATCGGCGGCTGATGATGAAACTGTGGCGGCGTTAGATGATCGTAGTGGGGATGAGAACTCCGAACTCGATGAGATTTTCAAACATTTGCCGATTGATCAGCATATGCTTTTGAAAGAGATCAAGATGGACATTTCAAAGAAGATAGGAAAAGACACGGAAACTGGGTACATGATTGGGGCTGTCCTTGAGGGTTTGCCTGAAAACCCTGCCAAAGCTACCACTTGCGCCTACATAGTCAGACATCTTCCCGATCCTGATTTGGGCGATATTCCCAGGGATGAAATCTACCAAGAATTGAAAGACAACCCCGTCAAGTTGGCAAGACAGCGTCGAGATGTTGGGTTGTTGGATGGTGACACAGCTTCTCAGCTAAAAGCGCATTAGTAGTAGACTAGCTTAGATGTTTGTTTGCAAGTATTAGAATCAAAGATGTACACTGTCTATGTTTTTGTTTTATCACGGCTTCAGACTTCAGTTGATGGAAAGGTTTTTTTTCAAAAAACAACTTCCATTTCCCTTTGGTGAACTAACATGGCGATTGAATTGAAACCCCCCATTTTCAATAGAAGATACATCTTTAACAAAAGGTCCGTTTTCTGTTGCCACGTTAGTTTACTAGAGGGTATCCTTTTTTCCGGTCATCTGCATCAATGATGACACTGTGATAACGCGTGACTTGCTGAGGTTTTCAAGAAGGATGCGCTCCAAGGACTGCGCTTCACGCTGGTGGGAAACAACATTTTGAGGAGCATCATTACAAGCTTCAAAAACAAAGATGAAATCTACAAGACGCTTTGATGGAATTTTTGTTTTTAAAAGCGAACATCGCACATCGCACAGCACATAATTCTAATTTTGAACTCTGAGTGGAGTCTAAGTTTGTACTTGCTGCTGTATCACACATTCACATTCACTGATTGAAGTCTTAGGCTACTATCATGTTTGGGGATTTTTTGCCAAGTGCAAGTGCGTTTTTTTCCCAAGGATTTGTGCCCTGAAAATGCTCTACTCGAAACCGGAATGGTCGTGCGTTAGTTTTCCCGATATGCTCGCTCCAGTTGCAAAGATGCAGTTGACTGGGGCAAAACTGATTCTGACAATTCCGTACCAGTCAGTGTCAGCCAGCCTTGCAGCCAAATCTACCGGAACACCCCCTACTCAAAGCGCGTTGTCGAACCACTTTTTGGGAATGAGCTTGAAAGATTTCGTTGATTCTGGTGGCATGTGTGCGATTTTGGGCGAAGGTGATTTTATTTGGGTCCCTGAATGTACTTTGATGGCGCAATACAACCTTCAGGATTCCAGCAATGAGAAACCAGCCGGAACCAGTTTGTCTTGGGTGGCATTAAGTCAGTATCATTGCACAGTCGAGGGTCTAACCCACCTTAAGAAAAATGCCCAGTCCGTTCTGGACAAATGCTGCCAACCTTCTGAGAAGTGGGCTGAAACACAGCTTCAGGCACACACGAAGGGTTTGAATCAACTTATGTTTTTTTGTATGTTCGAAACTCGAAAGTCGAAAGGATGGTTCAGACCCAGCATATGTAAACTTTGGATCTTGATGTTTGGATACCGAAATGATTAGATTTTTCCTGAGTCTTATGGGCAATCAGCATTATGTTTGTGATTCAGTGTATATAAATCATTGACCGTTGACCTATCTAATGTTTCAGACAAAAAATCAAATACCAATAACAAAACAAAGCTCAGTTTGAGTCAAGCTGTCGGTTTATCAGTGTTAGATTTGAAATCTAGCAAAAAGCGCTTTTGCATTATCAATTTCATCATACACACATGTGTACACTATGGAGTACACGATGCAATTCAGCTGTAAAAATCAGTCAGGTGGCTATTTCCATTTACGACAAGTTCATGGAACAGCAGAAATGTGCCCAAGTCAAGGACAGTAAAGTAAGATCAACTGCTGGCTGTAGTAGTCTAGTCTAGTAGACCAGTGTTTTAGTTTCCGCTTGGATTGGCGGATGTTGGCGGTTGGTGTCAGGATGGTGCACTTATGAAAAGGATTGCCCTGTACTATGTACTAGTACTTTAAAATACGAATATTATAGTACTATCGCTGTTGCAGTTACTTGCAGTGGTATCAGTTTTTGATTCTATGGTTCAGTACCCATGCTAGCCACCGCAAAAAGCGCCAGCACCAGCACTAGCACAGGCACAGGCATCACCAGAACCAGCAGCACCGCAAGCAACTGAAACGTTAGATGCAGAGAAAGCACTAACAATGCAAGGTGCTTTCCAGCAACAACAGCAACAAGACACTCAGCAGCCACAGGAATCACACCTTGCTGCAGCCACTATGCTAGAAGCACCAGCACCAGATGATCAACGGGTTGCCCCAGCCGCTGCTGAAGCAACACCAGCACCACCAGAGCAAGAAACAACAATCCTTGCAAACTCAGCTGAACAATCGCTTGCCCCAGCCCCCCAGCTAGAGCAAGAAGCACCAGCTCACCAGGTTGCCGCAGCAGCCACCGCTGAGGTCGCCGAAGCAACAGCACCACCAGAGCAAGAAACATTGGCACAGCAAAAGCAAGCAGACACAATTGTCACACCAAGCCTTGATGATCAAAAGGCACCGCCAGTTGCAGTTGAACAACAGCTTGCCACAGCCTCCACACCAGTCGCTGCTGAAGCACCAGCAGAGCAAAAGTCAGCAGAAACAAGTGTCACAACATGCCTTGATGATCTGACCCAGCAGCAGCAAGCACAGCCAGTTGAAGAACAGCCTGCCATTGCCACAGCCACAGCCGCCGCTGAAGCACCAGCGCCAGAGAAACCTAAAGAAACACCACTGGGGCAAGGGCCAACTGACCCAGCAGAAGCATCAGCAGTCCTTTCTTCAGCAACTGATGTTTCAGATTCATCTGCACCAACAAAAGCTGTTGTTCCAGAGCAAGCACCAACCATGCAAGCACGTGCTACCCAGCAACAGCAACAAGAACAGCAACAAGAGGTTGCCAACGCCGTTGAAGCACCAGCAGCAACAGCAGCGACAGAGTTGAGTGCAAAGAAGGATCTTGCATCGAAGCAAACCACTTCAACATCAACACCGCCACCACCAGGGGAAACAGTGAAGATGGAAATGCTGGAGCCGGAGCCGCAGCAAATGAATCAACGCTTGCAGTTGCAGCAGCATGGCACAGCATCAGCAATCGACATCATTTCCAGCCAAGAAGAGGAACATGCAGCCGACGACTCAGCAGCCGTCACAGGAGGAGGCGGCGGAGCCGTTGATGTTTCCAGTGATGATGATGATGATAGGCAAACAGCAATGCAACCAGTGGAACCGGTCAAGAAGCAGAACACTACCGACACTACGACTGGAGAAAACAACACCGACGATAGCAGTAGTAGTAGTAGCAATGATGATGGTGACACCAATGCAAATGCAGATGATGATGATGCCAATTCCAACGCTGAGAAGAATGATGCGAGTGATGGTGACCAAGAGGAACCTACCAAAACACACAAGGGCAGGGGCCACAGCCGTGGCAAGGGCGGGGGAAGAAAGGGTGCACACAGGCAGACAGCCAAAGCAACAGCAAAGGCGAAGGGGAAGGCAGCCGCTCGCACCCCCAAATCCAAAGCAACTGCTGCGAAAAGCACACCCAAGCCGAAGGCGAAGCCTTCCCCCAAAAAACGATCACGCCGCAGCAGCCAAAAGCTTTCCGACATTCCTGCGGACACCACTGCAGCAGAACTGGCAGGGGCTTTGAGTGCTGAAGTGCAACAATCTGGGAAAGGCACTTGGTTTTGGTTTTTGATCCGGTCGAATTTTTGTTGCTTTGTTGGCTGTTATGAGTCAAGATTTGATACCAATGTAAAAATGAATTCCGAAAGTGAAAGTTAACAAGACCATATGACTCATATGACTATGACAATGAGCAGGGTCCAAAACCCTTGTTACATTGTTACTTTCTATAAACTAGTTGGCAAAAAGGGATCTAATGGGGTAGTAAAACTAAAACCCGTTATACCCTGAACACTGCCAGAGCTGATATGTTTTGGGTAATCCTCCAACAAACTGTCAGGTTTGGGTGGCAAACGCTCGAAGAAGCAGAAGACCGCTGAAGAGGACTAAAGGAGATGATATGTGAGATGCCAAGTGACTATTTGTTCCAAATTGCCATCTTCAAAGTTCAAAGTTCAAAGACCACAATTCAAAAGAATTGCCATGTATTTCAATTTTTCAAGTAGAGGGGTCCAACCGACTTTTGAACCCCCACTTTTCGCAGGACCCCCCTGTGCAGTGGACACCCGTGCCGAAGGGCATGCAATGCAAGCTTTTGAGGGATTTAAGCTTGACTCAGCCGGGATGTTAGGGACCACTACGAAGTAGTGGTCTAGGGGCAAAGGTGTGAGTTCTGTTAGTTTTTCGCAGTTGATTCTAGACTCTATAGACTGATTTTTTTTAAACATGTAAGATAGATTTATATATGATAATCATGAAATATATATATATATAATAATTATTTATATACTACCATCTATACTATATCAAATATATATTGATATTTTTTGGCCTTTTACACTTACGCATTGGGCCTCCTTTCATCCTGGTAGCACTGGCCAGAACAAAAGCTGGCAAAACAATTAAATTAGTTAGCAATCCATCGCCGTGGCCATGGACGTCTTGGCATTGACGTGTCAGAGGAAAAACGAAAGGAAAACAAAAGGAAAAATGAATGGACGGGGTACTGGGAAGGATGACGCGATGTCTTTGTTTTTTGAATCACCGGCACTTCTAACTTCTAAGTTCTTCTAAGTACCTTTGTTTCCCTCGAAAATTCCTGCACTTCCTGACCATGATTTTGATTGGTATTCCCGAACCAATGAACCAATAGGTCTCAAATACCAGCCATATTCCACCCGTAGATTCTAGATGCGCAAAGGAATCATTAGTTGTTGTTGTTGTCCTTCTTCTTCGCCTTCTTAGTCTTCTAGTCAGCTAAGTGTTTTGTAAGGAAATGGATGGGTTTTTAGGTGTCTAGATCTCCAAATTTGAAACGTTATCTTCACCCTTTTGGTGGCTGTCGTCCAAATGACACGGCCATCAAACATCCAGTACTGCAATGATATGTTTGTTTCTTCGTTTTGTCATTGCAATGTTCGGTAATCTAACTAGCCTCATGTTGCCTCTTTAGTGCCTTATCATGCTGGGAAAGAATTCACCAGATGCAATGGTGACTTGGTGGTCTGGCAATCGGTGGTTTAGAATCTTGCGATTGTCCTATCAAAGGAATAACGATATAAATGCAGGCATCCCTATAGTATTCTTGTCTCATGAAAACTACTACCTTTGATAAACCCCCACGATTTTTTCTCCCACATGTTCTTACCCTAACTCATCATCCCCCTCTAAAGGTGGTACGCTTGACCAACGTGACACACCTGCAGGGCCGTGAGCGCCAGCGGCTGTTGGGCGAAGAGATGTTGCGTTCTTGTCGACGGTGTGAGGATGCTAATAGCGATGCCAGACATATGAAGAAGGCCATTGATGATGCTTGGTGTTCTTAAACAGCGGTGTTTGATAAAGGGAACTTAGGTTTATTGTCTTATGGACTCGTTTCAAAATTGAGCTACGTTGGGGGTTGAAACCTGGTTGATCATTTCGTAGCTAAATCGTAGTTGTCAAGTTCTTGCAGCATTCAAGTACTGGGGCTGCTTGCGGAACATGCTTGTGGCCAGCAGAAGTCTCGATGTGCGATCGGCGGCGATAGGTTTGTATTCTACACAAACGTGGTGGGAAGCAGTAGACAACAGGAAGCTTTTTGAGGGAGCAATTAAGGGGCAATCAGCAATTCGAGTCTTGATGCCAAACATAGAAAGAATATGAAAGACTAGCTTCCACAAAAATTTTGATGGTTAACCTTTCGTCCCCCTGTTGTTTTGCGCGATTCCATTGTGGAATTGCAGAAATTGAAACTGACTTTATGATTTTTGTTGCTAGCATGTCGTCAACTCTGGCAGCCGAGTGCTCTCAGCAGTTTTCCAAGGAGTACGAGGAGTACACCAAAAAGATGTTTAACTGGAAGAGGCGAGCCAGCGAGTCATGAGATACAGCAAACATGGAGACACACGTCACGTAGAGATTATAAAAACGAGACATCATGAGATACAATGAGATCCCCTGTGGTGAAATCTACCGAAATATGCTGCGTATACAATCGTATAAATGTATATATATTATATATATTTACAGTATACATATATATCTTTATCTATATCGCCCTCCGTCTTTTGCACCGTTGTGTCTTCCGCATTTCCAAACATGAAGATTGATAGTCCCCTGTTTTCCCCAACCATGCCATGGTATGCCATGGTGGGTTATCTTCCTGCACAAGGAAGATGATGAAAGCACAAGGCGATTTACAACATGAAATGCGTGGCTTGGACGAACAGTTGGCATAGGAACGTGCAACTTCACACCTATGAGGATTTGACTCCGAACTGACAAACATTTTTTATCTCTTGAACAAAGCGTTGTTTGTTTTTTTTTAATATGCATCTTATAGAAATCACATTATGACATTGATTCATACGATCTCTGAACCGGATCTGTCCTGGAGAAAAGCCACAGTCAGGCAAGTATGAGCGCGATGGCTTAGTGGATGTGAGCAAAATGGTAACTTGGATGACATCAAAACTGAATGGAAGCAAAACATATCATCAACTTTTTGGCTGCCGATTTTTTTGGTGTTGGGGGTTGGGGGGCGGTGAAATTGAATATCTGATACCGTCCGATTTCAATGTCTAGATATTCCATGATTTCCATGGAAAAGGTGCACATTATTCATCGTGCCAAAGTGCATGAATTGATTGTAAGCTTGAAAATGACTTCCCCAAACATGACAAAAGCATTTCAGGTTGGTGGAAGGAGAATAAAATCACCAGGATGTAACAGAAGCTGGTGGCAAATAATGCCGGTATTTCACCTCGCATGTGGGACCGACCATTAAATCACATTGTTCCAATGACTACCTGCTCAAGTGGAAGCCAAACTATTCCAAAGCAAGTGCAGCACATGGGCGTCATGTTGGGCATGTCTTCGGCATGCAAATTGTTTTTTCTGGAAACTTCAGTATCCTTCTCGCAATGTAGTGTCAAACAACTTGATGAAGTTTGCCTGCGCAACAAATCCTGTTCGTTTTAAGGAGTGTAAGATCAAGTATCAAATGAAATGTTCGATAGCGTTTCGAGTAGGATCTTTTGGCAAACTGGACCTGTGTGGAGGATTCTGGCCTGGAATCTGGCCGATGGCCAAAGGTAACACATTGGGTGAATGCCAGCTGAACCCAGATTCACCCTGAGCAACCAGCCTCCCTGAAGCTAACATACATAGCCCCTAAAAATGGATGGTTGGAATACGATCCTTTCCTATTGGTAGTTTCGGCTTAATTTTTCAGGGGCTTCTAACAGCTTTTGCTCTTAGTTTCTTTTTTGAGGGTATTTTAAGATTAGGTGAGCAGTTTTTAGCACACAAAAAGATCACAATAGATCTAGAAAAGAGGCAGCTTCAGTCCCCAAGAAAAAAGGTGCCTGTTTTTTTTTTTGCTGGTGAAACTTACAACGTTACATCATCCATCCTCTTACCTCCTACCTTTTCACGTTGCGAAGCATCAAGGAATCGGAGCTCGGAAAATTGGATGCACAATTGCAGCAGTTGTCTCTTGGAAGCCCCAGGATGTTGGTTGATGGTTGGATTGAAAAATAAATGGGTCATGACAACGGATAGCATGGGGGTTGGGGATGCAACTACAATATGCAAATGTAATGCATATATATATATATAAAAGAATATAAATATAGGGGTGTTCTGTTCGTTTGAGCTTCGTGTTTCCACACCAGGTCAAGTTCTGACGAAAAAGTCGCCACAGTGGTTGCGGCATCCGGTGTCAGTTTTCGGATGTTTTTAAACCAGATTTGTAAGACCAAAGTTATACTAGACTCAATTTAGATTTTGGAGCCCTAAAATGAGACTTAAGATAAGTTTTCCTCTTGGGGGTTGGGAATTTCAGCTTCCATTGACAGGAGCTGTGGCTCACTGCCACATGGCACTTGTTTTTGGGTTTTTCTCGTTGACACCTAGTAGCTTGAAGTCGTAGAAAAGTTGCAGGATTGCCTGTGACCTTCAGTGACCTCTTAGTCCATCTTCCATCTTCATGCTTGTTGAACGGCTTTGCAAACCCCAAAAAACGCATTTTTTTTTCTTTAAAAAGTGCCCCTTTAAAAAAACACTAAGATTTACTTGCGTTGATGTGGCAAAACCAACAAACCCATGTGAAAAAACACATAAAAACGACGGTTTTTTTCCCATGGAATTTCAACCCACCATTTTTGCGACGAAAAAAATTAAAACTATACGCTCTAAGGTCGACCTCCGTTCCCGCGGAAGAGATTATCGACTTGATCCAACGGCGCAGCCGAACGGAGCAGAGGAATATGAAACGAACCATGAAACACGAGGGTTATTTGCTTCACAAGGTGGGGGGCACTTGGAAAGGTGGGGAGAAGGTCTGGGCATTTGTAGTTTCCAAAAAAGACAAGGTCTATTTCGTTTTTACAGAGCTTAGAAAGTAGAATTGTGGTTTGAATAGGGACTATGCCAAAGATAGTGATATTATAATGTTGCAAATTTGTTGTCCAATGGGTACTGTGAATTTTGTGTCTTGAGATGATTTAGGTGATGACTGTAGGCACAGGGCTTTGACCGAAGGTGGTAGCCTGGTAGCTGTAGAAGGGAAGCAGCTTAGGGCTGCTTGGTTTGGGCTCATGACTGGTGCATGAGTCAACTGACACTATGAAAAGGCAAATGAAAAAACTTAGACGCAACAAGGGATGGCACAAACTACTGTTTACTGATGTACGCTCTGACCTCATTAGGACGTAAATTCCATTGGTAACATAAGCACATGGAGAGTGTCAACCTACCCCCTTTACTCTAGCGTACCCTCCCAGAAATAAGGCCTCATTCCTGCCAGGCCGCGGCCAAAGTTCAAGTGATTCGTTCAGAATTGGAGAAAGGGGCACAGGAGCTGAGGGGTGGAGTTGATGGTGGATGGGTTTGCCATTTGGTTTGGAAGGATGTTGGGTTAAAAATGACCCAACATTTCCAAACATCGCGACACCCTTCTTTCACACCAATTTGTGTTATGAATCATTATGCCAGTTGAAGTTTCACGAAACCCTCCTTCTTCCCATTTTTCCATCTCTTCGTTTTATTTTTTGTTACACCCTACCATATGAACAGGGAACGCAGATGAACACGCCATAGATCACCGGATCACCCGATCCCGCTCTGGTCCCTGAGGATCAGGAGGATGAACCATTTGCCGAGCTGCTGATGGAAGAGTTGCTTGGATGACATGGATACCCTGTAGATGATTTGTCGTGTGCCTATAAGGTAAATATCTGGAATCATGGGTATATTACTGTATCTGTCCGCCCATATGCATATATATCTATATTTACTGTACATAGAAATGCGTTTGCATGTCACCTTTTTTTTCCACGTGGCTGCCCCCAAAATGCCTTTTTAATCCTTTTTATCTTGTGCCTTGCGTGTTTTATTGTTGGACCTCTTGAAGAACGTTCGCTCAACTTCGTCGTCACCCATACGGTACTACGCAAGCATCACATGTTCCACCGCTCTGATGGGTTTCGTGTAAACATTGGGGATGCATGATTTTTAGTCCGATTTGTCACATTCTCCGAGACAAAAAAAGAAACAATTCTCGGGCCAGCATCTAAAAGATGCCATCTTAAAATTCAAAGGTCATGTTCTAGTAACTAGTAGCAACATGTTTCGGTTCGATTTTGGCCAAGTTCTAACTAAGGTATTCAGAAAAATATATAGAAAAAAAACATTCTTAAAAGGGGCAAGGCCCCACATGTAATCTTGGTGCACGGTCGAAACGGTTGTCACCACGGCCATGATGATCAACCCAAGGTGCAACGTGCTCTCGCGACAGATCATGGTCGGCTTTGGGGTTTCGGTGGCTGTTTGAGTTGAAGAAATGTCAGGGCTTTTCGTTGAAAAACATGACGACTTTATACGGAAATTTAAGGAACTTTTTTTTTTGATTTTCACTAGCTAAGTTCATTTTTGCCATTGTCTGAATTGCTTCTGGTTATAGAAATGCAGCCTTGAGCAGTTGACATTGTAATGGAGGGAAGAACATCCCTGAAATGCGGCATGTAGACATTGGAATGGACATTGGCACATGCAAATTAGTCGGGGATGCGGTTGAACAGCTGGAAACAGCGGGTATCCCAAAACTTCAAGGGCGAGCAGGGCATTACAACCATCCTGGTGAGTGGCATGGATGGCTATTTCGAATCCCTAAAAATTGAACCTTCGCTACACAAACATTGGCCATGTGGTAAGTCGAACCACTATCTTCTTTGGTAGGTAGCTATCATTTTAAAGGCTTTCTCCTTCGCAAAAATTCCATGGGATTCTCGAGGTCTTGGATCAAGAGAACAAGGATCTGCAGAGCCAACTTTTAAAGACAGGCTGTTGGAGTCGGAGCTGGGATTCGGCTGGAAAATCTTGGAAAAAATCAACCTACAGGTCCTTAGGTCCTAGGTGGTTATGGTGGTTTGAACTGTTTGAACGTTCAAGAAAATGGGGGCGTTTCTCATTCATGGTCACATTATCTTGTATCTTGTTCTGGTTTTCATCTTTTCATCCCTGCGCAGGTGACATTGATCTCATTGTCTATCAACCCCGTGTCATGGCTGAAGGGCAGCTGCAAATAGTCAGCAATGACGTCATGATTTATTATGATTTATTTGCATTTTGTTCACGGTCTCTGTTCGAAGAATAGAAGTCTTGCAGGCTGGCTTTAAATACATCCCGTTACCTTTTGGATAATAAACAGTGCGCACATATGGGCCCTATCAAGACGCCGAGGGCTGGTCTTGAGCCAATTGTGATGGCGATGGAAATTGCTTAGGTGCTTATTGCTTCAGCCATTGATAGATGATAGATGTACCCATCGATGAATCCAGCCACAAACAACCAGTGATCAACATCCCTAAATCAACTTTTTGTGTTTTTTTCGGATGAGTTTTTGATGGGTTTTTAGCCACAGAAAAATGCATGGAGCTTCATTTTCGGATGCTTGCGCAAACCCTAAGATGAGGGCATTTTAGAAACCTCTTTAAACTTTAGAATTTTTAATTTCGACCTGGCTTTTCCAGCTGGCCGGCTGGATGTAAATATTATTGGAATCTAAGAGGCCCGGCCGTTTCCCCCCCAATGCCACGGTTTGAAACCCACAAGAAATGAGGCCTTATTAAGGGATTGTTAAATTATTAACCACCATAATCCAATTAAATTCCCATTTTCGAATATCTTCTCTTCCACTGATTCGTTGATTATTGACAGATGATTTGACGGTCGCTGTCACTCAAGCAGGTCATGGGAAGCAAATCCCTTGGACCATTGCAATCCCTTCACAGAGTTTAACTTAGATGTATATGTTTTCCTAGAGCAGGCATGTATCCCACACTTGATCATTTATGATTCATGATTATGTTTAAGATATATTTAAAATTGTTTGGATGTCTTTCTGCAATTTTTCATGTATGTTGTTGCATTTGCATGTTCATTGCGTGATATAACGTGTGTGAATGATTTTGGATGAACATGCAAACATGTGCATACAAATGCACATACATAATTGAGGTGCTGAGCGGCCACAGTCACATGGCTTCTGAGAAAATGATGGCGCGTCGGGTTCGGTGACGGGCTGCAACAAGCTGCAACTCATACACGATATGAAATGAACATGCATATACTCATCTACATGTATGGGATGTTTGTGGAGCAGCTTAGAATTTGTTTCTTGAAACCTACACGGAGGTAGGGATGGAAAATATCACAACATCAAAAAGTAGTTTGATAATTCCCCCTCCAAAACGACCTGACCTTCTTCCAGATGGTTGAATTGTAGTGGTAATTCTCTCAGATGGTTGTTCAGTGGTAGTATTTCCTGGGGTAAGTTTAGTGGTTATCATACTCATTGAAAAGATGCTACCTAGAGGTACTCGTACCATCCACCATCCTGGTGGCGGCCGTGAGTACTACGTGTACTGCAATGCCAGGTGAAGGGTGGCATATTCTAGACTAGAACCTGTCGAAAACCGAGGTTGCGGGTACAAACACTTTCATTTTTTTCTTGTTTTCACTCGTCTTTGTGAAAGATTCCCATGTTGACATATTTTGAAGCATACATTTTAAATTGGGTCAAAAATACCACCATAGGAATGTTCCTGATTTCAGTGATTTGTTTGCGCTTTTTGGGGATAAATCTTAGGTTGTTTTCCCACCAAGGATTCTGCATCCAGGAAAGTCAAGAGGAACATCAGGATCCTGAAGCCAAAAAATGTCACGATCATGCAGCTTTCAATGGATGTTTCCAAAAATAGTGGTACCACCAAATCATCAATTTTAATAGGGATTTCCCTTATAAACCATCCATTTTGGGGTACCCCTATTTTTGGAAACATCCAATGAACCAGTGGAGGGTCCTGGTGCTTGTTTTCATTGGTGGTAGGCAAGTTGAAACTCCAAGGCCGCAAACGTGGCAACCGCCAGCGCGGGCAGTACCCGAGCTCCTTGGTAGCGTTAGATTTCGGGGGTCAAGAAGAAATCATGCTCCGCAAGATGTGCAAAAAAGTTCAGCCAACTCAATTTTTGCAAAGTAAATCCTGTTTTTTTGGGGGGCAATTCTTGGGAAAAACCGGTCTTGGTTTACGTTTTTTTGTGAACCCCCCCTTGAGTTGACAAACATATTAATTATGTCTATACTTTTTTTCATGCGGATTTGGCCGTGTTTTCGGTTCCTAAGAGTTTTTCTGGGAACCGCCCCCAAGTTTGGCCCTGGGCTTGCCCTGGGCTTGCCAACCTCACACAAAGTGGTCGAACTTCTGGATGGTAGGTCATCATGGAAATGCCTTGTTGACTGCATTTTCTTGAAATCAAAAAACAGGAAGAAAAATACAGGGTGTGTACACACCCGCAACAAACAAAAAGGAAACTGAGGACATAGAGGGAAAGATGACTTGGGTTTTTTTACACCGGTTGCATTAACTGCACTTCCATGCTACCTTTGGCTCAAAAGGGATGGTTTGGGACCAGCTTTGTGGGGGGCGCCCCCGGGCCAACCATGAGGTGGGTTTTACCGAATTTCAGTAAACGACCTGGGTGGTTTAAGGTGGTTTAAGATAGAAATATAATGAAAAAATCCACACAATCACGCACATATTATATATATATATAATATATATATATATATCAATGTAGTAAATATATACATATATTCAAGAGAGGTCTTGTTATAGAGCCTCTTTTCAAAAAGGACCTGAGTTTTCTCATGAATTTTCAAGTTGGTTGATGAGAGTTGTACATCACCAGACTTGTTTTTGTTCCCCAAAAGGAACTTGGAACCGGCACAGGGGCCCCACATCATTTCGTGGAGTGTACAGCATCCAACTCACCTCCAGGTTGATACGAAAGTTTGCCCGCAATTACACCCCCGAAGATTAACATAGAACCTGAAAATGATGGTTTGGAAGAAGATTTTCCTTTTCAATAGGGTGAATTTTATGTGTTAATCTTCCGGGGTGTAGGAAAGTTTGGTTCCATCATGTTCCATCACCATTGGTGTTGCGGCCGGCCGTTGCCCAGAGCTATGCCGGCCCGCCAGGTCGAGCTGGTCCTTGGAGGACGAACCGACGTCGAGCAAGGGCAAGTTACCCCCATTGAGTCGGAACTCTCCGGTGCCCGGGGAGATTCACGTACCTTGGGGCCAAAAACCTGGGGGTTTCCACCCCGAGGCATTGGACTTTAGAGGGTTAGGGTGGTTGGTGGTTGGTGGTTGGTGGTTGTTAGGATGTGGTTAAAGGGGGTCATGGCCATGGCTGTTTAGCTTAAGGAGATTGCGAAACATCCTTTGAATCATGCCTGGTTCTTTTAAAAGGAGATCTCTTATCAATACACTTGGTTTATATACTGTAATAGTAAATAGTAGCTAGTTGTTCTTACTGGAACATATTGGGAAGGCTTTCCATTTCGGAGAAGCAGACTTTAAATGTTGATTTTTGTGATTTTAGGCTTGAGGCCGCCTGTGACATGGCCACGATGCACGTGGTTTTTGACGTTCCCAACGACCGGGGGAGTTTGGCTGCAGCTACACTTTTTGCAACCAAATTTCAT
Organism: Breviolum minutum Mf 1.05b.01; assembly: GCA_000507305.1. NCBI lineage: Eukaryota > Dinophyceae > Suessiales > Symbiodiniaceae > Breviolum > Breviolum minutum. Next base: position 188,189 of record DF239105.1, on the reverse strand, counting down.
CATGTCTCATGTTTCTAGCACCGGCACCAACTGTTGATTCCATTTGCTAAATGTAGGCTATACATATGACGACTTGGTGGGGCTTTGCGCCCCAGCAATGATTGTCTTTGTGTTGGGTGCTATTATGAAGGTGGTTCAGTTTTGAACCTCTGTTGAGAGCCGGTAGGTCCGGTAGGTGCTTCACAAGAACGTTTTCTTCAGCCAATTTCCCACAAATGGCAAGAGGATGTCTCAAAATTCGGGACCTCCGGTGTCCCATTGCCCATTGAGATTGAACATGTTGACGATCTACAAGCAGTATCAAGCAGTCAGATACCCAAAGGATCCCAAGAAAAATCCCCAGATGATTTAGTTTGGGTTGTCCCTTCTGAATCTTTACTTTGAATGATTGCATCCTGTGGTTTGAACACTTAAAGAGGACCAAGTTTACTTAGTTCGATTATACTATACAGGGCCTTATATAGGACCCAGTGATGTAGGGATTTTAACCAGCCATTATGACGGTATGACCCTATCAGAATATGCCATAATTATGACTATATAGACTATATAAGGGTCCGAATTTTGACTAAGCAATCAGGAATTCATGGAAAATCAAGGGAATCTAAGGGGAAACGCCAGCTAAAACCCCAAGAAAGGCCCTAAAATTTAGGCCAACTTAAGGGATTATAATGGTAACTAGTCCCCTTAATAAGGCCCCTTGGACCAGGATTTGGCTACCCTTCCAATCAACTCCGACGGAATCCAGGCATGCAAATCCTCCTCTGTCTTGACCAGTGGAGTGCTGGCTCGAAGACGGGCGGAGCCACAGAAATTGGATCCCCTCGAAGGTGGCGACCAAAAATCTGGGACGCCCTGTTGATTCGGTTGATTTGATGTCTTTGAAAGGAAAATCACAATTGATTTGTGGATTTTTGCCACAAGAGTCATGCACTAATAGGTTGTATATACGTATATATTTACATATACATATATATATAAATCACATGTAACTTATACTATACCAAGAAAAAAACCCAAGTGTCACATGGACCCACTGGATGTGGACCCTTGGTAGGTTTGCCGAACCGTCTGGATGCACACACGCCATCCTTCGCCTCTGATGATTTGTTCAAGCCAAAGGTGGGCCAGTGAAGCTTGAAATGTGGGTCTCTGTTGGGTTCTGCCCTCGTTTGAGGGAATATCATGTACTATATATATATATTCTCTGTCGCAGCTGTTAACAGTCCGTTAAAGTATTCACCACTTTTGTATATTTTGATGAGGACCTGATGCCTGATATCTATTTTTGGACTCTTGTAGATTGGGGGGCAGTTCCCAAGGTCTATATTTTCACCAATATACGCACGCTGACACGTTGGAAGTATGTATCTGTATATATATCTATATTGAGCCCATATACTATTGCCACCTTCTTGGGATATACAAACCAGACATTGAAAGGCTGGACCCTCAAAAAATGATTCCATTTCCGAGCTCGGAATATCTACAATAAATGCTTGGGTATGTATACATAGGCTATGTCTAAAAATAGGCATGTATGAATATGCAAAAAACATATATATATATATATAATCAACACATTCTTCCACTCATACACCTATCCTCCCCAAGTCCTTGATCAAAACAAACCCCAAACCCACTCCATACAACCTACCCGTTTTCTTTTTTTTAAAAACCCAACACAAACAACCCAACAACATCCGAAAGTCAACCGTTGACCCCGAGAGTGGTGGTTTTTGGAGGCCTCTGAAGCTGGAACCCCGAGTCTAGTTGAAGAGTTAGCTGGAAGTCCGGAAGGAAAGGATGAACATGACATTTCCGAGAGTCCGGTGTTGCATCTTTACTTGAAACAAAGATGGGGTTGGTGTGGTTGGGTGGGTGGGTTGGATTCTTTTTGGGTGGTGGGATTTTTTGGAGGGTGTGAAAGTTGAAGAGGATTTTATATAAAGCATCTTTTTGAAGCAGAAACTAGGGAAGACGAGATTCAGGAGTTCTTTTTGGAGTGTTTGAAGGTTTGGTTTTGAGTTTGAGTGGCTCTTCACTCAGAATCAGCCACAACGACCTGAGATTTTTGAGGTTGAATTTGCATAGAAATAGACATAGTGTATAATTTACTGTCGGTACGATTTACCAACCTACATTCACATACAAGTAATTTCCAGATGCAGGCATGATGGGTATTCATGTGGGGTCATAGGAAGAGCCATTTTTTTTTAAAACAGAGACGCTCGAGAAAAACCTGGGTGGTTCGATTGCTTATTGGGTGCTGCATCAAATGGGGAAGAGCTGGCCATAACATGAAGCAAGGCAGTGATGGTATGGTTACACCTTAAGTGTTTGACCATATTTTGCCCCACTGCAGACTCAATCCAGTACTTTTTAGTAATCCAACAAAGCAAGAGAAAATCCACCATGAGAGTAGATGTATCTCCTACTGGCAAAGGGATTCCTTTATTGCTATGTTAGGTTTGCCTGGTTACTGGCGTTTGTAACAACGCCATCACCTATCCAAGTTCTGTGGGGTTCAGTGGCGGTTATGAAGATCCACGGATTCTTGTTTTCTTGCCCTTGGAAGCGGGATGCTTCCAGAAACATGCCTGAAGTGGAAAATCAGGAAGAAGGCCAAAGCGGTGGCCTCGTTACAAAAGCAGCTTGGCCTGGGAAAGGGCCATGACATGCGATGATTCCCTTGCAGTCGAGGGAAGGGAATGATCAGGATCTTATAGTCTAGTATCATAGGATATCGGTATTCTATTATTCTCATATATTTATTCATCTCATGACTTTGCAGCTTGAGAAAAGATCCACCATTTTTCAAAAAAACACACACCAAACCACACGGGGGGTCACCCTTTTCAAAGGCTTCAACCCCCCCCAAAAAAAACAACCAGCTCCCTCTTTTATGGATTGGAACCATTTTTTGGGGTCCCATGCAGTAGAAACGCGTTTATTTTATCTTCGATTGGGGAAAAAATCGTTGGGTCCCATTGCCAAAAAAAAACACCGTTTGAGGCTCTTCTTCGAAGAGCTGCGCGACTCGGGCGATCGTAACGCGGCGGCCGCGCAAGCGCTGCGGCGGTTGGTGGATGGCGAAGGGGAGATGGTGCAGTGACTTGGGCCACGTGTGTGTGTTGGGGGTTGGTGACTGGGTGGTTGGATGGTGGCTGGTTACGGTTATTGAAGGTGGTTGGTCCCCCCCGGAAACAAACTGGGAGTTTACCCCGTGAAAATCTTTGAACATATGTGGTTGGAAGGCGGCTACGTTCTTTTGGGGGTGTTTAGGTCTATTTTTAGGGGCGACATGTTTGTTTTGGGGAAGGCAATTTCAAAGGTTACGTAAGGGTTTTTATTTTAAAACTTTCATCAATCCTCAGTTTTTTAAACAGTGAGTTGGAATTATAGGGAGCGCGAAGGGACACCATTCTGAATTCCATTTTAAGAAAGGTTCTTAAAGGAGGTTTTTTCAGGGGAAGGACTCCTGAGAAACTTTGAAACTACCGAAGGTGTTGGCAAAAAAAAATCCTCAACCCAACTGGCCTTTGTCCAGTTTGCAACCTTCAGAAGGGGTATGGTGAAAACATAGTTTCCCAGTTTCCCCCCTGAAAAAATAAGATTTTGAAGCCCAAGTCATGGAGGTCAGTTTGGATGAAGCATGGCAGCATGGCTCAGCGAGCCAGGGTCCAGCTATGAGTCTCCAACATGTGAGTTTGCTAACCCCCAACGTACCCAGGTTGCATGTCCAAAGAAGCCTTAAGAAAGATGCAATTTGATACCCTCCCAGGAAACGATGCCATATCCCACCTTAGGAACATGAAAAATCATCGACTCAAAGTTAGTTCCCTGGAGAGTAACCCTTAATCCTATCCGGATTTTTAAGATGACCCATTTCTTAAGCTCGATTTTTATTCTGCCACTCCAGTTAACAAACATAGCTGGCTGCAAAATGCTCCTAGGATGTTGGTTTTTGTAGTGAAAAATGACTGAGTTGCGTCGCTGAGCCATAAAAACCTTCACCCTTCTGTTGGTATTTGCATATCTTTGTTGTGTGAAAGTTGAGGGATTCGAAACATCAGTGGTGAAGTCATACACATCTGATCATGGGTGACTCAGGAGCATCACTTGTCCTTGAAGAGGACAACGGTGAAGCTTCAGCTTAGATCCTGGGCTGGTTTTTGATGGATGTTTTTTTCCTTCCCTCGAGTTTTGACATGATTCAACAGGGACACACGAGCAGTGATCAAAAGCTCTTTTTTTCTTTCAAGCAGTTTTTACTTACCATCTAAGAATATTCTAAGAATTCTTATTTACCAACCAGGATTTGTGGAGTATCACAAGAGTTTTGGTTCCACTACTCACGTAGGAGCAAGATGTAAAGAGGGAATGGCTCCCGTTGGTGGCAAGTTGTCATATTTTTTTCAACCAACACCCTGCGCTGGTGAATCTCTATGCAGTCTATGGTGTGGCTGAGCAGTAAGTATGTATATGTAGATATATGTCAGGCACGTCTATTTATGCAGTGTTTTATTTTGGAGAGACTCCGCGGCCACATTTTTTTTGTTTCAATCTCATCTAGGTTGGAACCAGTTTGCGGGGATGCCAGTGGGGAAATCTTCGTTTTTGTGAATGGCTCCCTGTTAACCTTAAGCGTAGACTGGCATCCTGGGTTGAGGGCCTACCATGTAAGCCTTGAGTTGCTACCATCCATACTATGCTTACTGCAATCTTCTTTTGAAGATAGGACCAGGTTGTTCATTGCATGAAGACAAACATGGCCTCATCACAACATACTATGACGCCATTTTTGATATCAGTGTTGTTGTTTACTGATTATATGCAGACACAGCAGACACAGCTGACAAAGCAATAATACATCAACAGAGACCATGCGCATGTACCACCACAAGAAGCCAGGCAAACAGGAGACAAAACATATATGGATCCATCTTCAATGGCCTTTCTTCCTGATTCACATTTTCCCCACCCAGATTGCCCGTATCCTAAGGATAGGAGGTATGGCTGAGACTTTTTCCTTTGTGAGTCCTCTCGCTGGACAGCCAGCCTCACCGGATAGCAAGTTGGGTAGCTTTTAGTGACCTTGCTAAGAATCCAAGTGGTCCCTGAAAAAGAGGATTCCCCCTACAATAAACCACAAATGAACATGGAAATACTGTTGATGATGGAAGTAATCCCAAACAACTACCTGTCATGTATAAATCCTGTAAACACTGAGCAGATAAACTACCAACCTCAACAGGTGATCGCCGGATTTTCGGAACTTGAAAGGTTGGTGAGAACTTCCATGCTGCCTGGTAGATATGGGTGGCTTTGAATTCTCATCGTACAAGATGATCAGAACTTTGCCAGACTGGAAGCATGCATCTACGAACATATATGAATATTATACTAGATTTGTATAGACATAGATTAGGATTTCTCTCCTATATATTCGCATTATTCTTGAGATAAACAAGCAGGGCATGCAAGGTTTTATTTTATGGCACAATACACTCCTAGTAACATCCCCAGAGATGATCTGAAATGAAATAACTCACCAGATGGATAGATATATGATACAACTATAATTACTACATGTATAGATAGAATATACAGCTCCTTCGTCAAGGGGGTGTGGTGGTGTTCCAGCTGGGTTTGTTCTTTCACCCTCTTCAGATGACATGTCGGAAAAACCGCCCAACTTGCCACTGGTTGCAAGCAAACAACCAGACACTGGAGAGGTCTTTGGGATGGCTTTTGTTTCATTTCTATTCATTTCTATTTCTGCTGTCTTTTTACAACTGATACTTCGAGATTGAAAGTACTCGGTACTCGTACATATCTCACTTCTTGAATCATTGACGAATCATTGAATGATCGTTAATCATTCATGATCCACCAGGGTATTATTGACTAATCATTGGACATCATGGTTGAATCATCAACACAAAATGACGCAGAAGTTGGTTTCATGCAGTGTGCATGATTGGTTTCAAGCCCAACCAACTTCAAATCACAGTGGGGGAAGCTAAAGCAACTACATTTTCTCAGAAACATGGGACAGTTCATCGAAACTTCCATGGATGTATCAAGAGACACTGCCCCTTTTGGGATGCCTGTGCTTTCAATAAAACACAAATCTCTACACAACTCCCAAGTGAATTTTGGATATTTCTTTTGGATTTTCATTCTGAGATGTTGAGTTTGATACCTTTTTTCCACGTTTTTGGACCAAGACTCCCATGGGATTTTTCAAGGAATCCTACACCTTGAAACCTTGAGATGTGACTTGAACATCTCCCCAAGAACTCCCCAATTCCATGAAGTTTGCAACGAAATTCGCTAGTAGCACAGGTGCCGTTGCGCAAGAAAAGCCTAATAGAGCTTCACTGCCACGATGGTTCCATCACCATCTTTTTTAATCATTTTTTCTTGAACTAGTCATCCTCGTTCAACTCCTAGAAGATATTAGCCACACTGACAGCTGCCATCTCTTTCAGCCATGGGAATTTCCACAAATTTTTCGCTTGGCAGGGAAGTGACGTTGTGTCTCACGAAACGGGGATTTTCGCCAGGGAATTTCCTGGTAAATCTTCAGCCTCCGAATTCGCTCAAAAATTGCATCAATCAAACGACCCCGGGGTCGTTCGTGAGCTTGACAGGCGACCGAAAAGGTGAAGGTGCTGGGAAGGCGGTCATCTAGGAAGGGGTGTAAAAATGCAGAATGATGAAGCACTTTTTGTTTAAACATATTTTTATTTGTTGCGTTTTGGGTGGGAAGGGGTTGAGGTGCCCAAAGTGCAATGTTTTTTTTGGAGATGAAGATGTTACCATCTGAAGCAGTCTTTTGTTGGCAGCGCACTTTGATCTTTGTGTCATTTTAGCAGCGATACGGCGATGTAAAAATGCCACCCCATGTTAAACTATCATACACACTGGCAAATCCTTGTGAAATCTTTGGGATGGTTAAGTGAACATTTCAGAAGTTAAAAAAAACACCTCCAACCAGGGGATAAAAAGGTCGCGGCTTGAATCACCTGGTGCACTCGAAATTTTTGGAATGCAATTGTGCCAAACATCCACGCATCCTAAGGATTTTTCGCGACACCTCCTTCGAGCAGGAGCTGTGTTTTTCAGCAACTTGCCCAACATGGTAGACCCATGGAGAGGTATGGGCGGCCTTGGTGTAGCAAAACGAATTGGTCCCCCTTTTCAGGCTGGGAATTGTATACCCTCCCCTACAACTAACTTTTAAGCCTCCGAAAATAGGCCGGTCTAAACGCCCCAAAAGGAAAGGACATCTGAAAGAACCATTGATTTTCAGGGGCTATGCAAGGTGCAACTTCAAATTAAAAAAGCCGCCGGTTGAGACAACGTCAAAAAGGAACAAAGAAAAACTAACAAATATAGACATACTCAGAAACCAGCCAATTGAAACCCACATGTATACTCAAAGCATCACCCCCCAATGAACCACAATTTTTGTATGAAATGGTTAGAAAAGCATCCTTAGGATCATTCAAGGGGGATCTCACACCGGATCAATATTCTCAGGTCAGCTTTATGAAACCGCCACGAGGCGCTGGGTTGTCGTCAACATGTGGACAGCTGGGTGTGTTTGACGTTGGCGACAATCTTGCTTTGCCCAATTGAAACTTCTTTACATATTGGTTGAGACATATACAAATTATGCTATCCGGGATATGTCAATAATGTTCTAGATGAACTGATGGAGGGTTATTTTCCATCAGTAGCAATGTCTTTTTTTTTTCCAAATGCGGGGGCAGATGCATTTGCCAAGAACGGTTGCAGCCCTTCTAGTACTTTTGAGGGCGAGGGAGACCTACCTTTGGGTCTGCGAAAAAATGGTACAACAAGGGCTGGAGATTTGGATGTGAATTAGCGGTTTCAGCCACCCTTCACAAGGATGCGGTGTTGTTTGTGGAGGTTGAAATCTATATTATAAGTTGTTGAGTGAAGTAGGATGACATAATACACATCCCAAAAGACAATCCATGTCAGGTATATTCACCTACATTTACCATAAAGATAAACCATCCATGTAGGTATCTAAACATTGCATACATGGAGGGTTTGGGTGTGAGATATGGAACTTTACTCAATTTAATACCCCAATAGCTTTGGCCTTCCAGGAAGCTCGATAGTTGGGATAGGACTGTAGGAGACCTTTTGAGGAAGGAGCTTCCGGACAATCCGGAGAATGGTATGGGGTCCTGTCTTGTAAGATGATGCTTAAAAAAAAAACAATTAAGTGCAACATGTAAAGAAGTGGATGACTTGGTTGGGGATATGGTTCCTGCATACTTTTTGATTGAAGAGATATCTTCCATGGCCTGAAGAGGCAAATGTGTGTTATTTCGAAAGCTTCAGCTCAACCAAGATTCAAACTTCGCGCCTCCGACAAAAATGGTATATCGATGTATATGTGGCGATGTTTTTTTGGCTCCAAACAGGTTTAGCATTAAGACCCGGGGGTGGTGGTAGTTTCTCCATGTTTACCCCTCATCACTGCCACGTTGATAGTCTTGGCGTGACAGTGAGGGGGTCTTAGTAGGTCGGTCTTGCCATGGGAAAGGGCAAACGTGCTCCTGGTGATGAGGAAGAAGGAGTTGCTTGACTTCACGGCATGACATTTTGTCCAACTGTATCTACCCAAGAAAATTAGCATTTTGAATGAATCCAAAAATTGCGGTTTGGAAGATGATTTTCCCCTTCGAACAAGTGATTTCCGGTTCCATGTTAATTTTTCCAGGGTGTATTTGCCAAGAACAACTTAGAAAAAATGGGGGGGGTGAAACCCAGCTAGTTCTCGGCGAAGTGAGGCATTGCTGGCGGCTGCAGGCAAAATCTTGGTGGGAGTTCGTTCTTGCCTGGGGACGCTTGGCCCACACACGATCATGCCTGGAGATTTCCTAAATGGTCAAGCACTAGGGAGGTATTACCCTCCCTGAAACCAACAGAGCACTTGAACTTTGATGGTTGGAAGATGACATGGCTTTTGGGAAGGCCTATTTTCAGGTGCTATGTTAGTTTCAGGGAGGGTATTTATTTTAGCCAGTTTGAATGATCATTCACGATTACGATGACCATGACAATGACAAGGGCGACAGCAAGGAGGAAGAAGAAGCAGAGGAGGAAGACCACGACGACGATGTTCCGTATCATTAAAATTCATTGAGCCATACTGTATCAATATCAATCAACATCAATCAATCAACATCAATCATAATAATACTCCACACTTGACATGGTGACATCATGACATCAATCTCCATCCTCAGGAAGTTCTCCTCTTCAAAGCCTCCAGAACCAGCGACGGAGGTGGTCGAATTGCTGCAGGACGATTTGACACCCAACGGTCACGAAAGTCGAGAACTTTGGGAACATTTTCCTTCAAAAGTTTGGCAAAAGGAAATTTGATAGGTAAGATACATGGTAAGATCAAGTTTTTTGTTGAGGGAATGATGGTTATATAATAATCCTGTGAAAAGATCAAAAAATGAATTTTGTACTGTAGATCAATCCCTAATCCAGCCCTTATTTTCATATTATAGGCCTCCAAAATGACTCCAGAACTCATGGCAAATTTGGTAGGATCGGAAACTAATGAATTCCAGGGCCATGAATTGACATGGTTGTCAGATGCCGATTCTATAGGGTCTTTATCCGTGTAGCATAAAACGTTGCTCTGAAACGAGGCAGGCATCTGACTCTTTTCAATCATCGCTAGTGGTGAACAGAGTGACGATCCTCAAAACGCCGCTTGCAGGATATGAAGATCACACCTCGCAGCCCGGCTGATTTTCAAGTGGCGGGGCACCGTAGCCTTATGAGACTTCCAACTGTCCCTGGCAGTTGTGGTGTGCAACCCCCTCCACATTCCCATGCTTTCGATATCCTTTTTTTAAAATCAATTCCACTCAAATTCATATCACCAACCCCACCCCCCAAAAAAAACCGTTCAAAATCCTACATTTTCCAAAAACAACTCCTCCTCCTTTTGTCTTTTTCCATAGGATTGGTGATGCAATTTCACAAGACCTTCAAGCGCTTGAAGCAATATGACTCCATCACTTTACGCGTCGGACCACATGAAGTGAGTTCATTGAGTATGACACGCCTAGTCAAAAACCATCGTCACTTGGGCCTGAAGGTAAAAACAACGGGAAATGATTCCGAGAATCATTAAAAGGATCATGGGTCTGGTCAAATTATAGCGACCTCACACGACCTCACCCCAAATGATGGTTTATCCCCTTATTTCAGGGAAATCTGGGTTGGTGAAATATTCTAATTTGACCAGATGGGTAGTGGTTGGTTGGTGGCTTCTAAATGATTGTTGAATGATACCCTCCCTGAAACTAACATTTTCATCCCTGAAAATGGATGGTTGGAATACGATCGTTTCCCTTTGGGGCGGCCCGGCCTAGTTTCAGGTGATATTAGTTTCAGGTGATATGTTTGTTGGTTGTTGATGTTGGTTGGCTATTGGTTTTGTTGATTGTTGCTTCACGTAGCGTTGCCTTGGTTGTCATGACATGTCAAGCTTCCAGGTAAATGGCCTGATTTGCTTGCAGGTTTGTTTGAGGATAATGTTATATCGTGAGATGTCATATATCATGATGATATGTCATGATTAAATCCATTTAAGAATTTATAGTCTATACTTAGTTGTGTGGTTGGGTACTTATATTGCGTTTGCGTACCAAGTTGCTGTCCATATATATATATATTTATTTATAGGTATATATATATACATATTCAAATATCATTATAAAAACAGAGGGGGGAGATAAATGACGACGTACAGATTCAAGATTGTTCTGAGAAAATCCCGGCCCTGCTCCTTTCCTGGGTTCGATGAATGTTTGCTTAAAGGTTCTTTTCTTTTTCAGACAGCTAGGAACCAATGAAAAGGATTTCTATCGGTGGTGCATGTAAAGCCCAATAAACGACCAGACAGACATCAGCACACTGAGGTTGAGGATAACTGATATCAGACAGCAACCACTAGACATCAATAAAATGACACAACACCAGACCCCAATACCTGTTGAACCATTGATTGATCATTGACTAACCATTTGGCGGGCTCGGCTTCTAGTTTGCCGAGGCAAATGGGTTGCCAAGATCATGATCCTCCTTTTGGATTTGGCATCTCAGCGGTTTGCTGACACTTTTTTTTCTTTCAAAGCTGTGAGGTCGTTGAAAAAAGGGGTATATCGAAGTATATATATATATATCACACACATATTTATATATATGTTCCGGTGTTGCATGTCAGCCGCTCCCCCCCCATTATTATGGTCCCCAAGTAGTAATACTACTAGTAGTAGTACTGCGAGTAGTACTACTACTATTATTACTACTACGTAGTACTAGTACTACTAGTATCATTACTACTACTTGTACTTGCACTTCTACTTCTACTTCTACTACTATTATTATTGGTACTGGAACGTCCACCACAACCCTCCACACCACGGGGGGGAATACCATAGGATGGGGGGGTGAAAGGGTGCCACCCAACGCTGACACGGTGAGATCCAGTAGGCAGTTGAGACGCTGAATGACAAAAATTTGCCAGTTTTTTCTTACCATTACCATTGGATTTTCTTAATTACCAATTTTGTAGATCTTAATCTCCAGGGAACTAACTAATATCCTTTTCCCAAGGCAATTTTGAGGATGATTTTCCGGCTTTCCCAAGGGATGTTAGTTTCCTGGAGGGTAGTTTCAGATAGGTGGAGATCCAACTTGCACCAAACTCTTAGGCAGGATTCAAAGATACGGTGACCTGGGATGGTTTCCTCTACGTCTCTTGGCTGTTGAAAAGGAGAAGTATCCCCCAAAAAAGTGATGAGTTGGCACCAAAATGAAGCATCCCTGAATGTGATGAAAAAGACTGGAGTGCAATTTACCATAGTTGCGGGTTACCATTGCGGAATGCCACCGTTGCTATAGATAGATGTTACTTGCTTTTTAGCATGCATCATTGGTCAAAATGTCCTCTTGGTGAGCTGTAGCGGGTGATGCTCATACTGACTTAGGAGGACTTTATATCACATACGTTTTTTCACCAATCCAATGGACTAGTTGATGGCAAGTCACTAATATCACAAATCAAGTGCTTGAGATGTTTGAGTGGAGCCGTTCGATCGTTGACGTTTCATTTCATTCATTTTTACGCTTCCAGCGAAAGGTCTTCATTGATCAATGTCGTTTGTCCGCAGCATAGAACTCATTGCAGATCCGTTTTCGTTCAAATATCTTCGTGTGAGTGTTACACCCGACTGGACAGTTCCAGTTCTTCCAGCTATCTTTCTCAGAGCTACATTCCCAAAGAATATGACATATGAATACATATGACCTATAGCACAGCCTCATGAAACCATAAACTTGAGGGGATCATATGGGTGTTTCCAAAAATAGTGTTACCCCCAAATCATCCATTTTAATAGGGTTTTCCATTATAAATCATCCATTTTGGGGTACCCCCATTTTCAGAAACATCCATATGGAAACGCATGAATTCTCAAAGGTAAGGGTCCTTCAGGATCGATGTGTTTTTCCTTCAAAAGATGGCAGGTCACGATGCAATTCTGCGCTTTGTCAAAGCTGGAGTTATGCCAAATGATGTTCTATGTGGTGTGTAAGGAAATGAAGAGTTGGACCGTGCCTTGGCGAAGCAAATCAGATTTCAAATCGGCAGTGAGGGTTGCGAGGGTCGCTGGAAGGTAGGTCATGGCCTCGGCTGTCCTAAGTCGTAACCACATACATATGCCCTTCTCTCTTTTGGGAGGTGTAGTTTTAGGGGAGTAACTTGTGGAAGAAAGTTCAGAAAGATTGGACAAAAAGAAACTGTCTTGAATCTCTTGAGCACTGCTTTTGGTGTTTGGCTATATGTTTCATGCGTCTCCTCCCTCAGAATCACTAGTGAATCACTCACACCAAAGCCAGCATAGAACAATTGTATACCAAAATGAGTAGTAGTCCTTTTCACCTCGAAATCGACGAATTTTTCAGCTGATCAACCGCCCTGGAAAACCCTCCGCCAAGGTGCATTACTTAACGAGTAGTCAACTGGAAGAGTTCTATGATGACTACTACTCCTGTCCGGTTCAAGCCTTCAATACAAACACCATTGATTTCGCCAAGTTGCCCTTGGCCAAGTATCGCATGCAGGAGCTGAACTTAAAACACGACCAAGGTCACTTCGCTGTTTTTTTTTCTTTCTTAAAAAAAAACACAGCCGCCTTTTCGAAGGTTTAAAAGGAAGAGAGATTAGAGAAATATGCATGTATTGATTGAATGAATTATAAGTAATGAAAGGAATGAAAGTAATGAACCTTGGACAAGACATCACATCAAACGATGTATCTAGAAAATATTGTTCTCTAACCCCACGATTCAGGTGAAGCTGTCGTCTGAAAAATTACTGGGTCGCAACGGGACCAGGGGGTTCTGCAAACGACACCAGGACTTTATCGAACTTTCCTATCGTTTTAGCCAGCTGGTAAATCCCTGCATGCATTTGCAGAGATCATTGCAACAGACCTTACCTTCACTGAGATTTTGGTACCTTGTGGAACTTGTGGAGTGGAAAGTTGGGCAACGGTTGGAAAGTCAGATGTTTTTTTTTTTGGGGGGGGGTGAACCAAATCAACACAGTAGAAACTGGCAAAACTGAAACCATAGGTATGTGACGGAAAATTCCGTGTCCATCATTTCCAAAAAAGAAACTTTAATGATCAAGTCATGTCAAATCACAACCGACCCTCATGATTTCCATGATATTTGGGTAGCTTCTATTTGCTTCCATTATATAACCTGAGTGGTCCAAAATTTGAAATCGGGAAATTCATGATGAAATGCTGAGATGTCATTTCTCAACAAGTGACCTACGATTCTTGATCGCCGGGATTGGGGGATGTGCCTGACATTGGTCAGGTGTGAAATACAAATCCAGTGGAGGCTGTATGGAAAGAAAAGGTCAATAGATACCGCTCCAAAGTTGAAAGTAGCCTTTGAAAAATCCTGAAAAGTTGCACTCCCTGAAACCAACAGCTGGTTGGAAGTATGACTACTTTCCTTATGGGAAGGCTTATTTTCAGGTGCTATGTTAGTTTCAAGGAGGGTAGCATCCTAAAAGGCAAGACAGTCTTTCACGTCGAACTCTAAAGGTGTAAAGGGGGGAATGGTAGGTGACTCGATTCGAAGTTGGGCGACATGAAATCCTGCCACAAAAAATAGCTACGTTGGATGCGGTTGATTTTTGTGGGATCTTAAAACGACATGGGACATTTCTGGGAGGCTCCGAGTTTTCTCTCCCTCTTGAAATGGGAAATCTGGTAACTACAAACAAAACTGGGTGGTGGTTTCAAATATTTTTTATTTTCATCCCTATTTGGGGAAGATTCCCATTTTGACTAATATTTTTCAAATGGGTTGAAACCACCAACTAGTTGTAACTACAAACAAAAACAACAGGAATTTTTATCAGAAAGTGTGGGTTGACCAGCCCAAAGTTGAAGATTCCGAGATTACAACCCCCCCAAAAAATCACCTCCGAGAGAGAAGAGATGAGCTCCAAGATTAGGATGTTGGGAGACCTCCCTTTTTTTTGGTGATTTCACCATTGATTTCCATTGATTTTGAATGAGTTCCATTGGGTTCCAGGATACTGTAGACCTCGATTTTTTGAGGTCTGACTATGACACCGTGAGGGTTTACAACCGCAGAATCACCATCGATACTGGGCAGATCAGATCGATTTTTAGGTCTCTAAACATTACTATCGCCCAACATGAACGAACGATGGAAGCTTCAAACTCACCTCAAAGTGAATTTGGAACTCATCATCTTATTTGAATCAGCATTTTTCAGACTTTGTCTTCGCCGTTTTTTTTTCAGTGGTGTATTTTTTTCGGGGGGTATGCACAGGGATTTTCCAATCATGGGGATCCCAGCAACCTTCCTAAAAGCAGGACAATCACCAGAAATAGGGGCTGTATAAGGCATTATTAAAGGAACATGGTGGTTAAGAACCATATTTAGTTTTAATTAAACCATATTGAATCCTTATTTCTGGTGGGGGGGTAGCTTTGAGGCAGCTAGGATTCCCATGATATGTCATGATATAATGGTTGGTGCTATAGAACTTGATTTATGATCTCAGAAGTGTTTGGTTGACACATAAGATTTCACACTGTGTCACACCATGCCGGTTCAATATACTCTACCAGCTGCATATCATATCTATGTTTATATTATGTTATATACTTTTTTAAACTGAATATACCTTATTTATATTATAGGATGTAGCATATATATACATATAAGTACATATATATAGATGTACACATGTATGAATTACATGGTAAACTGGACCTTGGTTGGATTCCGTATTACCAGCTGTGCGGGTTAAATCCTGCACACATGGTGCACTGCTGTGGCTGTGACATTGCCAGAGGTTTCCTTCACCAACACCAACGCCAGTACCATGTGACACGATCTACACAACAATGGAGCATGCAACCATTTAGAAGATGATATCTCCCGTTGACAGATTTCAATTACCATATTCACCAGAGGTAACTACCCTTCCTGAAACTAACACAGCCCCTGAAAATAGACCCCTGAAAAAAAAGAATCCCATTGAAAAACCCACATTTTAAGGGGCGAAAATGTTAGTTTTAGGAAATGGTAATTTTGTTTTTCCTCTTTGGGTATGGCCATGTTTTCAACGTTGCGAGGATTTCTTTCGCTTCAAGAAGGCCAGAGGGGGCGAACAAAACCCCAAAGGTTTTGAGGTATTGCTTACTGAGGGGATAGGGATGCAAAAAATTAGCCTAGTCTTCCTGGGCTCACTCAAATTCTACCTGAAGCATGATAATCACTGGGATGGCGGAGGGAAACAGGATGAAAAAAAACCGAGCTTTCGCATCTTGGGTGATCATTTGTTTCGACTCTTGTGATTGCTTCAATTCCTACATGCACCCATTTAGTTTTACAACAGATTGGATTTCCATTCGATTTCCCATGTTAGATTTCCGGTATGGCAATTTTTGCCTCTTTAGATGGACATTTTTTTGCATTATTTTTTCTCATCCTTGGCTACCTAGCAGAGGTGGCTTCTGACCAACTTTTGAATGTGCTGGAAAAAATGTGAAGTTTTTTTTCTTCCCATGTTTTTTTCCAACATCTTTCCATTTTTAATATATATATATATATATAAGTTTTGGTGTCTTGATCACTTTTTGCTGCATTTTCCCGGGGCGAAAAGCACGCCAGGTCACCAACATGTTGGAGCTCATGCAACGTCATGCAGGGCGCAGTTTAGGACCCATCCAGCAACATCGTATTGCCATGAATGAACAGTTTGCGGTGGTGGAACATTCCAGTCCAGGTTTCAAGGATGATGCTTGGTGGAAGGTGGTGGGTCCCTGAAAGTGGTGTTATTTTCTACCGGGGGCCATGTCATGTGTGTTTGTTTTTTCATTTGTCATAAGGGCATAAAGGTTGGCTGTTTGTTGCCCCTCATTGCTGGTTGGGGGGTGGCTTTAATGGCCTATGTTCAACTCTCCACAGCCACCGTTGCTCTGAGGATCTTGACAAGTTCCGCAACTCTGTACCTGATCGAAGGATTTTTTGAGCGATGGCATTGCGGAAAAACTTTAGTAGTGTATATGGAAAGGGCATTTCCCCCCAAATCAAGCAAAGAAATATATACAGTAATACAGTTTTGGTTCTTGTAACATACCACCTAAAAGCAAACAACTACAGCCTCGTTTAAAAATAGTCTCTTCCACATGTGGCCTGACTAGTAGCGGAGCCAATTTTTTGGGGTTCCTCGTTGGAGGGAATCTCCTTCCAACACAAGGCCTGTAATTTCGGCCTTGGGATTCACCATTTGAATGTATGACTGTTAATGGTTCAGAAATCCCAAACAACCACCAAAGATGTATGAAACTTTTGTAAGAAACGGGATATCTATGGATATCTACCATATCAACTGGCGCAGGATTTCTTCCATCAACAGTATTACTCTTTTGTTTCATTTCCACGGTCTGGTACACCTTGAGGGACTTTAGGGGGGCTGACTTCACAGCTACATGCCTGTGACATTTATTTTATCTTTCAGCACATAAATGTAGCGGCCTGGAAATCTTTGCTTTCTTCATTGCAATGTCAGTGCAGCAGAGCGTTCATAGACAACACATAGGATATTTTGCAAATATACGATACATCATCGCTACGATCTGCAGACATGATGTATATGTATGGTTCGCAAGTTCATGTCAAGGGGTTTGCCAACATACCGGTAGAACACACGCACGCACACCAAACTAAACCCCAAAATGAAATGAATTCCTTCATAGACTGTAAGTACAGGTTCTGGGGATGTTCCAGTACAGTTGATAGACAAGATCCTCCCGCAAGGCTGGTGAAAACCCTGGCCCTGGGATTTTTTCTCTTTTACCCTCTCAATTGGTGCTTAGCCAGATATTGTCCATCAACAGTTAAGGGGAAGAGGCGGTTTCTGATACTTAGGTGGGTTAGCCTATAATCGTGTATGCAATTTGCAGTACATCATCACAAATGATACGATGTATAAAGCTTGTCGATTCAAGGAACCTAGTTACATGGGAATTGTAACAACGAGTCATTATATGGCATTATAAGAATCCTTATCAACCAATCAGGATTCAATGGAATGTCAACAGGGTCCCAAGTAGGTGAGATCACCTGCATCACCTTGATATATACACCCCCTAAAACTAACATAGCACCTGAAAATAGGCCGGGCCCCAACAGGAAAGGATTGTTTTCCAGCCCCTATTTTCAGGCGCGATTCGTTAGTTTCAGGGGAGGGTATCTGGTTTTAGGGATCCACAGTGACCCTGAGGTCTTGAAGGCTATGGACATTTGCCGTCCTGCAGAGTGTGGCATTTTGCCCTTGCCCACTTTAGGAGTACGTCCCACGGAAAAAGTGAAATTGGAACGTGAGATGCGGCTACCTAAGCGCCTTGGACGTGGGAAAGGTTGCTGTAGTTGGTTAGTTGAGTGATCGCAACTGTAATCCATTCATAGGTGGAAGTGTTTCGTATCTAAGTCGTTGTTTTTTTCCTCTTTTGGGTTGGAAGTTTAAAAACAAAAGCTTGTTTCGTAAGAGTCTTTTTTGGGCGGATGTGGCAAAAAAAACATCATTGAAACCTTTCCCGTCGAATGATTTGCGGCGGTCAATCTTTGGCATTTTTTCAATTCTTTGAGACTTCGAAGCCTGGATTTTCGGTGAAAGATGTTGACTTCTTCCCGGGGTCAGGTTGCCGGAGATAGTTGTCCTCCAAATGAACCCCTTGAGGTTTCGGAAAGTGAGGAACTCATATGATCATTTTAAGATCTTTAAGCTTACAACTTACGATGTATTATTCCTTTCAGATCTCCAACAACACTGAGTTCCACTTGAACTCAACATTCAATACATTCAAAAGATTGGGGTTCAGACCTTTGGATCAAAATGATTTGTTGGAGACATCAAAACCTAAGCTGCCAAGAACTATCAGTCCAGGTGGATGCATGAACATTTGGAGGCCAACGAAGCACCCGGAAACTTGGCCGCAACTTCAGTACGATTTGGTCACATGCACTCTTTTTTGACATCCAAAAACTGGGTGGTGGCAACTCAAATTGTTTTTTTATGTTCATCTCTCAATATGGGAAATGATCCATTTTGACGAGCTAATATTTTTCAGATGGGTTGGTTCAACCACTCCTTCAGCATCCTTCACTCACTCAATCGCACCTCCCAGGAGTCCATGGTGGACAAGCCTTAGGCCATGCTGCATTCTTGGAATCAACGAAGAGAGAGAAGGTCTGGGGCATCTCAGTCCTCTTTCAGGTGGTCCTATAGAAATGCACCCCCTAAAAATCACCCTCAGATAGATTGAAAAAGTGAGGGTACCTTTTGTTGGTAATATATAGGGGTTGCAGGTGTGAAACATTTTTTTGATTGTACTTTTTTGATTATATGTTTAAGATGTGCTGAAGATGCATTTCTTTTCCAAAGCTAGGTGTTCCCGATCACTGGTTCGTTAGGTGCTTTGGGTTGGCAGTTTGAAATCCCAGGAATCGCCTAGTATGAAAAGAATTATGGCTTGGGAATCTGCCAATGAAAAAAATAAGACACAAACCTTGGGCACCAACTAGGGTGAAAGTTAATGTTCATTTTCTTTAGACAGTACCCTTGATGCTTTGCGAAAAGATTTTCTGGGCCTTCTGTAGCAGACGTTTATTAACCGTGTTCATTGAGGTATCATGCATGGTAGTGGTGGAAGGATGGATGGAGGAAGTGATACCAAGGTGCCTTCCATGCTCTCAGCTGCACAGATGCCCAAGTCAGTGGAAGAAGCTGAAGAGTTGATTCGTTCAACCTTTGGAGAAATGGCGCATCGCAGCAAAGTCAAGGAAATCGCTGCTACTTTGTGCCTCGGGTTTTCGGTGAAAACTGTCAGATTGGAGCTGGAGATTGGCGGATATTCTGGAGTTTGTTAGATCTTCAGATAGGATGGAAATGCAAAAATGGTAGAAACTTGTTTTTTTGGGGGACAAAAGATTCAGTGAGCATTGCCCCAAAAATTTGGGGAAAAGTTGTTTGTCAGATATAAACTGCCCCCTGTTACTGCAAGATGAGACAGGGATGTTTTGCCAGTGTGGTAGTTAGTTGGTTCACAAGATTCAGAGGGAGATTTCTATGCAATTTTGAATGTGACTATATGCAATTGCCATTTGATGAAAGAGAAAATTATCCAACTTATCCATACTTATCAGAATAAGGTAGTTAGTTGCCATCTTGCATATCCCATAGGATCCATGTATTGTGTATTTACCTACATTCACCATAAAAATCAACCAAATGTGGGTAAATATACCATACATGCATCCTATGGGTATGACCACGTTGGAATTTCGGATGATATTTGTGGTGCTGAGCTGTTTCAGGAGATGGGTGAATGTCGGGAATGGATCTTTCATCTTCATACCTTGTTGGAGACGATTTCCCAATTTGAAAAGCAAAACAAGCTGGTATAGATTTAGAAAAGGCAAGAATGCCAAACATCTCCTGAAACTTTCAGGTTGATAACGAAATAATACGAAATAGCACTATTGCTGCTATATTCAATATGTTCATATATGTTCCATTTCCATGGCCCATTGCTACCACCATTCACCTGTGCTCTTGTAAATTTACGTATCTCAAAGTTTGGTGAACCATACGTCGCAGATCGGTGCTATGTCATGTTCATGGTGTGCTATATGTCAGTTGATGGGATGACTCTGAACGAAAGGACAGGGAACAAGAACAACAACAACAACAGCAACAACAACAACAACAACAACAACAACAACAACAACAATTAACAACAGAAAGGTCATTTTCTTTGTGTAAATTGCTACGTGCTCAAAGTTTGCTGGTTAGGCCAAATCTAAACAGACTCCTTCACGCACTTCCCCAAGGTGAACCTTTCGCAGTTGGCCCACGTTTTCGGAGTGATTTTGAATCACAGGTCATGTTGATTGATGAGTTATGATCACACTCAAAGGTAACCCTGAATGAAATAATGAAGATATGTATAAATATATATAATTTATATATGTAAATATATATTATAATATTTCCTATCAAAAACCAGGGATGTTCCAGCCAGCTACGTTAGTTTTCAGAAAAAACACCTTTCCGCAGGTTTCAGCATTCTGCCAAGCCGCCCAGCGAAGATTCACGAGCGAAATCTGTGGTTCGAAGTCAAGAATTGGAATTCATCCGGACACTTGGCTGAAATCTGCAGTACTAGTGATAGTCACCCAACTGATGATGGAAAATGATTAATGTCATGCACCATATATCTTGTAAACACATAAGGCATGAACCCTTCTCAGGTCATCCAATCAGATTTAGTAGCAAAGGTCATGTATGCTGGAGGATCCTCAGATCCTGTGGCTTTCGTCCGGTTGTTCACCCGACCCGCGTGATCGAAATGGGTAGAAATGGGCACACTTGTGGGGAACAAAGCCGCTGTTTTTAACAAGGATGTAAAGACAATGAAATTCGCGCCCAAAAGAAATTGCCATGTAGACTGATTGTTTTGAGGTTGATATAACCAGCCTGACTTCCAGACTTGTTACACGATTTTGGTTCTCTAAATGGCTGATTGCAAATTCGCAGGTGTTTCCGACAATGGTGGCATTTAATTTTCGCTCAAAAGCATACATCCACTAGTGGAATCTGGAGGGAAACTCAGAAAGTACCTAAAAGTAGCAAAGTAGATGCATGACTCTGAATTCCCACATTAAAAACCAATAGCCCTGGGATTTGACACTCCAGAGCACTGGGTAACCGCCCTGTTTTCAATGGAGTGTCAGGGCCGTACGGATACCGCCAAAAAAAAGGTGGCACTTTTTTTTTCTCAACCAACCATTATCATTAGAACCATCAGGTGTTCAGATTCCAAGCCTTTCAACATGGTAAAAAGTATGTCGCATGTTTATCTATCTATATATATATAGACATATCTTTATATATACATATTGTACATTATACATACAGATATCTAGTAGTATTATAGTGATATCTAAGTATATACAGTATACATACAGCGATTCCCCCTTCCCAGTATGCAATGAAAACCAAGTTGGAAGGTATTTTTGCAAAAGTGATTCCTCACAGAAAACACTTCAGAATGATGAAACTTCAGGATAGCATCCCTGGAAAAAAATGGGAGAATGACTATTCAAGATATGTATTCAGCAACGTGGAACCCTGCGACATACCACGTGAAGTGTTCATTGCCATCTCCGCACAGATGTGGCAGGGAATGGGCCAAGAAGAATGTGCCAACAAGCGCCACAATGTTCCTCCACATACTGTCGATTCACAAACTTCTGAATCTTATGCACACTTCTCAATCCTATGGCACCAAACTATGCCCGAAATCTTTAGTTCCTGGGCCCCCCCCAACCCTGGAGTGTAAGTCTCTAAGGTTGTTTCAACACACCTTTGGAGCACACCCCTTAACCTTTACCAATAGGTTGTAAAGGGAATCCTTTCATAGTTGGGTAGGGGGATTGCCTGGGGTGTGCTCCAGGGGTGTGTTGTAACTTTCTTGGAAAGTCAAAAGAAAAGTCCTGAATGATTCAAACAAAGCGCGCCTCCTTAGTTGAAAACCTTTTTTTTTGTTTCTGCTGATGCGTCTATGTTCGAAATCGTGAAATCTGCAAATTTGGATACGTTTTCACAAAATGACCCAACCCTTCCAAGATCAGCCCCTGGCCCTCAACAAGGATGAGCCGACAAGATGTGGAGCCCCCGAATTTGGTACGTGACCTGAAGCCGAACCGAATTTGGAGGTTTTGGTGGGAGGTCCGTTTTGGTCCCCTAAAAATCAGGGAAATCCAGGTGTTTTTTCTTGGGGACCCTAAAATGATTTGAAAAGTTGGCAAAAAAAACGATCAAAAGAAGTAATCCAACTCTATCAAGATCATTGAGATACAGGAACGTGCCTTTTTCTAGTTGATATTGTTATTGTGCAAACAATCAATGACATAACCGAAGCAAGATGATGAAGGATCATGAAGGACTTTTTGGTGTGGATAGAATCTTTGAAGACTCAACGCATGTCAAAACTTCGCTAATTTGATGCAAACGCGTTATTATATTTTTCTGAAATGTTGAGATGTTTGTGATTGAAAGTTGAATCTCATTGCGAGTTTGCCACACAAACACGCAAGAAACATGGACATACAGTACGGTATGAAAATTTATAGTCTGTGCAGACTGTAATTACAGATATTTTTGAACTGTATTCATATATACATAAACGCAATTCCGCAGGGAGGGCCAGTGGAATACATTACATGTATCGTAATTTGTAAATCTCGGTTTGCTTAGATGTACTTTTGTGATTTGTGTGGGCTTTGATTTGATTCTTGTCTTATTCACTTGCATTTCTTGCACCAAGCCATGGGAAACTATACGTTTGCATTTGTTACCTCAAGATATTGTTACCGTATACCCGTATACCCATCAAACTTTTTCATATATCTTCGGATGTGCACAGATCTCAGATATATATCTTGGAACTACCCCCCTGCCCAGTAACAGTCACCTTTTGTATAATTCCATATATTTAGTAGGGAATCCCTGCCTAAACCTTCATTTGTGACTGTTGCTGGGTTGGGGGTTAGACCGAATATGTACATATATATCCAACGAGGTGTTGTTTTAAGTCCACCCTTGCCAAAGATGAATCTCTAGAAATCTTGACCGGTGAAAAGGGTCGCTAGGGAGGTCGTGGGGGTTTGGTGAGATTTTTTCGCCTCAGGTACTATGTACAGACTTTTCCAGGAAGAATTGATTAGCCGAACTCCTAAGGAGGCATCACTCATTTGACTGGTCAAATGATGCCAAATATTCTTGACATATTTCATTCATATTTCATTCGTTTTCATTCAATGTGAGAAACCTTCAGTTTGCTTAAGTAGGTTTGATTAATAGGTGAGGGTCGTGAACTCGATGGTCGGGATGTTGATATTTAGCCAAATTATGTCGCAGGAGTGCTCATTCCCCTGATTTTGTCCAAGGGAGAACGAGCCATTCGGATGATGATTCTTCGGATGTCAAAGTTAAAGCAGGAGATTTGCCACCCTTGGGAACGCGAGAATTGACCTTTTTCTTTTTTTGTCGAGACATGCCACGTCACTATGACCCTATAAAGCATCCGAAAGCTATAGCTGAAACCTTAGCAATGTTATACCGACCCTTTTTCTTAAGCTCCTCATCTCATGATAGTTTGAAGAAGTGCTTTGGTGTATAGAGAAGCTGCTCCCTGCACAGAAATGTTGTTACTTGAGTTGATTGCAAGTTCCTTCAATACGTGCAATGCCTGGCAGTATTGATGTGATTCTTAGCATCATTTGACCAGTCGAAGATGAGGGCTTTTAGCTCGAAGACACATGGCCGTGCGTGTTTTTGCCGCGGTTCGCGGCGTTCAGTGAAAATTCGACGGATTTCTAGTCAAAATGGGGGGCCCCAGTTTGTTAGACTCAAAGAGTCAGCATTTGATATTCTTTGTTCTCTTTGGTGTATCAGTATTTGAATGGGGATTGGCAAACCCTGTTTACAAGTGGAACATTGTTCCATGGAACATCATTCTATTGTTCCATGTGCTTTTTCTTTCTATAGGGATCTACTTTAAATCACGAGATGTATTCATCAAGCATTCCGAAAACCACTTGCTGAATCGGAAGATTTTGGAACCAATTAAGATCAAGGTGCAAAAAATGTATACCCTCCAGGGAACTAACATATCCTCTGAAAAATCGATTTTGAAGATGATTTTGCTTTTCCCAAAGTGGGATGTGTTAGTTCCCTAAAGGGTAACAGGCCCTCCAGTTTTGACATGAAAACTATATGAACGGTAATTTGACCCTTTGGATTTGGTTCCTTTTGGAGGTTCTATTTTTTTTGCCTTAGACGAAAAACACATGTTCAATTTTGTTTCTCACCAGTTGAACCTAGGCAAAAGTAGAGAAGTAGGTTCACCGAAGTTTCACCGTATCTCGACTTTTTGTACAAAGTGGAGACGCTGCTGTAGGCAGTGTCCGCCCTGCACTACGCAGGAGGAATGAAATCAAGTGCGAAACGAGTGCAAAAAAAGAAGAGAAAGATAGGGACCTCGATGTGTGCTGTCCATGTTGCAATGATGCTTCGATGTTTCCTAAGTGGTGGCATTGGAATTTTTAGATTTGCTGCGGGAATTATTCCACTGCCATGGAAACTTAGCTCACCCCCATAAAAACATCAGCTTCGGGGCACGAATTCCTGCTGTTTTGTTCCAGGAAGTGGTACTGTATTTGATACGGGGGCGTGGTTTATCACAAGAAAACTGCAGCAACTATCCAGATCAATGAGGGGGAGAGCTGATGTCCTCCACATAACCATCCCTCACGTTTGAAGGGAATGGCTTTCATATACCCATGCCATGCATAGTGTGGATCAATTTTATGTAGAGGAATTGATGTATTTCGATTCAAACGATCAAAATCCCAATGAACTTTATCGATTGCCGAATCCGTGGTTGCTATCAAGTTGTTTGACATTCGCGTTCAGGATCGAAGGCTCGCAAGCAGATTGATGGCTCTATGCCCCTTCGCTTGATTGGTTGAAACGGTGGTAATAGTTGGTGACAGTCGATAGATCTGGGGACCATCGTAGACAAGTTGATTTTTTGTCATTTCCTCCAAGTGGAAGATGGGGTGGGTTTTTCATTGCTGAATTTTAACCAAGCACAGACAAAGGTGGAATTTCACACAGATCAGGGGTAAGCGCCATGATTCCATGATGGACATTCAGTGGGGAAGTCGATCACCCTGACTTTAACCAGGAAGCTCAAGAGAGAAATGCGGGTTCCAATGTCCGAGCATGGTTTTGGTCCTTCAAACATCTTCAAACTATATACTATAACTATAGATTCCAGAGCAAAACCTGATCAAAACGTAATATCTAATTGGAATTTTTCCACTCCTACAACAACTACCTTTAAAAACATCCAAAACATTCATTAAAAAGCTGTTTTTTTTCTTGGCGGGGAGACCTCCAAGAAGGGTACAACTATGGTCTTAAACAATCATTGGATTTTTTAAGGGTACCCCCCAATGCCACCTAAAACACCAAGAAATAAGGCCCCTGTAAAGGGATTACAGTATGAACCACCATCATTCCGGCCCCTATTTTGTGGGGTTTTAGGTGGCATTGGGGGGTGGGTCCCTTTAGATTCCCATGTTCAGGTCTCCCCTATGGTGTTCAAGGTTGCAGATTTGTCCCCAAAAAACATTTTTCCGGAAACAAATCCGCCACAGATGGTACCTAGCCGGATCTAAATATTGGTGAAACTCCAGGGTTTGGCGGCTTTCTTTTTCGGGCCAAATCTCTGGCCATTTTTTTTAGTCAGGAATGAGGGAATGAATCTGCTGTTATGATTGTTTTTCTGTGATTTTCACTTTTCTTAGGTTTTGGCTGGTTGATAAGTTTTGGGTCTTTGTATGGTCTTTGTTAATTTATGATTTGCAGCCAATAATAATACTGTGATAGATTGTATTGTTAATTTTAATGAACCGTTTGTTTTCACGTATGTTTCTCCATTAATCCAGTTTACAATGGTGTTGGATCCAAAAACATCGATGCGACTCCGAGGACGAGTAGTCAGGTGCCTGAGCGTGTTGGGAAGCTTTGGCTGCAAGATGAGTTCGCAACGGTTAGTGTTGGCCCCTTGGGGTCCGAGGCGAGGCCGTTATAAATGGAGTTATATATATATATATGGGTGTTTCCAAAAATAGGGGTACCCCAAAATGGATGGTTTATAATGGAAAACTCATTAACATGGATGATTTGGGGGTACCACTATTTGCGGAAACATCCATATAAGCCCCTATAGATGGCCGAAAATAATGGGTAACTGGGTTTTTTAAATCTCCTTTGTTTAGTGGAATTATGAACCCTACTTATATAACTGGTAGGGGCCCACTTTGCAAGAGCTGGCTGAGATCATGAGATGGCTGAAGAAAATTTCGGATAGCTGATAGCTCCAGATTGAGAAATAAAAACATGAGCCTTAAGATCTTACTGGCCCCCCAGCCATTTGTTACAAAGAGTAGTGAGCTAAGGACCCTGCCAACTTCAAGTAAGGAGAATAGTTCAAGACAGTTGCTATTTTCGGATGTCCCCCCCTCTGAGAAGTACAAGAAAAGTGAATTAAGTAAGATTGTTCTGTGTCCTCTATCCTGGTGGTCACTGACATGGTTGATGGGGAAGCACCCAAGGTTTACCCTCCAGCGAACTACGATGGTCGAAGTATATGAAATTGACCATTTAGCAGAATTTGTAGATACAATTCCTCTTTCAAAACGATGAATCTTCAAGGATTTCATTCGATTTCATAGGATTTTTCATGGTGTATATTCCCAGTTGCACCACCCACATGGCGATTTCTGGGGCCTTGCAGTTAAGGAAGAGCGAAAGCTTCCGCGCCGCAGCGAGCAATGGCCTAACGCCAAGGAAGTGGCTTGAACATGGTGGTAGCAATGCATGAGGATGATCACCTGCCTTGGTTTTTGGTCCATAAGGGAGCCAGCAAACAAATAAAAAATCACCTTGTTGTTTTGGCCATGGAGGGAGGAACAAGCAAAAAGACAACACACCAATGACACCAATAGGTGGTTTCGTCTTAGTGTTTTGCTTACCCCGATCGCTGGGGAGATGATCCGAGTTTGACGAGTATTTTTCAATTGGGTTGAAACCACCAACTAGAAAAAAGCATCACACCAAAATTGAAAAGGAACATCACCTTCCAAAACCTTAAATCAATATATATATAATTCATACATTTTCTGAGGGGTTGATGATGGGACGCTGACGCTCCAAAGGCACTAGATCTTTTAGTCATGAGTGTTTTCACATGATTACGGACACCTAAACCACTGGACACGATTATATAAATGTTTTTCTTTTAATCGGGGGAATCACTAACAGATTTGGTCTCCTAATCCGCAGGCCCCACCCATAGAAATGTCATATCCTTACCGTACCTTTTTTTTTTGACTTTGCTATCCAGAAATTGGGGTCAGCACTTGGCTTAGCTGGGACTTTAGTTGAGATCATTTATCATTTTCAGGTACTGTGTGTAGGATGGGGGAGGTGTCATGAGGTGTCCAGGGCTCTTTTTGTTTGCGAGGCTGTATGCGGTGTATACATGTCAATCATACTAAACCAAGATGCCATGGATATCCATTGATTATTCATCGTTTTTTAATCAACAAAAAAAAGTTGCCACATGTAGCCGCCTCGTTCCACACACACACAGACACACAATGACACACACACACACATATATATATTAAGAATTCCCGCATGAGCGATTTGGGGAGGGTATTTGAGCTAACATGGTTTTGCAGAAGGTGCGCATGAAAATCAACATTATTTTTTGAATTGTGTTGGCATGTGGTGTTTGAACCATACATTGTTGAGAAATAAGAATCAACGTACTAATGTCAACGAGTTTTTCCGGGAAAGGACCCATCCATAGACTATAATATTGATTGTCAATCACAGTTCTTTTGCCCATGTCGATCACATCATCCTGGTAGAACTTTTGGGAACGAAGACGTGCTCTTTGACATTAGTAGTTTGATACACAAAGTTCGTTCGTTCCTTCGTTCATTGGTTTGTTTGTTTGCTTGCTTGCTTGTTTGTTTGCGTGTTTTTTTTGCAAGGCGCAAGCACATTACAATCATACGGTATGGTTGAGCATACTGTTGAGATACAAAATGATTTATTAACTTAGGCTTTGAGACCGAGAAATCAACTTCCGCAAATGGTTTGTAGGATGTGGCTCTTCGAGTGCTGCCTTTAAAGGACGGACTGTTCTGCATAAGTTCTACATAAGATTTGGTTCTGCATAAGTTCTGCATAGGATTCACTTTTACATAAGTTCTGCATAGGATTCAGTTTTGCATAAGTTCTGCATAGGATTTAGTTCTGCACAAGTTATGCATAAGTTCTGCATAGGATTGAGTTCCGCATAGGTTATGCATAAGTTCCGCATAAGTTCTGCATAAGTTCTGCATAGGACCGAGTTCTGCATAAGTTCCGCACAGGGTTTGCACAGGCCCTGAGATAGATGCATAAGGCATTGACATAGATGCATAAAACGCAATATTTCAAAAGGGCCCTACATGTATGCATAACTTTCCCCCATGAGATTGACGCATAAGAGCATGGACCCTATGCAGAACTTATGCGGAACTTATGCAGAACTCGGTCCTATGCAGAACTTATGCGGAACTTATGCATAACCTATGCGGAACTCAATCCTATGCAGAACTTATGCATAACTTGTGCAGAACTAAATCCTATGCAGAAATTATGCAGAACTGAATCCTATGCAGAACTTATGTAAAAGTGAATCCTATGCAGAACTTATGCAGAACCAAATCTTATGTAGAACTTATGCAGAACAGTCCGTCCTTTAAAGGCATCAGTCGAAGAGCCATATCCTACAAACCATTTGCGGAAGTTGATTTCTCGGTCTCAAAACCTAAGTTATTAAATCATTTCGAATCTCAACAGTATGCCCAGCCATACCGTATGATTGTAATGTGCTTGCGCACTCATCCCCGCGCGGCAAACGGCATCAATATTTTAGGGTTGGAGTTGGCATGTATGGCATGGTGGATTTGTTTTTTCCCGTGTCTGTGTTTTATTCCAGTGATCTCAACGATTGACTTGAAGGATCCTATGCATGAGTTAGGATTGTCCTGCAACAATGCATGACAAAATGTATGATTCAAATATTGGTAAGAAAACTTAGCATACACCAACCATACACCCCTCCAGCTGATCCAAGACCCTTGTGTTACACACGCTATACTCCTATCCGTTGTCCCAAATCGTTCATGTGGGACTCCTTAATATATATATATATATGTATATACATATACATAATAGATATTTTCATTTATCCATACGTACTACATTGTGACTTCCCGTTGATGGCTGTCTGAAACGAAAAACACCAAAAACAGTCCAAGCCTTAAAGACGCCACCATGGATTTTTGTCCACCAAGGGTAGCTCCACCTCGCTTCTCCTGATCGAACGTTGCCCAAATAGCTTCGCCATGGCTGAGTTTGGTGGAATTCGGGTAGGGAAGGAATGACAGAAAAACATGTGTAGCAAAAATATCAATCCAATTGCTTGAAAAAATGTGGATGTTTCCGAAAATAGGGGTACCCCCAAATCATCCATTTTAATAGGGTTGTTTATTGTAAACCATCCTTTTTGGGGTACCCCTATTCTGAGGAAACACCCATATAGTGACGCGGCGTATGGTTCATCATGAGCACGTGGAATCCTCACCTTCACCAACTGAGAGTCGTGATATATGCGGCTGACAGAGTTCCTCCCTTCAATCCTCTTTCCTCAATAAGAAAAAATATGGTTGCAGTTCCTTATCTACGCGAAGTAAAAAAACTGATAGGTTTTTTATACGCTTTTTAGCGGTTTTTTTGAACTTTTCGTTGTGTTTCAAGATTGGTGGGATAAGATTTTCGGGTTTCTCATTCTTTGCCTGTTGGGGTGGTTCAGATTTCCAAGGAAACCCGACAAGGTTTCATTTAAAGCAGATAGGTGCGAAACGAACACCACCCAGAATGTCAAATCGAAAGTGCAGATCACCTGTTTGGGACCAAACAATCATTTTTGAAGATGGATTGCTTGACCAATTTTGATGGATGGCTTGACCAGATTTCCAACATCAGTTTCTTTTTCTCCTGGAGTGTCAGCTATATCTATAGTCGTTATAGTACTCATGGAAGTTGTTGTGCTTGGCATCCTGAAATTCGCAACTTTGTTGCATACAGAATGGCAAGCAGGGTACCTAAAGCCACCAACTATTTTTTTCATTTTGAGAGTTAGATGCTGTCTCTAATACGGGGGTTTACTACCCAGTTGTATGAAAAGTCTACGATGCGTTTATATCAAATTTCGGCATCCTTGTTGGCCAATTAAATCAGTACAAGTACTGTAATTCAAAATCGCAAAGTTTTTTGTTGCGTATACAGCCCCATAATCCAGGGTAGGTAGTGCTATCTTGACATGAACATCCCTTCCCTTCCAGTGCAAAGTGACCTGCTGACCAAGACGGTCAGCAACGAATAGTCCCCAAATAGATCCCAAAAAGGTGTGGGAATCAATTTGATCTAAAGATGTCTGCTGGGCATGGGGAAAAAAACTATGGGTGTCACTAATGGCGATCCAGGAAATTTCGTCTATCTATATATTTTAGTTGGACCGGAAAATTTATATAGATGAGCTGATTAGGGATGATTAGGAGAATAGATTTTTATGGATTTTTAGGGATGGACCCTGAGAAGCTGAAACCTTTGATGTTTTTAGTATGATCCAAACATGATCCTTTGGAAATGGTTTTCATTTGAGAAAAAACCCACTTTTTTTGGATTGGACTTGGAAGGGCAATTTGTGGCTCTGGATTCTTCCGGACGAAATTCGAGGGTAACAAGTCCTCTACTTGGCAGATAACCTTCCGGGCCGTGGATTCCTGGAACCCAGGCCGTGAAACTCCAAAACATCCTGAATGTGGAATGAAAATCCAGAACACCCCGAAGGCATCTAGTTCCAGAGACCCGAAGGTCCACCACTTGAACCTCCCGCTGCGAAACTACAACACACATCACTGGTCAAAAGATTCAGACCATGTTAGACCCCAAAAAACATCTCCGAAAAGACCTTTTTTTTTAAAGGCAGGATTTTGTCAAGATTTAAATAGGCATTTCACCTTTGAAGTTGATCCATGTTTTTACTTTTTTTACAGCACTGCCTTGAGTTGTTGCCATTTTTCTCTATGGAGGTATTATTAAGAATGGATTTTCGCCTCACAAGATTTCATGAGATCAGTGTGATCCTCAAACCTTCACAAGCAGCTTTGTCTCAAGGAGAGCTTCAACAGAAGATCCTGATGTAAAACACGGTGCAACAGCATGCCACTGGATAAGTCCATGAATGCACAATAAGCAGATATGAAGAAACGCTAACAATGACAAATGCATGGAAGCTGAACATGCACAGATCCTGACGTGTTAACTCTCCTCATCTGAAGAATCATAAGCGAAACATGATCTTTTTACTTCCACAAGCGTTGCAAAAATCTTAGCATTGTTCTTATGGACAGTGTTTGTTTTAAGCCAGCAAAAGACGAGATAGAAAAAAGACAACCAAGGTCACAACAATCAATCATGGAAAATCTATACCCCGCCAACTAACAAAGGCCTTAGTAAAGTAATATCCGTGATATTTTTTACCAGATCTAAGGGTACCACAACCACCAATGCCACAGGGGGATGATGGTGGTTAATCCGTTAAATCATCTTAAATCAAGGCCTCTGAGATCCACGCCCGTCGAAGCTTGGCAGTTTGGCATGTCGTTATGGCCAAACACCGCAAGGCCAACGATGGTGGCGCATTTGCAGTGCCTTGGAAACGCCAACAGATGTGTAGTAATTGTGTAGTAATAACAAACACTCTACAATATACGCGCATACATGTATTATATATATAATATATATTGAATTTATGTACATATGTTATACAAATAGATATTATAGATCAAATATTATTATAATAATAATATGTGAGTTATATATAGGTTAAGCTCGCCAGAGTTTCATGTCCTTGTCGACTCGGATCCTCATCTGAAAAAGCTGTCCCGACCTGGGTTGCAATGTGTCATTCCGCGAGAGTTCGAGCCCAGTTGGTGCAATGTTTGTTCCTTCAAAACATCTTCAAATAAATAACTATTGTTGATGGAAAGAATCCTGCACCAGTTGAGGTTGCTAGTTTATCCCATTATTTGTAGAATTTTATACATCCCAGGTGGTTAGCCGGATTTCTGAAAATCAACAGTAGGATCCAGCAAAGACCTGCTTTTTTGCGCCTTAGGTCACCCTGCTACTGATCGTGACATGTATTTCCTGCACCTTGATCATTGCCCCTTGGCTCAACAAAGGGCCATCAATCTGTTGTTGCAGACGGGTCGACAAAAAATTGGGGGAATCAACAGTTTTTTTTTTTGGGGGGTTGAAACGGTGATTGGTTTGGAACATGTGGTTTTGGCTCCTGTGCTTGCTAGTTGTTTCTTGCTAACTTTACTCTCGAAATCTGCATTTGAACAACAACTGGTCATTAGAATCTGACAACAACATTTCCTCCCTCATGGCATCTTATATGGCAGCAAATGTTGGCAACGGAAACATGGCTCATGGCAAACACTTCTTATGGCTTCCTGAGCTGGTCCGGTTCGCGAAAATTTTCATCCCCCTGAGGTTCTGCACAACAATGGTCTTGTTGACCAGGCCGGAGGGAGGAAATGCGGATGAAAACGGGGAGCAGTTGGTTCCCTGGTGAATTTGAGTTTAGATTGGAGGCTTTTACTGTAACTGCACTGATTATAAGGATCACAACGTCACAAATCACCCGCAAGAGTGGCTCACTAATCCACAAGTATGCATGCATGCATGCATGCATACATGCATGCATACATGCATACATGCATACATGCATAAATGCATGCATACATGCATACATGCACACATACATACATACTATATATACCTGGAACCCGTTTGTCCTCTATTTTGGTAGGTGAACCCTCGAGAACAAGGTCTTTTCCAAACAAAACAAGGGTCATTTGGGTTCCAGATATGTAAAGCTTCAATAGTAGAAGATCCCATTCACCATTTCACAGCCCCATGGGTAGTAGGTGGCCATGGCCTTCCCTCACCGCCTGGAACGTCATGCAATGAAAGCAGCAGCAGCGAAACGAAAAGGTTTGTCCGCGGTGACTTGGCAAAGTCAGGCAGCGATGCGACAGTTGATGGAAGACTTCTGCACCAGTAGAAATCACCAGTTGAATGGTAAATATCCCATCATTTATAGGGGGTTGATACATCCCAGGTGGTTAGCAGGATTTTTTCCATCAACAGGATGTTTGGGCCCAATGCCACCTAAAACCCCCAAGAAGTAGCTTAAGGCCTTATTGAGGGATTATCAAGCACACTGATTCTTGAATAAGGCCTTAGTTGGGTGGGGGGGTTGGCATTGGGGGGGGGGGGGTGTGGCAGCCTTAGATTCCCATGATTTGGGTCGGATGTTGTTGGGGAGGATACGGCAAAGAAAATGGATGGAATCTCCTGTTAAAAAGGGATCTTATTATTTGTTGGGGTTCCACGTTAGTATTTAGGGGAGGATTTGTTTTACATGTGGAAAATCAGCAGTGGTGGATCCTTCAACGACATTCCCGAAGTTTGGCGTGGAGGTGAGAAATATTGGTTGGAAGACTACTTTTTTTGGGGGGGCTACGGCAATATTCAACTTTCGGGGAGTATCTTTTCGTTATAATTCAATATCCTTCAGTATAAAAATTTTCCATCATCCCGCAAGATGGCGGCAGGAGCATTCTAAGTCATTATCGATTATATATTTAGAATTTCACCGCTGGAGGATATATAGCCGTAGGAGAATATACTTTGAAATATCATCATGAAGCCATGAAGTACTTGTATGTCATTCAGTATGAATCTTTTATAATATCATCATTGGACTATTGGAGGATATTGTCGCAATATGGTCATGACATATCATGACTTACATGCCAAGACTTTTTTTCTTTTAGTGGGGAATGTTGAAATGCTTGAAATCATGTTTGAAACCATTGGGCTAGCCAGGAAAAAGACTCAACAATCTAAATCCCCCCAACCTTGAGTCCCACAGAAAGTAGTTCCTTCACACCAACACGAGGTAGTTGGAACCCAATCTTTACAAAGAATACTCATTGACGAAGCTCCCCTGAAAGATGCTGCCCAATGGAAGATGCTGATCAATAACTGTACTGTTTTGGGGGGCCCCCCCAAAAGCCTTCCCTTTTCAGAAAGAACCCTTTAGATGTTTGTTTTGGTTTGGGGGTTGGTACCGTGTATTCATTAACTGAGTTGAGCAGTGACCAAAACCCCTAGTTCTTTGATGTATAGAGGGGGATGTATAGACGGGGATGTATACAACCCAGCTATACCACCTGGAAAGGATCGATGGGGCAACTCAGTAACTCCCATGTATTGGTTTATCATGGCCCCCTTACTTTTCGCCACTTTTGGGGGTTGAGCCATCTACTTTCACTACGGTGTATATAGGGATTTTTAATGAGCCATTATAAGGATCCCTCTTAACCAACCAGGATCATCTCATGCAGCTCAGTCGAGCGTTCCCCCACCTGGACCGACATGTAACTTGCAGATCTTGGCGATCCCTGGTGGACGTTTGGCCCCGTCGCCTTGTGGTACCAACGGAGTGTTACTTCAGAAGAGTGTGGAGGCGCTTGGGTCCATTGGTGTTGGCAAAATGGTTTGGTGAGGTCCATGTCAACCTGTTAGACAAAGCCCAATTTATGTAGATAGACTTCGAGAAAAAAAAACAAAACCTCAAATGAAGCGGAAATTCCGCCTAAGTATCCCAAGATGATCCAAAATTCTTAAACGCAGGCGTGACCCGTTTGAAGGTTTCCGTAAGAGAAGCAGGTTTTGGGCGTAGCTATGGTGCATCCCGTCAGCGGGGCACCATCTTCAAAAGTTACTGCAGCAAGCATCTAACGGGGAACCCTGGATTGATAAGCCCACTCGCCGTTTAATTAAGGTGATTATCTTGATTGATTCCAAATTGTTTAGCAACTGACTGCAACTGATCCATTTTTGAGATATAAATGCCAGCAAAACTCCAAGTTTCAAACCAATCAAGCAGGTTGTGGACTTTGAGATAACTACAAAACCACCAGAAGCACCAGGTTTTTGAAAAAACAAGATACCGCCCTGCGACAAATTAACATAATCTACGTGGTGGCAACTCAATTTTTTTTTATTTTCACCCCTACCTGGAGAAATGATCCAATTTGACGAGCATATTTTTCAGATGGGTTGGTTCAACCACCAACTAGTAATGGAGAATTTTTGGAGGATGATTTTTCCATATTTTTCCCTTTCAATTTTTGACGTTCTCCCAGCCGTCCAAGTTTCAGTCAGCGGTGTATCCATCGTGTATCCATCCAGGCCTTGATGGAATCTGCTGGAGATGTCTTGGTAGAAGTCATTGTTGTAGAGGATGGCACCAGCCCTGCAATCCCTCGGCCAGACTTCACAGGCACTTTTGTTGCGTGTCAGCTGATTTGATGTTTTTTTTTTGAAGAAAGAAAGGAAGGGTTGTTCCAATTTTATTGGTGAAATGTAAGTAAGATAGCCCAGCATACCCAAAAGAAAGCGGATTGAACATAGAACATTGTGTATATACATGTATATGTTTCAATTAAATCCTATTGGGAACAGGGTGGGCATTGACTTTCCTAAGATCTTTCACGTGGAGTGGTCCCTTCCATTTCAAATAGGGGTGTTTGGTCGGAAGTACACAGGTGAGAGGAAGACCTCGCTGGACAGTCGTGAAAACAAAGGCCCTTTTATTCTGTTTTATTTTCATCTACTGGAGGAGCAAACTTGTATAAACTTGTTTATATATTTCTATATACACATATTGTGTTCGGTGTTTTCAATCAGCTTTGATTTTGATATAAGATTTGATATATTAGAAGAGAAGATGATTCCTTCCAATCTGGCAGGGATATCTTGTTCAATTAGCTTGCAAACTGCCAACTACCTGAAGTCTCATTTCTGGTGAAGTCTTAATTTACTTGATTTTCATGTCGGCATCCTGAATCTTTTGCAAGGAATGGCTTGGACAGAGCTCAAGTTGCCCAGAGAGGAGGATGATGGGATGGAGTAAGTGTAAGGGTGGTAGCGGCCTCGTATGATCACTGTCAATATGTCACCAGCCAAAAATTTCAATCCCCTGAGGTCACTTAACCTTTCACAGGGTCACTTAACCATCACAAAAAGGTTTTAAACAAATATCAGGGTGCCTTTTCCTTTAGTGTTACACAGGTTTTTTTTGGGGGGTTGATTGCTTCACGCATCTCCAGTAATTCTTCCATTTTTCTGTTGAGAACCTGTAATGATTTCCTCCCAAATAAAAAAACACCACATCAAAAACCCTCCTGTGTTTTTTTTCAAGATCAAGCTTCCAAAAATCGCCCACCAAAACACTCAAAAAAAGATCCCATCCAAAGATCATCCAAAAATCCCCAATGTCAAAAATTTTCCTTTTCCTGCCCCAACTGTGAGTCAGTGATTTTTGTGTGCCAGGATCATGCGCCAGAACTTGTCCAAGGAATTCAACTCTTATGGCTCCGCTTGGATGCCCCACAGGGCATAGCCTTTGCTCGTAGCCTGGGTGGAGATGCTGCTAGAGGAGAGGCGCTAGTTACATGCCTCAGGTAGTAAGGGGTGTTGGGGGGGGATTTTTGGGTAGTTAAGGGGTGGTTGCACTTTGGGAACACCAACATTTTGAACCCCAAAATAACGGCAATTTTGGAAGATGAGTTTCCTTTTTAAGTGAGTGATTTTTGGGTTCTATGTTAATTTTCAGGGGTATAGTTTGATTGGGATGATGACTGATGAATTTACTCTCACTTGACCATGGCACACTGCCCTAGAAGAGGATCTTGTTTTGGAAAACATCATTTTCAGGTTCCATTTTTAATTTTCAAGGTGTAACAGTGTAATACAATACATAATGGATGAACAGAGTGAGTTGTTGTTGCATTGCTATTCATTGGTATTTTTGAATAAATGCTGATGCCAATCTTGGGCAAACATTCATCTAATCGCTACCAAAAACCGCCGACCGACATTATCTCCAGTTCCGTGCTTGTTTTTTTCGGGATTTCCGGGAAATCCACCAAAACTCATGTCCTCAAGAAATCATGAGGTCCGCGGTAGGGTGGATGAGTTGGTGAGTTTTTTTCCACCGTTTTATATATATTGGTTGGACAAGAACTTTTAGTCGATGTTGTATGCCCGGAATCATTGGAGGCACCAAAAAACCAATGGTTTGGTTACGGTTGATTGATTTGTAAGGGATTATCTCGCTATCATGAAATCGCCCCTGATGGGCCATGTCTACCAGGTGGAATTGCTAATGATTTGGGTTTTCACCGGGTGGTTTTTTTGAAACGTAAAGGGGTTGCCTGAATCATCCATTTAGCACCTCTTGGAGGGTCCAGATTTGCAATATCTATATATATATATATTTATACACCATAGATATGTATATATTCACAGTATTAATATATATATACATACCCTCCCTGAAAATGACATAGCACCTGAAAATTGGTGGTTGGAAGATGAATTTCCTTTTAGGATAGCCTATTTTTCAGGGGCTTTGTTGGTATATACTTATATTGATACTATTCTATAGTAAGTTCTTTCAGTAAGTGAATATATCCCTCATTTCAGGGAAATTCAGGTTGGGGAAATGTCATTTTATTCACCTAGACTGCATTTGAGACAACTTCACCGATCGTTGGGTGTTGGACATGTCATCTATTTGTCAGACGAGGATCAATCGAGTCATGATCGATGTAATCATTTCCGACATCTACTACCTGCACATATGCACAATTCAACACATGCCACATGCGTTTTGAAGATTGATGATTGTAAATGATGTATATATTATATATCTAATATCTATGTATTCTTTTTATTAAGTCACAGAAATTCAATTTATACATCTTCATACAAAGCAATATAAGACACTAACTACATATTTCTGATTCGTCATAATCACCGGTGTTTGTGAATCTCCCAATAAGGCCTTCTTTGATTGCTACGTGAAGCCAGAGATGGGTTGCTGGGCATGAAAGTTGGCCCTTGGCCCGTGAAGGATCAGATAGTGGGGTAACCTTAGGGCCCCCCGAGCTGGCAGTCATTGGTGTTTCGCGAATTGATTTGGTCACTGTTTAAAAGCATCCAAACTCAGATTCGCTGATTTTGAAAGATCCACTATTTCTGATGTAATTTTGCTTGATTTACCAAAATGGTTTCAGGTTTCGTTTCAACTGCTTTCATGCAACATTCAGAGACTCAAATCAGACCCTGGAAGCTGAGTTTTCCCATGGAAGGAACAGCTTAGCTGGAACCATTTTTCAGCACATACCTTGATGGGTGAGAATGAAACTCCCCTCAACCTTTGACACCCGAGATGCGCGATGTTAAGGTGTTGGTGAAGTGTGAAAATGGTTGGCCACTTTGATTGGAGTAGGCCTGTAGTTAAGCAATTTTGTGCCTCAAAAAGCAGCTGACATGTAAGATACGCAGGGAAAACATTATAACATGGAAGGGTTTGGCCATGTTGCTTCCGTGTTTTAATTGCTAGAGTTCCAAAGAAGCTTGCCCTACGCCAAACAAGATAAATCAAGTGTTGGGTGAAAATCTTGAACGTCACTCATGGTTTTGTCTTATTTCAATCCTCACCGCGAATGGGATGATGTTTGCATATTTTGCATGCCAGCTTTGTTGATCTGGAAATGTTGCAAACGACTCTTGGCATTTTTGACCGAAATTCCAGCACAAAAGTGCCGGAAAGTGCTGGAAAAGCTGGAAAAACTCCCGTAAACTAACATAGCAGGCTGGAATATACCCATTTTCAATAGGAAATTCATATCTTCAATCCGGGTCCATTTTCTATTGGCTTGGAGCGGCCAACCACAAACTCAGGTTGGGCCACTCCGGTGATGAAGCTTCTACGTCATCATCCAAGTTCGGTGGCTGTTCCTGCGTTGCGGGATCTGGATTTAGAGAGTGCCTTGGACGGAGAAATGCCGGCCGCATGGCCTAGGGAAAATGTAGAGAGTAAGATGATCCCAAAGATCCTAAAGGTACTGTTTGACAAAATTTAGTTGCACCAGCTTGGAGGGTTGAAACGCCAATCTTTTTTTCAATCATCATGTGTTATAATTACTACATATCAAGGGTAGCTTTAAGAAGGACAATTCTTGCATAATCAAATAACATTCCTTCACTATTGGAGTGATATGAGATGTATGAAATGGAATCAAATTCACAATCGGGAGCACAGGAACAACCTATTTCAGTTATTTAGAAGTTGATTGCAAATTATTGTTATCCCAGAAAGGTGGCCTTGACGATGATCATTGGAGGAGTGACAAAAGAAGCTGGTGGAGAAATATGTAAAAGCACAATTTCTAGCGCATAGTAATCATAGTAAAGTAATATTCAATGAAAAAGATAAACAACAGTTTAAACCTTGTTCATTCATAGTGCAAAGTCAGTTGCTCATTCTTTGGGAAAAGAAATGGACACAGTCGGGAATCAACTATCCACTTCCTTTGAAGTTGTGCATGGATGTAGGAGCTAGAACGGTTACCAACCATATCTTGACCAGTATTGGTTTCAAGCGATTCAACGGTTCTTTACCATATTCATTATCGAACTTCACTAAGATATGTTCATTATGTTTTTTTGATCTTGATTGAAAAATAACATGGCAGGAGATCAGGTAATTCTTCGCTGAACTCATTATAGAACATGTTTTTCAATACTCGTTTTCATGCACATGTATTGAGAACATACTTAGTCGGAGAGAAAGCAAGCCTTTACCACAATTGTTGGGGAATATATTCAAGAAGCACGTGGGTGCAAAAATATTGAGATCAATGAAATCGCATCCTTGCTGGTAAACACCTCACATTTCCAACAGGAAATTCTCACAGAACTTTGATATACAAGTAGCATGAAATATAAGTGTATGTACTACATGTATACATGATTGAAATAGATTAACATATATAAATGCAAATATGTATGTATATATGATTATGCATTATATATATATGTTTATATATCTATGCACTATATGCAAATATGTGCCTATATGTTGTACAGTCTGTTTAGTTCATCCCCCCCCATCCGCGTGAATTTACCAACCTCACCCAATTCATGGTGAATCATTGTCAGGTTATAGCATCTATGAATATATATATATATGTTTATATTATATACACATGTTGATATCTATCTTTATTTGTTGATATGCTGTATATATAGATATTTGGTTTTTATCATACATCACATATATGCATGTGTATACCAATGCCTTTTGGTGATGTCGTGTCATACCAGAAACGACACCCGCACATAGGTTGAATGACATTAAGAAATATACGCAATCACAGAAATACATATACATATTACATATATAGGTATAGATATAGATACATATAAATAGGTACATATCTACATATTTGCACGTCTTCAAGCTTGATGTATATATATATATATATAATCTACAGCTCTTTTCGTAAACCTCCCCCCAAAACAGCACCTACAAAAAACCCTAGCCCTTACAAAAAAATAACCAGCCACCAATAGCCACAACACGAATCAATGGAACAGTTTGGAGGTTGGGAGACTTCTGGACCTAAGAAGTTCTTTGACAACCTATTCACCTGGGAGGTGCCAACAATTAGTTGAGATGGTTGAGGATCACAACCATTTCACCCCTGAAGATTAACATGGAACATAGTGATGGAGGTTTGGAAGATCATTTTCCTTTCTAAATGGGTGATTTGTAGGTTCCATGTTAATCTTCCAGGGTGTTATAAGCCATGTATCAACCATTTGGAAAGGGGTCCGACAACCCTAACTTGGTCCCACACCCTAAGGGGTGTGTACACTCTGGAAAATCCAACATTTTGAACCCAAACATGGAGGTTTGGTTCAGATAATTTTTCGGATTTCAATTGGGTGATTTTTAGGTGAACCAGCCGTTCATTTTCAGGGGTGAATTCCATAAGGTTTTTTTGATCTATTTTTTGGATCATTTTTTTCCCGAAGATTTTCCACAGGAGTTGGGGGAGGGACATGTTTTGGGTAAAAACAACCTCTGAGTATTTTGGAATTTGAAACCCGAAAGATTGTGAGATGTGTTTAAAGTTTTTTTTGTCACTTTTTCTTGTTGTGGATTTGTGTTTGGCAGTTTGATCAAACTGAGATGAGTTTAGTTTAGTCCATGTTTTGTGCTTAAATCTTGCGTGGCAAATGAATCGCTAGAAACACGAATGACGAGATGATCTTACATTAGATTTAAACATCAATGCAATTTCATTTGCTATCTTCCAACCAGTTGTGAAATGCACAGCTGCTTGAGGTTACAAGTGCAGTTGCTATAAATTCGACTGATCATCGGAGTTGGGTAACATAAGTTTGCCAGAGCCAAGGTCATGATCCCAAGGACTCCCCCACCGAAAACTGGTCCAATGTCACTGAATCTGTTTGGTCCCCAAATAAGAATCTTCATGCATCATTTGAAAAGAAAAACAGCAAATCCATCATATGTGTTTTGTTTGTAGGTTCAATATGGTTCAATCTCACTGAGGGTTTTCAGTTCCAATTTCCATCAGAGGAGGTTGAAGTTGGTCAAATTTTTCCCTAGTGATACCCCCAACTTTTGAAGATGCTAGTTTCAAAGGACAAACGAGCAATGAAGAAATCACGAGAAAACATCTAAAAGGAACCTAAACTTTGAAAGCATTTTATATAAGCCTTACTAGGATTGTTTTGGTGAGTTTGGGTGGAGCATTTTTAGACATTGTGACGTATGTATCTGTTAAACACGTTCTTTTTTTGCTTGAAATGATGTGAAACTTGCCGAACTCATGACCGCACAAGTGTTTTTCGGAGTAGATGGAATATATATTCATGTATTTACACGTATCCAAAAGAATGGGACATTGTCCACGAGTCCAGGTGACTTGAATTTAGCTTGGATGAATTTATTTTCTCTACATCAAAAAAACGGAATATATTCGCCGTGACCTTTTTAATTTTTTCTCCTGCGAGTTAAAACACAAAAACAAAGAACCGGCAACTTCTTGGCGCTGGTGGTAAAAAACTGCGGAGGAAACACCTATATTTTTTGGGGGTTTCTGTGGCTATGAAGCTTCATTTTCAAGGTTCAGGTGTGAGTTTGAAAGAATTTCAAGTTGAAATGGCAATAATTACAGTCCCTGAAACGTGCACTTAGATGAAATTCCTTCCATTGATTTTCTTGGGCTATGTTAGTTTTTTTTTGGGGGTATTCTCTTGTTTTTTGGCTTACTTCCAAGTCTCATCAGGCAGAAACTGTGCAGATGTACTTTGACAGGGAGCAACCTTGCTTGCTTGAGCAATCGGGTTACAGGAGGGTGTCAAGTATGGGATTTCTTCTCGTCAACTCAGGCCTTGTTGGCGTACACTTTGGCGGTGTTGGATTTTTGATAAAATGTCAATAGTGTTTGCGATTTTGAGGGTCAATGCCGATTTTTTTCAAGTCTCAGTCTAAGAATCTAACCTAGGTTTAAATGGATCAAGCATTGAAAGAATGGAGTTTGACTATGCTGTGTTGCTTCAAGATGCTTCAAAGCATTCGCCTTCGCATCAAACACCTCAGAGGCCTCACCCTATAAACGTTAGCCCTCTCGAATCAATACATCGAACCCCGTAGAAGTCTGCAGAGCTGTGGGGATGTAGCAGCATGGAGACGTATTATGTACAAGACACCTGCAAATAGCCTTGCTTTTGTGTTTTATATAGCAATTTTCTTCGGGCTAAGGCAGGGCAGGGTCGTTTTCCTTGCCTACCAGGCACAGTGGCCAAGTCAAGTGGCCAGCGAAATAGCTATCCCTAAAAGCTCCCGGTAGAGCCCAGCACCAGAGGACCAACCAACCAACCAGCAAGCTATAAACAATACGCGTTTTTGTTTCCTCTCATTTGTCAGGCATAGGTAGTTTTGATTGGGGTACAGGCGAGGCAGAAGTTTCATGATTATAAAAGTAAAGTCTTTACATCTTTGTTTTTGTTGTTGGAGATGAATTTTTTAAGCCTTCAGCAGCTGTTCATGCATAAAATTTCACTTAGATGGATCGGATCACTTATAAATGAGTTGAAACAGCATGTGAATCACCTTGGCAAGCATTGGCAACCCCTCCGAAAGACTCTAAGGAAGGTCACTTGGCCACATCCCATTGATCAATCCAATGTCTTGGTATTCAGCTGGAGCTACTGGCAGGTGCATATGAGGAAGTTGTATACAGTGGAAGATGCCATGGGATGCTAAAAAGATATCTAAATTTTAGAGGGTTTAATTTTATTCCAGTTCCAGGGACAACTCATGATGGTAGTCAAAACAGATTCAACTCATTTGTTGATGTTGAGTAAGGATAGTTTCATTCATTTTTTTTCATGTCATTGTTAGTGCTACAAGGAGACGCCCAAACGTTAACTGGTTTGGGATTTTCGAACGCCAACGCCATCCATACGATGTGGTTGTTGGAGTCACACCCAACCGTGCGGTTTTGGCGTCAGTGGCGGTTGATGAAATGACCAAAACCCGTCTCATGGAGGGCGTTTGGATGTTTTTTTGAAATGTGGTTTTCTGGATTCAACGTGGATGAAATCAGAGATTTACGCACAAATTCGTTGACATGTCAAACATTTTCCAAGAAGGGTGGATAATATGGAC
This sequence comes from Breviolum minutum Mf 1.05b.01, assembly GCA_000507305.1. Classification (NCBI taxonomy): domain Eukaryota; class Dinophyceae; order Suessiales; family Symbiodiniaceae; genus Breviolum; species Breviolum minutum. Next base: position 144,087 of record DF239105.1, on the reverse strand, counting down.
AATATTTGCAAACACCTCGATGAACACTTTAGGCAAGAGGGCTAAGGTCCTTCAACTCCGCTCCAAGACTGTGAGTGTGTGAAGTTTCCCGCCTAAACACACGAAGTAGTAGAAATATGATGACACCGCGGGATGGTGAGGAAATGGAAGTGTTTGCCACGTGAAGCTCTATGATTCCTACTCCGTGCATCTCAACCAGTGTTTTGTTTCGAACAAAAAAACCAGTGCGTCATGTTTGTTGGTTAATTTCCCTGCCAAAAAAAATAAAAAATATCCTACTTTAAGTCATTTTGCCTTTGCTGCTCATCCTGGCGGGAGCCAGGAGATTGGTGGCTATGACAAGATGATGAAAGGCCCACACATTTTGAACAGATTGCGGCATGTTGCGGCCATTATTGTCTACATCTTGACCCAAAGTGGAATTCTTTTGAGACGGTTGGTGTTGACTTCATTGGACCGACCTTTTCCCAAAGTGCCCATCTTCGCCTTAACAACCTTCCTCACCGGCTGAGAGGTGTATAGAACCACAATGGGAACGGTGAATTCACGTGAGGTCAGGTAAAGGGAAATGATCCGCAAAATGACCCCAATCCAGGTCGGTGAAATATTGGTGGTTCCCATTCACTTGGGGAAGACATGGTGGCTACCTCTTATTGTAGGTTCTTCCACCTTGCTCATTGAGAATGTCGAGTTGCATTCTCAGTTTTGCATCTTTTTTTGGTGGGCTTTGTTGTGTGGAGCAGGTTGCTTATGGACCGTAAATTGCCCAGAATGAACCAGCAAACACACATGGATTCCTTCATATTCCTTCGTTTTGGGCATTAGTAGAAGACCCTCGTCACATTGGGCGACCATCCCCTCGCTGAGATTTTCAAGGGCTCCATGGTCCCAAGATGAATTGTGGGAATGTTAATCCGCAGAAGACCGGTTTTCAGGGCTTATTGATTTGCTGGACTGGTTCAGCAGCTGCTATAAGTTATGTACATGTCATCATGTCCTTCAATAATTCTTCGTATCAATGATTTTTTTCTCCAGTCTTTCTATCTTATTTACCACTGGCATCCACTTGCATCCGCGTATGTAGATGATCATTCCTGCCCCAACTATCCAAGACCTACTCTTTTGGAAAGAAGACATAGCTCGCTGGAAATCCCAAACCCAGACCACCTCGATGCCCCGCAGGTTATCCCTTCGAGTGCTGCTCTGTGGTGGCTCTTTTGTACCGTTAAATGATGCTGAGCTACAAGAGGGCTTGAGGAGGGTTTGCTATTTGTCCGTCTTGGGGAAATATTATAAATCACCTCCAAACTAATTAGATAATGATATGGTACTCAGCCATCTTTGGAGATGTTTCATGAATTTCATGATGTTTTTTTTGATGTTAAAGGGGTACATCTAAAAAACCTCTGTCGTGAAAGCGATCTTTGTCACTGGTTCAAGCTCATATTCGAGCAAAAAAATGTGCCGAGCAATACGCACTGAGTAATTCGAAGCTGTGGAAAAGCCAGGGGTGGTGACTTTTCCACATAGAATTGGGAGCTAAGAGAGCCCCACCAGAATAAAGGCAACAATAGAAGCATTCTCATCAATTCTGTCATAACAATTGAATTTTGATATATCCAAAAGTGGGAGTAGATACGATAGTGTACGATATGAGCTCGTCGAGAAACATCCCCCAAAAACATCTGCCTTTCGCATGTCTCTACCTCTTTCTCGATGTGCAGGTCTAAACTGCCATTAAAAGTGGGGGGAACCAGATTCCCTACAAGATGGGTCCCTACTAGTTATGAATAGTTTTATAACCCCTATTTACATGGCCTTAAACATGGGAATCTGGGAATAGAACCCGTAGTGGAGTTGTGATTATGGGCCCGTACTTGTAAATACTTATAACTTATAACTGGTAGACCGACTAGAAAGAACAAAATAAAATGCAAGCAACCACATGGCCCTTTAACTTGTCTACAAACGCGGCAAACGCGACTGGGCCGAGGAAAGTGTCGTAGGCTTTTGTCATCAGTTGCTTGGCGTCAGAAAAAAACACCTGCTTGGAATCATGGGATGGGATCGGATGGTGAGTTAAAGGTTGGTGAGGCATCACAAGTAGGACGTGTATATGTAGCTATATCGCATTACTGTATAATAGTCGAAGTATAAGTATTGATTTATAGCTGCAACATATCACACATTTATAAATATATATATATATTTATTTATTTATTTGTAGCACATAGAAACAACTGGAAGTATATACCTCCAACCTGGACTTTGCACCCAATGGTTCGCTTGACAAAAACAAAACCACCAGGCAACATGGTACTTTACACCACGAACGCGGTGATATGCTCTTCAACCAGGCAAGGGTTATCACCGCCCCGTTGTTCACAAAAACAGCCGTTGACAGTCGTTGATGAAATGACACGCCAGGCACGTGTCATTGAAGCATGGTTTGGACCATGGGCTCATGAGGTGGGGCATGGGCTCATGAGGTGGGGATACTGGGAACCTGCACGAGATAACGTGACCTTGGGATTTGCCGCTATTTTCTATATCCATTCCGTCCAGAGTGCATTCTATGCATGATACTCATGGAAGAAATCCCCAATTTGGCCATCTGGGATGTATAAAGTCTCGTAAATAGTGGGGATAAACTACCATAAACGACCTATCAACTGCAGGATTTCTTCCATCAACAGTATCCCTTCCATGCTTCTTTCATTTTCAAATGCCATTCTCCCAGACATTAGGCCCTGAAGAATCCTCGCTTTAGCGATCGTCCCAATGCCACTGGTGCCTCTGGGGATCTTTCAGAAATACGTGCGGTACAGGCCTCGGGGTTGAGGGGAGCTGGTTGGATGAAGGGCAATTTCCTGCTTTCAAGTTGAGGAGTTGAACACCTCAGAATGACAATTCGACAATTTAGGAGAAAAAAGAGGGAGAGCACTTGGATTTTTATTTTGGGGCCCAGTGAATGGATGAGCGTAGTGGCCATTTTCACTGATTCTATTGTAAAATATTATGCATATTCACATTATGTTGTGTTTCCTTTTCAGGATTAGCAACGACTGTCCACTTAATGATAGGAGAAGTGTGTGTAAAGGTGGGTCTTGTGTCAAGCCACATCAAGATTTCGGCATCTGAGAGGCAATGGCTTTGTTTTGATCGAAAATTTTGGCTTTGATAACCATCACCCTAGCCTAAAAGGTTCGTAGTAAAAGGGTTACCAGGTTTGATCCATTTTTCCCACTATCTTTTGACCGGACTAGTCGTGCTTCAACGATTTGACCGCTGGGCCAGGAGAACTTGAAATGTGCAGGTTGGGCCCATCCAAGGGTTGGAAGTGCTGGAAGGGAAGAGGTTTATTCTATTTTATCTGGTTAAATCTAGGTTGGTGAAATATTATATATAATGTGGCCTGATTTTGTTTTTGGTTGCTGAAAAGCGCTTGATTTTTTCTTGATATTAGGGGGGGGGATACCTACACATATTCCATTTTCCAGCCAACTTATATATATATATATATATATTGGTTTACGGGTAATATACAGCAATGTACTTTCAATGTCATCCAAATTCCTGGGCTTCATCTATCATCTTCAGGTCGGAAGTAACGAAATTGTTGGAGTGTTAAGGCAAATCCACCAACATCCAAGAAACCATAGCGAACTTTATGTATCTTATGTACTTCTAATTGAAAAATGGGAATTTCAAATTTCCTTTTGGCGATGTTAATTTCGCTGGGGGTATTCTAAATTGCTGAGTCGGGTTGTATCTTTCATGAATCGTGATTCTGGCTCCCTTTAAAGGGCCCCGTGGAACATCAGGGGCTGTCCTCGTTGGGACATGGAACAATCTTCCATTTTTTTGTTCCTACCATACGACACAAAAACAAAAAAAACAGATGATCTTGACTTAGGGCCCTAAAAGGTAAAGGAAAGATTCGTTTCCGAGATTCAGAGAAAAAAGGATTGATTGCCACTGAAGTATTTATTGCCATGTTTGTGGAAGGGGCGCATGGAAACATCCCATGTTCAATAATCCCATAAGACATAAGATTCCATGTCTCCATAACAAAACCTGTACATAAGATTCGCACCTGCCAAGTCAAGACCCCAAGATTTAACACATGTATATCCAAGATGACCTCCTTTCTGATTAAAGATGGTGCAAGATGCGAAAACAAAACCTTCAACCGGGCTTAGATCGTCAGAGATCCTTAATCTACAGGAACTAGCCCAGGTTAGAACTGATCGAACCTTGGACGAGTCCTGTTTCAGGCTTGAGTAGGACAAAGTCACACCACCTGGATCTCGATGACTTCAAACCATGATGTAAATCCAAGTTTCAAACAAAACAACAGTGTTTTTTCAAAGCCATGCTATAATTCTTCCAAGAACACCCCGGCGCACTCCACATTTGTCCGGTAGGTTTGGAACAGTTCCTGGCGCCTTGGATTGCTTCCAGGAGGATCATGGAGATTCTCCAAAGATTTAAGCTCTCATGGTGATGTTATATTCCGAAAGAGTATCATATAATACCGTATATGTGCTTTGGGCATCTTAACCTTTACTAAAAAGAAGGCATTTTTGGGAGGATTTGCCCAAAACGCCTGATGTCAGTCATAAACTTGGAGAACTACCCTTGAACACATCTAAGATACACATAGCATCTCCTAAGGAGCTGGAGGTTTAAAATTGCAGGGTTTGAAGTACGTATATGCATTTATTGATAGATATGCACAACAACTGCATATACAGATATAAGGAAAGAGCAATTGTCAAGGTATAAGTGAGGCTTAATGGAGGCAAAGCAGGTTTCTTCATGACCCTTTTGTGTCCAACTAGAAGGTTATTACCTTAGAAGTTTCAAATACCTGGGAACTGACAGATAATGCCGTAGGGGTCTTTCGACGAATGCCTAACATTTACCTTTTCCTGCCCCGGCAGATGATTTGCATTGCCCTCGTACAGTCATATTTTACAGATAATTCCGTAGGCGTATGAGTCTGTTGTAGAGGGTGTCTCTGTGAGACGGCGTGATGCCAAGCCCGATAGAGAGAGAGAGAGAGAGCTCTTATGCAATGAGGTGGTGTCTATGTTTTATTTTTTCATTCTTAAACCAACAACTGTCTAACAACTATACCCGCCAACACCTGAAGAAAAGCATTTGCTCAAGGGTATGTTCCTAAGATTTCTCTGAGATTTTGTTTTTCCAAATTTCAATGGTTTAGTTATTTTTGACATACTCTCCATGGTTCATCTCCTGTACTCGTACCAACCTGAGATTTTTGGGCTTTTTGCAGGGTATCAGTTATCTACCTATAACCTCCACGCGGCATGGATCCAACTGCAATCGTTGAACTCCCAAGGACACATATCAGTTGCCCATGGAGGTTTTGGGATTGCTTCCTCGCGAGGTGTGGATGAGCGATTTTGGCCACAAAACGGTGGCCATGGATGAGGAACCACTTTTCAAAATCAGCATGAAATCCTTCAGTTTGAAGATCCCCTCAACAAATTAAGTGCTTGGGGATTTCGGTCCCATGGTTTTTTTAATACCCTCAGTATCGGCTGCCCCTTCCAAAAGGTGACTTTTTGCTTGGGATGGCTTGGGGTCTGTTTTTTTTCTACAAAAGATATGCACTGAAGAATTCAGGTTGGTCAGAGAATTTGCATGGGGGTCGATTTCATCCCGACGAAACGTGCACACAATCTACACATCTCTACGCCGATTCACTAGGGAAAACGTCTTACCACAACACCCTTCATTCGTGCTGACGCAGGTTTATCATCAATTGCCCAAATCGATTTGTCATTAGATCATGCGTTGATCGTGTTTTGTCTCCTTCAAAAATCAGCCCCTTTTTGAAAGGGAAACAAATTCTGCTGTGGTTCTAGTGCAATGCCACTGACTGAAAACTAGCGACTACGGCAATCCACACGTATATGCGTACATGATTTTGCATGTTTGTCTAATGTGCAAAGGTTTAAGAAGGGAAGCTTAGATTACTGATTACTGACTTTGAGATTTCTTTGACTCTATTTGTGGATTCTCATGGGGCAATTTCAATCATGACGCATGTATATATATATATACATGTGTACAGAAATGTTTTTTGGTATTATCATTCTACATCGAAACAGAAAAGCTTGTAGGATCATTCAACATCACATTGAAGATACAAGTACGGACCCTAACATGAATTGGCATGAAGAATTCATGTTGCCATGTCAGTCCAAGTCTAAAATCATCTCCACAACCATGTTTTTTCTATGTTTTCAGACCATGTCAAGGGAGAACGGTGACAACTGTACGTCTTTTTCGCCCAATCATAGGAAACCTTGAACTGGGATTGTCACTTTAGATATGCCAAGAGCAGAATCTTTGTGAAGTTGATCATCTTTTCCCAACCATTCCTGAAATGGGGGGCCACATGTTTTGGTGCCCCCAGTGCTAAATCATGATCAGCTCGAGAGGCCCGGATGCCACATGTCCTGCACCCACAATACAGCATGTCGCAATGTGTCAGGTGTATTCCCTGCGTGAAGAATCCACAGGCGTGCTGGGCACGCGATTTATAGTACATAGCTGGGAGAGATGAAGAAAAAAACATACCAAAGATCTTGCACATTTCAACTGTTCACTACCTTGGTATAACATCACAAGACATACTTACATAGCTTGTGTTGTTCTCCGCGAAACGGACCTTTCAGTTTTTGTGAAACACGACAATCGGTATCAACAACACTAACCAGTGCCAAGGTTCAATTGGGTCGGACACCATTTTTGTGCCTTCAAATTTGAAGGCTCACAGCGCTACCCCAAGTTTCTATTTTCACCCATGTGTTTGGGGAACGATTGGGGGAAGATTCCTATTTCAAAAAATTTGGTTTATACTTTTTAAATCTTTTAAACATGAGTTGAGAAGTCACCCTAGTCATGATGTGCTTGGGTTGAATTTGTTGTTTTTACATCTTTTTACCATTTTGTTTTTTTTTCTCTTCCACCATGAATTTGCAGCCAAATTGGTAGACCTGCTAGCCACAGGTCTTTGCTTGCAAGAGTGGAGTAAAGATGAATGGAGCCTGGGAAAATGCGATGATTCTGCCAAAGGCCTTGGTGGGTTTTGGAAAGCGAAGGTGACTTGTGAAGGTGACTGAGTCAGGTTGGAACTTGTGAAGGTGCTTGGAGTTACAAGTTACTGAAACAGGAAGATAGATAGAGGATCGATATAAATATATATGTATATACATACACACACACACACTGTAAATGGATGTAAATGGTACATGATTTTGATTATTCATGAATTGTGGTGTGATTATTCACGTTATATATTATTTTCAGGAAGACACTTCCACAAAATGTTGATGAAGTTGATGGAAGTTTGAAACAAGGCCTGTCTGAGAGGCAAAAAGGCAAGCGGTGCATATGCAACCCTATGAGACAAGTATTTTGTGAGTATATAAGTGCTGCAATGTCAATACTTTGTGTCTGGTGTTTTGTTTTGGGGGTTCCACCACAGAATTGAATATCACAACCTAATAAACAACATCCAGACTCCGCCCACATGATCAGAGCAGACAGCATGCTGTTGGTGAGTTTTCGGCATTTTTCGTATGTATCAAACCCTGTTCTGTGTGAGAGATACAACAGGCCCAGAGCTTCGAATATTAGCAGCTGGCAAGTTTAAGAGATAGAAAAGGCAAGAATATGAAGGGTTCCCCGTCCCATAGGATCCATGGGACTGGCATATTTACCTACATTTGGTTGGTTTGTATGGTAAATGTAGGTATGTATATACCATAAAATACCGTACAGCACCGTTTGCAAAGTCTAGACTGTGGCTACCCACCTTCCAACGTTCGGAAACGACGAAATGAGAATCCCAACATCAGAGATGCACCGTTTGGATCCACGACATCAGGACAGCTGTTCACCGACAAAAACGAACTGATTGAGGTGCCTTTGGGGATTTTTGGGGTATGGCAAGTAGCAATCTGATTGGAAACCGTGTTTTTTTTTTGCGTGGCAATAGCCCAGGAAGAGAAGATATACTGAAGTGCCAATAGATTGAAATGGTAGCTGATCAATGTATACCTCATTGTATCGATAGGTCTTAGGATGTAGCTACAGCTTTGTCCCACGGTTCCACTCGTTTGCAATTAATTTCTTCACCAGTGGGTTTGAACCGTGTCAAGCCTCGCAGAGTCGGCGCTACTCGTCGGGTCGTAACCGTCGGAGAGCCGAGGACAGCAAAGTGGCCTGTTGTAGCGGCATTGGACCCTTCAAAACCTTGGTGGGCTCCAGTAGTTATTGTTTCTTGGCACTTCGTTTGGTTTTTAGGTTTTTTTTTGTCAGAGTTTTGGTGGGCAAAATTCCCCCCCCCTTTTGTGGATGATGCGTATCATCCAAGTAGATGCAAAAATGTAGTTCAACACGCAGAATTATTTTTGTAATATACATACGCTACACACATGCAATATCATCTTACTTCAGATGGGTTCGACGTCCTTGATGTCACAGACATGTCATTAGTCATTATTAATCGGAAACGGAGGAAGAGGATGACCACAGAGACGAGTGAATCCCCTTTGTAACACATGTTGCAGCACATTTCTTGGCCTATTTGGATTAAACTGAAACAAGGGGAGTGTGGAGCATATTTTTGAGGACCCTTGGAAGAGATGGGACTATGATTCATTGGGGTTTATGGTGGTACCCTTGGCATGGTACCCTTAATAATCAACCCCTTCAACACCTTATATATGGTGGGCATTCACTGGGTATATCCCCTTTTAAAGGGCTCCTGGGCGGCTTAAACAGCTAGGGTACCAATTGAAGGGTACCACCATTTTTGCCGATGAATGATCGATTCCTCAAAGATTCCACATGTGCAACCGGGTCTAAACTCCCATCATCTCCATGACAATAGGGGATGAACTCATCAAGGAACCCAATCCTGCGGGGGTTTAGTATATATATATATGTACTGTATATACATATATATATATATCTATTATAAGGATTCCTATTAAAGGACGGGGTGACCATCCCCAACCGAAGCATCACATATAAACATGGTGATAAACATACATTTGATTTTTAGTATTTTTGTATGTTATTAACATTAATGTCAATATTATTATTATGTTTTTTGTTTAATTTTGTTTTTATTCATTATTATGACTATATATATATATACATTGCATGTTTTCAATGAGTTCCATTCCATGACAATGACAACTAATTATTGTTATATGTTTGTCTCGTGCTTGTTGAGTTCAGAATGCCACACAAAAAGAAACAACAAAAACACAAAACAACAGCCATGACTGCTACTGTTGAGGGTTCAGAAATCCTGCACCGCCTGGGATACATATAAAACCCTACAAATAACGAGTTGATTGGCTATCACTGCTGCAACTCATCAACAGTATGTTCATTTGCCAAAGCAAAGCAGTTTTTTAAAAACACTGGAAGCCAAGCATTCATCCATTTCGTCTCCACAAAGCCAACTCAACACTGTACACTTCTTTCCGAGCACCCAAAACGACATGGAAGCGGTGATCGCAGGTAAGGAAAACCCGAAAAAAATTGTCGTGCTTTCTAGAACATATTTTTTCCGGTTTATTTCAAATTCATTACAGGCCCTGCCCAGATTGGTACCAGACTTAGGATTTCACCAATGTGGGTTTCGGCGGCGATGTTTGTCTCAATGTTTGTCAAGTTGTCAAGCCATTTTGAGCCCATCCAACTTCCTGATGGCCTCGAAGAGATGAGTTGGTTGGTAGTAAATCTGGAAACCTTCCGAGAGCTTCCAACCTGTTTTTTATGGTGGTGAAATAGGGAAGCATTTGCGCCGGTTTTTTCTATTTGGCCCGCTTACTTCACGGTTTAGCCACCCCAATCAAAACTACCCCGAGCAGAAAAATATGATAAGCCAGAAGCCCTTAATAAGCCAAACTTGTATCAACCTTTATCATTGGTGGGGGTTGTTTTGATGCCTCGAACTCCTGTTGACTTTCCATAACTCGAGCACATTTACACTGATCAACATACCATGATCATGAAATCAACTTGCCATCATATCATGATATGAAATCCACATATCATGATATGAAATCAATCTTACTTGGACTTACCAGTATCAAGTAGGTAGAGCCGTAATATTGACGTTTCGACCCTTCTGAGGTCTTGATAGTTGGAGGGCCCAAGGGCGGGAGCGAAGGACTTGGTGGTGTGGGGATGGCAGTGTTTGAAGGGATTATTTTACGCGTTTAGTTTATGCATACCAAAAAACACCCATGTATTTTGGATTATTTTTTGAACGTCATCAAAAATGTGTTTGTTTTTTGAATCACAATCTTGTACATGTTTTTTCCATTTTTGTGCCATAAGCTATGCATGGCTATGCTAAATCCTATGCATCTATATGAATGAACTTACATATATCAATGATGGGCACTTTCCTCGGAAGGACCTTTTTTTTATCATCATTTTTTCGTTGCAAGGTCGACTGGGAAAACCAGGACCTTATGGGTGGGGTACCCGAGCTGTCGTTGTTGTTGGGTGAAGAATTCCATCTATTTTTCAGCTTCAAGTCCTTGATTTTTTCAAAGGAATTTCAAGGAGTGACCTTGCCCAAGTTTGAGATCTTTTTCGAGATAGAGATTTGTGATGTCCTTTAGAAAGTCTAAAGGATTGAGTGATTTTTCGAAGCTGGTGGTTTCGTTGTTGTTGTTGTTGTTGTTGTTGTTGTTGTTGTTGTTGTTGTTGTTGTTGTTGTTGTTGTTGTTGTTGTTGTTGTGTGTGTGTGTGTGTGTGTGTGTGTGTGTGTGTGTGTGTTGTTGTTGTTGTTGTTGTTGTTGTTGTTGTTGTTGTTGTTGTTGTTGTTGTTGAAACATGTTGACATGTGTTAGAACATGAGCACATCCTCTTGATCCATATCAAGCGTCCCGGAACAGAAGTCCAACCTCAAACAATGGTGTTTAACTTGCTTTTTAGGTTGCTGAATTTTCACAAGGAATCACGGTGAATATACGAATTGTATTGTGCTGAACATATCCCTTTGATTTCGTGATATGTTCAGTAGTTTCGCTTCTCTTCTTTATGTAAATTCATACTTCAGGATTCCCAGATTTTCCAGCATGCTTAGGTGTATCCATCGCCGACCTCCCATTAGCAGGGTGCCCAGAGTTTCACCACTGTTTCTCCAAGGTGGGGGGCTGGTGAGATACCGATGGTTGGTGGATCAAAATTCACCTAACCTCCCTAGAATTTACATAGAACCTGAAAAGAGGCCGGGCCCCAAAAAGAAAAGGATTCTCCCAAGCACCATTTCGCAGGGGTTATGTTAGTTTGAAAAGGGAGGGTACCTACTTCACCTCTTAACTGTTTATCACCTTTGGCATTTGCAAAAACCTAAGTTAAGCAGGTCAAAGTGACAGACTTATAGGGAAACAAAAATATATACATAATTACTGATGCATGCATACATTTTGGTGGTTTGGGTGGGTGCTGTGTTTTTGTAGGACTTTTTTTTTTGGGGGGGTGGGGGGGTGGGGACCATTGCCATAATTATTCATAGGGGTATGCCCAAGTGAGAGGTCAAAGCCATCAAGATTTACATGCTACATAATTATATGTATAGAAACTAAATTAATACTGGTTTGTAATCACCATCACGTTGACGATTTACCTCACATTTAGCAATTAAATGGAAATTAGCATGAAACTAAACTCAATTCGATTCATGGTTGATTCAATCAATGCCTTCTGTATGTCGTTGCTGAGGTCAAATCTGGACACTTCAAGATGGACAGATCTTCAGTGAATTGGGTTCCTTGGGGACAAGAAAGTGGGTGGACAAAGTGGGGTGAACTTGGATAAAGCTCCATCAGCAGCCCAGGAACCTTGGATGGGATTAAAGAATTAAATAGCAAAACCAATTGGTTTGTTTCATATCCCTTGCAGGATTCTGGAGGTCACGGGTCCAAAAATTCTTAAACGCAATCCTGCAGGCGCTGTCTTTCTTTTGGGATTCGGATATGCAGTAGGATGTAGGGAATGTTTGTTCAGTGCGTTCCTGTGAATGGTTGAATTTTGTGGGCAAGTGCTTTGAATGATCTGGATTTGTCGTATGATTGGTGGAACCCACTGCTGTTGATGGTTCAGAAATCCGGCGATCAACAATTGATATGGAGAATATCCCATTTTTCATAAGGTTTCATAGATAGCAGGTGGTTGTTTGGGGATTTCTTCCATTAACAGTATGTCCCTGGGAAACTTCAGGAACTCCACATATCCTGAGGGTTTCACAAAGCGATCCAGATCGATTTGTTGCTTTCCAGGTTGTTTGGTGCCAGCAGATTTGGAAGAAGAGGAGCTACCAGAGAATGAGGTGCCATGCCAAAATTTCATGGCTCCAAGTCTGAATTCCAAGGTTTTCTGGGAAATATCATGAGATTATTCACCAATTGTGGCTGATTTCATGTTAATCGAGCATCTTCGGTCCCAGATGAATTACATACACACACACATTGCTTTCATACAAGAAAAGTTTATGTAAATCGTGTTAGTACGTATAAAAAATTGACAACATGGTGGTTCATATTGCATGACTAAGCCTTGTTTTATCTGTTGAGGGGGTTGATGTTGGCCTAGATCCCTCTGGTGATCATCCCCTTCCTGGGAGATTTGAGATTGCCTCCCCCAACCCGGAACGGCTGTTCATTGAGAATCCAAGGTTGGTTTAGGACCTGGGGAACAAAGTCCTCTCAGAATGCCCATCTTTCTTGTTCGCTAAATGGGAGAGGGCTGATGCATATTATATATACTTCGTCCAGGAATACCATGTCTACTCCTGCTAAAGGAAGAAGTTTCGGTTGAAAAAATGGTTGTCTGCCATTTTGCAGTTCCGGCTGGTACAAAATGGCTGTCACTCTAAACGTTTGAAAGATCCGTATAGAAAAATTCTTCAACTTCATGGCTGGGGAGCAAAAGTAGATGATGATTTCAGTGGCTTTAAAGGAAAAACATCCAAAACATACAGTTCCACCACGTGGTTTCAGACGTTGACTTGTAAAGCATCAGAGGGTTCAGAAGCATACAGCAAGACCTAGTTCGAATATTGAACAGTGCCATGTACTTCTTTAAAGATAAGGAAAGCATGCCTAAGATTCCCATCTGTTACTGTAATAGGAAGCATGAACAAATCATCTCCTGGCTGGTATTGAGATTTTCAATTATAAACAACTATATTGAAATTGTATCATAGCATAGTCAATATCATATACATTTTTTTTGTATTCATTCATGCATAGTCTATACCATGATTTTTTAGATTTACACAGTGATACCCAAATAAAGAGATCCCGACTCTCAATCCAATTTCGTACTACATCTCCAAGGCCACCTGGTCGCCCTGTCGTTTGGGAAATGATCATCGTGCTGTGGCGGAACAGCAGTTCCATGTGGAGGAGCGGTGATTGGAGTATCCTCCATTCCGGTAAGTCTGGATAGGATGGTAAGTGGTCAAGAGTCAAGAATCTTGGTAAAGTGATGTAAAGTGTATAATTAGGCACAATTCGGCGCAATGCTCAGATTGATTCTAAAAATGATACTTCCACCTGTCCTGTTTTGTTTGAGTACTGTAGGATGTTTCATTTGCGCCAGCCTGCGCAGCAAAACTGAAACAGGTCGAGGTTGGCATTTGAGGTTTCAGGTAAGTTGCTCACACCACCAAGGTCGTGTAATGACCACTTAGGATGATCCAAAGGTTTGGGGATGGCGATGAGTGGCTGGCAACTTGAGTTTGGATGACCCTCTTTCTGATCAAAATCTTATATCATCTATGGGATAAGAGTAAAACAACTGCCACAGCTGCTAGCACTCAATTCAGTTTCCTGAAAGCATCATCTGTCGGGTTTGTTTAAGTGCTGAAGTGCTTTGTATATCCGGGTCTATCCCACTTCTGAACGTATGGGTTGGGGTTGAAGTATGGCCATCCTCCTTGGACTCATCCCTCCTTGGAGGAGATCGCAGGGAGCGACTTCTTTCGGTTGAAGCTGGCGACAGGTGCCAAAAGGGGCGCCAGTGGGTTTGCTGGGCAGTGTAGATGTAGGTTATGGGCAATCGGCAACCCTTTTGTTGCTTTCCTGGAGTCCTGTTTTTTTTAAAAGTAATTTATAAACAGATAATTCTGAAGGGTAAAAAGACATCTCTTCATTGAATGTGAGGGGAGACGGTCAGGCATCTTCTGTTTAAACATCTTGCGTGCATACGACACTAATCTTCGCTGCTTAGGTGGGAGCTGAGTACTTTAAGTGGTTTGTTTTCAACCCCCCACAACGTTGCGACGTAGTCTCCATCTTCTATTAACAGAATCTACAGAACTATGGGAGAGAGTCCTGGTGACCTTGAACACTTGAACACAGTAAACTGTAAACTTTATGGGGTACTGTAGTCTTCTTGTCAAAACTAAAGTTACCGAAATGACACTGAAATGTTTTCAAACTGGTTGACTGAACCATCATCTCGGAGGTTGATTTTTAAACCACACATATATATATACATATACAAAACCTGTTTCTGTTATATTTTGACATATTTGAACCAGTGATTCAATCCTTCATGGTGTGATTTCTCCCCAAGATGTGGGAAGCACCCCCGCACTCGGCGAGCGGCATAGGTCATTGTTTAATGGCCATCCTCGGTGAAGATCCACAGCCTCCACGCTTAGCAACTTGCGATCCGGAGGACCGCGAGGGTTCGGAACGAGAGTTTGGGTGAACATGGGGCCATGGAATAGTGGAAACAACAGAAATGGATGTACACACACACACACACATATATATATATATGATCCCGGTTCGCGGTTCGCTACC
>DF239105.1:63074-128516 GCA_000507305.1 Breviolum minutum Mf 1.05b.01 | reverse complement strand
ACCCGGGAACCTGGAACATATATATATATATATATATTATACGGACCCTCCCTGAATCCCCGAAACTGACAGGTCGCACCTGAAAATGGATGGTTGGAATACCAATTAGGCCATCCTTTTGGGATGGCCTACTTTCAAGTGCTATGTTAGTTTCAGGGAGTGTAATAAATACATAAATACATGTGTATATATATATCTCATAACCTTTACACAATGATGATAGAATCATTTGGTGGAATCATTGGATAGTATGATGTGTTCATCTAGCAACGAACTTAGAAACACAATGGGTGAAATGATGGCAAATGACAGAATCCCCAAAATCATATCGAATCATTGGGTATTGGGTGAATTGTCTTTATTCATGCGGGGCAGTGTATCGATTGAAAATGGGTGTGTGGATTTAATCTTGGATTCATTGAATGATAATTTCCATGTTCGCCACATTTGGTCTGGACCATACACACCCGAAGACTAACATGTAACCCAAAAATTGGTGGGTTGTACACCCCTGAAAACTAACATATCCCCTGAAAAATGATGGTTGGAAGATGTATTTCCTATAGAAGTAGTCCCTTTTTAAGGGACATGTTAGTTTTCCGGGGTGTACATGTTTCTCCTTGTCCTGAAACAGGGGGTATGTTCAAGTTCCAGCCGTTCGTTTTCGGGGGGTGTAGCAGCATTTGGAAGATTCACAGTTGATGGTGGCGGCTAGGGATCGGAGAGTTTAAAACTGGCGCCTGTTTCGTAAGCGTGATCATCGGTGATTCACCAAAAGACTCGTATGTGATGCATGATTGCAAGATCAAATACCATGAATTTTTCGTGGATTTTCCGGGATATTGCTTGGCAGGACAAGGAGCAGCAGTGGCAATGGGCCAAGCCATCTTTGAGGTGATCAGCTGCCACTGGTGGACAAGGGGCAGTTTCATCAGCTGAAATACCCTCCAGGCAACTAACATATCCATACTACATATCCTAGCTGCGGAAAAGGAACATCATCGACTTAAACATGCCTTTAAAAGGGGGATATGTCAGTTCCCAGGAGGGTAGATGTTCGAAAAGTTTGATAGAACTCCATTCGTTTGAATGTCAAGGTGTGAAGGTAGGGACTAAGGTTTGGTGGATGGACACACTCGAAGCTTTTATTATATTGACGTATATTTCGACATATATAATCATAGTTCTCTCTCTCTCTCTCTATATATTATATATTAATTATTTAATATTATCTATGAATGTATAGAAGTTTGTTTGTATATAATCTGCAATTACGTGAGGTCATTCCATGAACTCGAGGTAATTCCCTTTCCAAGATTAAGCACAAACCCGACACATGGGCGACTCCCACAGTCACCTGGACGTTTCATCCCTTCAAGGCTGATCATACAAAAGTCATGATGTATAGCAGCCACTGAAATCTCTGTCAATCCTCAGTTTCCATTCTTACTGGACGGGGGTTATATGCCAACACATTAATTGTCATTCACGTATATGGATATGACGTAGATGTCCTAGATTGAGAGAAGGAATCTCCATCCATCCGTATCCATCCATATCTGACTCCATGTCTCAATTGAAGTATATCCATATGTGCATGTGCGTGCATACATGCCTGTATATGAACATTTTTGCACATATCCATACATACATACATAACATAACATAAAATAACATAGCATAACATTACTGTACATTAGATTAGATTAGATAATACATACCATCCCATCCCATCCCATCCCATGCCATGCCATGCCATGCCATACCATACCAGACCAGACCAGACCAGACCAGACCATACCATACCATACCATACCATACCATGCCATGCCATACCATACCATACCATACCATACCATACACATGTACATTTGTCCATATATATCAACATGTCCATCCATCCGTCCCCTTTTCCAAGCCCTCCACTTTTCCATATCTCGATTTTCCCGCAGGCTGGGATTGAAACCTGCCTCCAAATTGAGTACTTGCCCGGACGCTCAGGAGAAATGAACTAACTGAAACCCATTGCTCAAACGCAACCTGGACATGTATGCTTCCGTGATAGCCATGTTAAGGCTGTTAAGGCCAGAGTATATGGCAGATGGTCCTGGAGAAATAAGAGAACCCCCCCGAAGCGAATACTTTAGATGGTGCTTTTGCTCGGATTTTTGCCCTCAAATGCCCTCGACAAAACGCTCAATGTGCACAATTTCTGTCATTGGTAGCTGCTCCCAGAGGACTTTTCCTATGCCCAGCTTGGCATTGATTCCAGCCAGACTGGCAGTAGAAAGTACCTCCTCTCTTTCTAGTAAGGATGTCGTCGAGCCACCCTTCGTTTTTAAAAGAAATCTTGCAGTGAAATTGGATGAGGACCCCACAAGTACAGGGGTAGGGTTTTTCAACAAAGATGCTTGGAAATTCAAGAAAGAAATGCTCAGGTGGAAGGACATGCACAAAACATCGGCATTTAGGGATCGGATCGATGACTTCACACTAATAGAGCAAACGCGCACATTTATTTACATTTGGAAAAAAGCTGTTTATCTTTGTTAACAATCTCAGTTTTTCAGAGTGTATGGATAGATATTGATACTAATTGGGATACTAAACCCCACAACCAGTTGGCGTCTCAACCCATTAACCCCACAACCAAAGGCTATAACATGATGGCCCAAACACAAGCGATTGGCAATTTTTGGTGAGTTTTTGCTGATGCGGAGATTCGTATCGTATCCGCCCAAAGAACGAGGGGGTCCAGCGGGAACTTGAACATGAGGTTTTTTCAGAATCCTCCCAATGGGGATCCATTTTCAGATTCTTCGGTAAAACCAATGTCTTTCAATTCGTGCAGTTGAACACCTAAACTACAGACAGCTATCACTGAGTTTCAATCTATTTCATCTCTATGTCTAAGACTAGGTGGTGGCAAAGCTTTGTTCCTACCTCGACAAATTGGAACTTCCATGATCCAATTGGACTCATACATAATTTCTCCCATTGCTGGGATAAAACTTGAATCCACAACTAAACTGACTGTACCATTTTGAATGTAAAAAAACCTCCCTGGAATGTAAATCCCAATGGTTCTGGTTAAATTAGCTCGCGACCTCACGAACCGTCCTAAAAGCCCCCTTAGCAGTTAGCTGTTTGGAAGGGAAATGGGACCCCGGCTATTTCAGGGAAATCTAGGTCCTAGGTTGGTGAAATATTATTCCATTTGGCCAGAGTTGGAAGACGGGGAGGCCTTCCTTTATTGGCTGCAAAATTCTGAACCAAGGTTTAGACACAGACAACGGGCAAAAACCCTTGATGTACGTCAACGGACCCCAGATGTTTGCGGGGGGAGGGTTGATGAAGATGAGTTTGAGATTCAACCACCAAAACTCAACTTGAAAAAAAGTCACCTTTAAATCCTGGGAACTTTTGAATTGCGTTTTTTTTTGGGGGGAGATGGTTTTTTCACCCTGCTCACCTGAAGGTTGAAAGGAATTTGCCAAAAAGTCAGTGGAAACTGCTGCCTTTTCTAAACTTGCTTGGAGGAAACGCATTCAACAATGTTACCTTGTTGTAGCTCTTTTTGCAGGCCATTTGGTGTGTGTTTTCCACGGTGCTGTTTCTTTCTTGCATCGTTTATGCAGCCACAACCCCGACAATGCCGATAGCCCCCCGGCCAAGGTGTGCTATACCATGGAGGGGAAGAACTCACCGTACGGGGTGGAAAATACCAACCAAGCCTTTTGGTTGACCCTTGGCGTGGCTGAAACAGCCAAGGTTGATTCAGATGGATGGATGGAACATTTTTTTTGGAACTGTGGCAGGCAGCCCAACCAAAAGTTATGTTGGAAGTTGGGAAGATGGCTGTGCTTGTCTTTTTTCAGCTAGCGTTCGCGTTTGATTCATATCCAAAAATATAGATGCATGATATATCAATCTATGCAATTGCTATCAGTATTTCATGTTCTTGTTCTTATTATCATAGTAGTTTATTTTTACCATTAGATATTGCTAGTGTTTGGAGCATGCGCAAAAAAACTGCCAACAATGGCAAGCTGGACTCCTCTCCCAGTAGAGTCATAGCTCACTGGCGCTTAGGACACCGGAGGGACATATCTCGTAGGGGTTCTTGGATGATCGGGTTGTGGGGGGGCTGGAAGCTGATGGGGGTTGAGGTTTCTGAACCAGAAACAAAAAAAAGTCTGAGGTTCTGTTAAGTTTTGAATTGATTTTCTAAGGCCTAAATTGGGAGAAACATCCAAATTCTTTCAAAGATGAGAACTTCAAGTTTCAAGAAGGCTTATGAGGTGAAGATCTCCAGAGATGATTCAGTATGTGTCGACTTCCAGCTTACTTGTAGGAAAATGACCCTGACAGGCCCTGAGAGAAATAGGTTTAAATTTCAATTATAAGGTCGCCATTTTTTGGTGAACAGGTGGTGTTGGGCCTTTTGACGTTAGTATGGTTTCGTTTTTTTTCCACTTGTCATTTTCTTCAGATAAGACATGATGCAACTCATATTAAACTGGTTTGATTTTCTGACAGGTCCATGCTGCACCGCAGAAGCGCCTACACTTGAACCTGCTTACTGACGACTTTCGGATTTGTTTTTGCTTTCGAGTTCTTTGCTGACTTGAATCAGATCCACTCCTTGTTCTTACCATTCCTGAACCCCCCAACAACTTCTCAATTCAATTCACCAAACCAAATCTTGAAACCTTTCAAATTGAAAACAAAAAACAATCCACCAAGTTCAATCAAAAACAAAAATGCAAAAATGCTTGCCATCCCCTTCCATCCCTCCATCCCTCCCATCCACCTAAAAAAAAACTGAGTCAATGGGGTCCTGTGGATGCTTCCTTCTCCAATCTTTGTTTGGATGGTTCGCAGCCACCCTTGTGACTCGGCATGTTGGGAGTACGTAAACGACTGATTGATTGGCTCCAAAGTGGGTGTTTTCAACCTGCCTTGAAAACCCCAACCGTTATTTTTTTTCTTTAGCAAAATAGAACGGTTGTAACCAAAAAGAATCCACACATTAGGCAATGTTCGTTTTCGAAGAAACAAGCAAGACTGTACAAAAATCACGCCTTTTTCTTGTGAAACTGTCGAATCTCTTAAACAGTTTCAACAGTTTTCTGAGAATTGATATATCATTAGATCATCGGTGTATAGTCAAACAACTTCTGGATGTTTAGATCCTTTTAAGGCTCCCCACGGAGCCTTTGAGGACTCAACGACACCTGCAGCTGATGACGTGTTCAGAAGCCAAGGAAAGACAGGTGCATTGGAACAAGGCGTGGAAAGTTTCTTGCAGATCTTTTGGGGGTTGGGGCTGGTTTGGGAATATTCGGGGGAGATTGAAACTAACAGAATCGGATAGGATGAGAGGATATATACAACATACATACTGTATTATATACATATGTATATATACACATAGGCAATATTTATCGAATGGGTTTTTTCTTTGTAGGTATGATGTGGGAAAATCACGGCCCTCAAAAACAAATCTAGCAAGAATCTCAAGATAGTAATTCGTGGTAAACTTCCATGTTTTCACAGGCTTCTAGTCATTGCGAATCAACCTTAGTGAAGTTTAAGGGTGATATTCACCATACATCCTATAGGTGTAGCCTCCCTGAAACTATTCAGGTTGCACCTGAAAACAGAGGGTTGGAATAGGATCGTTTTCTTTTGGGGGGCGTTTAGGCCTATTTTTTATGTGCTATCTTAGTTTCAGGGAGTGTATCACCCAAGGTTGTTCCCCCCGCCCGGTTCACATCCCCATTTTAGCTTCACCAGGTTGGAGTGCATGTGCCCCTGGAGACCCGCTTGTTTCGGGAAAATGACGTGGCGCATGTTCATGTTGTTGTTATTGTTGTTTCTGGCAGAGACGCTGAAAAAGACCACCTATTTTCTCTCTCTCTCTCTCTCGTGCTCTTTACATGGACATTGGAACTAATGATGATTAGTATTTATATGTATATATCATATTTATACATATATATATATATATCATATTCATATTGACAACTTGGTGATTTCCATGAGCAAATTCTTACCCCTCTCCATCAAAAACCATGTGTTGGTTACCTGCTTTGAAAAAAAACGTGGCTTTTTTTGGTTCAAAAAAAACAGCCCAAAAATCCCTGGGATTTCCCAAGCGGGATTTCCGATTTCGTCGCCAAACTGCAAACCTGGGCAACTCAGGTGGAGGGTGCCCATGTCGTTATGGTGAATTTTTGGGTGCATTCGGGTAATGATGATATTATAATATTGACAATACTAATGTGTAGGTATATTACTTTGCATTTGTATATTGTAATAAATATATTAGTATATTACTATATTCATACATTGGTATTTCATTGGTACATGTCTGAAAAATCGTGAGCTATCTTGGGTTAATCCTGGTACATCTTACGAAATCATACCTATAGAGACCTATAGGGAACCCGGGAATCCCATGTAGGTTTATAGCACCAGCGGCTTCCCGGCTTTTTTGGATTGAGGTCATTAAATCATTCTGAGAGGCGACATTTTCACCTACAAAATAATTTTACAAGACAAACTACACCCGCGAAGATTAACATGAAATCTAAAAATGATGGTTTGGAAGATGATTTTCCTCTTCCAGGGGTGTATTCTCAGGTTCCATGTTAATTTTTTTTGTAAAAGGCTAATTGGGCCCTTCACCATCCCGAAAAGTCAAACATCGCATGGCATACAAAGGGTAGGTTTTGAGAGACCTCACCGCTAGAGTTTAGAAAACCTGGTGCCACAAAAAGGGTTGCCATTTGTGAGTTTCCGGATAGTTGGGGACGTGTCTCTGTCTTCACCCTTCTCACCATTTCCCCAGCTTTTTATGGCGTGAAGCCATTGATGGCATGTCAGGATGGGCGACAAGAAGGGTGGCGATGAGATCGACTATGCGAAGGCATGTCATGGTATGTCCATGGTGACCGGGGGTACCCCTTAAGGGGTCACCGGAGGAAGGGAAACGAATGGGTGAATTGAAGTGAATTGGTAGTTAACGTTGGTGGGTTTTAGTGGTTCGACCGTTCGACCTATTCTAAGCCGATGGTCTGGGTTTCTTGGGATACTATGCCTCAATGCTGCCTTTTTAGCAGGGAAAGAAAGGGGGACACTTTTTGGGGGGTGATACAGAGTGAGTCACAAATAACTTAAACCACCGACCAACCATCAAGATACCAGTATAGTAGGTGACCTGTATCAAAACAAAGGCAGCGAAATGGACAGGCAGAAACGGAGGCGTACCTGCAGTTTCCTCATTCTCCATGATAGATAGATCTGTTGAAGTAGAGGTGACCACAACATACCAGAACCAACAAGCGGAACCCCCACAATTGCAGATTGAAACTATCATGGTAGGTCCCTTCCGATTGTGTGGTTGGAACATGTTCATCCTGGGGCCCAGCACATAGACATACTCGTTTGCAGGAAGGCGACTACATGAAACGAAAGATTCAGGTGTTGCAGTACAGGTGCGGGAGCTTTGGGGTTGGATATGTAGTCGTCTGAGCATGGAAATGTACCTGTGGGTTTCATTAGTGTTGCGTTGAAATGGCAAATCTTTAAGGTCAATCTAGATTGTGATGTGCAGGTGGCCACCTGCCAACATTTGGCAACACCTATCAAAAACATATGGATATACCGCCTCAAAATCAAGACCCCTTAAAATCCACACGTTTCTTGATTGTTATAGTCATAAACTTCCAAAAGATTTCTTGGCACCTCTAATTTGAAGTGAGAACCCTTTGGACATCTGACCTCACTACCAGTAAGTTATAATGATGCCAGAGATTAGATTCAATTCCTGTGAAACCTCTAAATGACAAGCACACTTACTGTATGACTTTTTGGTGGATTAAAGTCGCAACATGTTCGCCGCACGAAAAGTTGTTGACGCCCCAGGATCATGATCAAAGACGAGCAGATCCTAGGCTGCCGAAAATCTGAAGATGGCTTGAGGCATGTGACAACCTGATGGGTTTGGATGGTGAAATGGTGGGAGAAAGCTTGGTGGGCTTATCCAACAAAAGCTTGATGAGGATGGTTTGCTAGGGATATAAGTTAATAAGCTTCAACTGACTTAGCAACAACAACAACAACACCAATCGTGATTTTAAAAGCAATTCGGATGAGATCCACTCTGTTTCCTTTCCGTTTTTTTTTGCCAGGAAGCGAATTGCAGAATTAGATCAGTCCTTTGAGGATGAAGCAGTACGTTGTCGGGAGAATACGGCAGAATCCCGGCCTGCAAGGGTATCAAGTGCTGGGAGGTCTTGCCTGGAAAGGTGAAGGTTCATGGAGGGAACAGGAAACCCCCTTGAATTTCCAGATCTATCGCACAAACTTTGGCCATGCCACGTTTGGAATTTATTGATGTGAAAAACTCTAGAATGAGGGTTTGTTCTGGCTTGTTGGAGGGCATGATTTTTGGGGGGAACTCACTACTAACGGAAGACCAGATAAGACTCCCCCAGTTTTGGTGTTGTTATATGATTTGCTGGAGATGTATGGGTACAGGTATGAATAGATAAGAGAAACGTAGCCAAAAGCATTTTGCAGTTCCTTTGTTCAACATTTCTAGCATTTTCTAGCAAATTTGTTTTCAATGGAAAAAAGGGTATATCTGGGAATTTTCTGCTACTACTCAGTTATTAGTGGGGATTATGTCATAAAACCATTTTATAAGGATCCCGTCAAGCCCGTCATTCAACAACCCGAAGGTTAAACATCGGGCTCAATTTGTTTGCGAAGCCGGTTTTTGGCTGGATCCACCATGGTTTTAGATTGAATCACTCCCTTGTTGGGCCTTCAAATGATGGTTGTGTTTGTTTCAACTTTTTTTTGGTGATGATTATATGGTGGGACATTCACGAAAAAACACTCCCTGAAACAAGTTTAGCTGCAGATGAAATACCAGGAGCCGTGCAGAATTTGCCCTTTGAAACATCCAGGGCCTGCTTGGGAACGGAGCTTTTGTCTAAGGAGATGAGTCGTCAGTACCGAGAGATGCAGGTTCCGAATGGGCAAGGTTTGCCAGCGCCTTTTATTTAATCGCATATTTGTGACCCTTATAACTTCACTTCTTGAAGATGCCCTTGGAGACACTTCAAGAGAAAAACAGAAAGACGAAGTAGCCGTAGGAGTTTTGCCACGCTCCCGGGAAAAAATGCATCGTTTTCTTGCCCAAGTCCTGTTGGCCAAGTGGTGAGACGAGTTCTAATGCTTGCCAACCTCAACAAGCAAATTGTTGACAGGAAGAATTTATCCACATGGGAAAGAGTACTTGGCTTTAAGGGGCTGTGCGGGGGGCAAGCTAAAGGATTCTGTTTCTGCTGGCAGCATTCCGAGGTCATACTTATATACTCATGGTGCAATTTTGGCTAGGCACATAAATTTGTATATATGTACACCAAACAGAGAGGCATGTTTTCCCAGATCCTTGGTTCGTCTTGGTACTCATATCAGCAGCTGCATTTGTTGAAAAGTAGTATTGGTCGGTAGGCAGGTTTCCGACAATATGTGATTTTGCATGCAAAATGAGATCAAAACGAGGTGGGGGTGACTCCAAAAACGTGATAGTTTCAAAAGGTGTCATGTTTGTGAACAATCGCCCTCCGTAGGCATGCGCTGCATTGTGGGTGCTTATTTTTTTTAGTACACAAGTACCCCACGTCCAGCTATGCAAGCATTCAGATCCTTAGAAGAAATGGATGTTTTCAATTTTTTCGATGAAACATCTGGGTGGCTGTTGGACTATGCTAGGCTACTGTATGGGGGACTTCTTTTTGTTTCCATTTTTTCTTCCAATTAAATAGCAAGGGAGTCTTGCAAAGAGGAGGTCTAGGTAGTCACCTAATGTCCAAGATTGTGGATATATATATATATATATTTGTATATAGGAAAAATAATATAACCACAACCGTTCAGGGGTCACTCACTCATTCTTGACTCACATCATCTTTGTCAGGAATCGTTCAATGACACCATCGACGTACTCCAGAAAAAGGTGTGGTGTTTTGCTAGGGATGAATTGCTTGGTGATTGCAACATGTTGGAAAACGAATTGATCAACTTAGCTCAAAGTGCAGTAAGGTCAGATGACGTCCTGACAATGACAACTGAGGAAAGGTAATGTAGAGATGATCAAAATGAAGCCATTTCAAGCTGATGAACATGCGTATTTATTTCTAGTATCGACATTGGCCAATATTTCTCGGTAAGTGTCCATCAAGCAGGCAAGATACGCAAATTAAACTAGACTTTGGAAGTCTGACAACAACAATTTGATATGGGAAATCCCAATTTCTCGTTACTAGGGAAGCTTTGGTGTCCGCGAATCCTCAAAAAGTAGAGGGTAGTTCATGTTTGGTATACAGTAGTTCATTTGGTGTACGTTGTACATCTATTTGGGTGAATGGGAAAAAACCCCTCACACGACCTCACCTGTTTTGGTTCTCCCTTTTTTGCCTTGGTTCACCCCTGCCAGCGCCATACAGAGAGGGGAGAAAATCAAAACGTTCGCCTCCCTAGAACTACGGCCCCAAAAGGATCGTCTTTCAAGTATTATTTTTCAGGAGCGACCTCTATGCGACCTCTTAAACTTCTTGGGGTGTACAGTTAGTTTACGAAGGAAAACGCCCAACAACCATTGGTGGTTTCAAGAAACATACCAGTCCCACCCTCCACCCAACTATATAGCAATTTTTGTTTTGGATTTTTGCTGATGCGCATCAACACACTTCCAAGTGGCCTTGTTTCAGGACTTTGTTGTGGGGTGTTGATGAAATATGATCGCAGGTGTCAGAAGCCAAAGCGGAAATCGAGTCGGTGACCAAGGATGATTCAGCCATGTTTGAACATGTCCTTAACTCGTTGGAGTGGGTTTGGTAGGTGTTGTTTTTGGGTGTTTGGTATTGGATGACATGATGATGATTCTATTTTAAGATGTGAGATTTGGCAGGGTGATTTCCGGGTGCAGTGGGGCCCCGGTGAGTTTCTCAAAACGTTCACGGATCCAATCACTAGCATCTTCATCGGATGACAGGAGATTGAGCAGGTGAAGATTGAAAAAGAAGAAGTTCTGAGACAGAAGGACCTGGATGATGTGGATGGTGGGCTGAGTTTCCCACATTTGGCCAATTTGTTTGGCCCTGAGATTGAAATCCTCCAGAAATAGATCAATTTTGGTAAGTTTTTCCAATTCATTTACGGTGATGAAGGATCTCACCCTTTTTTCTGGTGGAGGAGTTCTGCTGATGGCTACATTACATGTGATATCATGTGATGTCTCAATCACTCGAAACCAGGTTTGCATTTTTTTGGGATCCATTGTCCTCATCAAATCCTCGCTTCATCCACACACACATGTCGACATCGATGTCATGGGAGGATCTGGAAATTGCTTCCTTGTCCTCCAAGATGGAGACCATGGCTTTCGAATTCGCCGACATGCTCAAGGAAGAGTGACGTTTAAATGTTGGGGGGGGATGTAGTCAACATCGGGCGCGCAAGCATGTTAAAGATGAAAGATTTCAAACGCCTTCCATTCTGACTGAGTTTTGGTGCAGCCATCATACCTTATTGTTAGTAAGCTTGTTTCAATGCCAACAAAGCCGAGAACCAAACTTTGGCCCCTTTTCACTTCAGGTTCCGCAATCCTAGTTGTTGGGATTCGAACTCACCCAAGACAAGAGACAAAGAGTGAGGTTCCATGGTGTTTTTTTTGATGACAAGCGTCACCCCCGGATGAGTCGAGATTTTTTCCCCAGAAACCCCAAGAAAGAATTACTTACCTCCCACCCCTCCGATCCTTGACGATCCGGGAAGGAAACTTTGGATAAGATGAGTCAACGCATCGAGGCAATGAATGACTTTGGGGGTTTCCTGGAGGTTGTGGAGGTTGTCAGGCTTGGGGAAAGGTTTTTCACCCCCGAAAGCTAAAAACAACATGGCTACTGAAAATGATGATAAGCTTGGAAAAGGTGAGGATCCTTTTAAGTATGGCCATTTTGGGTCTGTTAAATTTCTGACTACTCTTCCTCCCATCATGAAAGTGCAATAGGGCCATTTTCCCACTGAACCATGATTGTGAGAGGAAGGGTGGCAGTTGAACAGTTGGAACCTTAGAATCACGCTTCCATGTTTTGTTTTGTTTTGGTAGTTTTCTTCAGGCCCTGGGGTGTAGTTGATGGTAGTTGTCCGGTTGGTTTCCTGCATGAAGTCACCAATCGACCAGTGGCTGACACTTCATGACTCGTTTTCCCCCTGCAAATTGTGGTAGGATGATTGGAACTAACAACATAGGAAAGTCGACCTAAACTCCTTTCAACAACATATCATCATCAGAATCACACATTTTACTGTAGGTGTTTAATGTACCAAATTGTCTTTTTTCCGGGACGCACTGTTGGTTATTTTTCACGGTCTATTGTACTTGTTATATATTGAGAGCCAAGACCCCCAGCCCCCCAGCAAATATCAACTCCAATCACCTTTTTCTATTTACACGCATGTGCATCATTCCAAGTTTCCCTTCCTAACAACCGTTTTTTTGGGGGGATTTTGTTGGGTAGCTTTGGGACGAGGTGACACACAACAGCTGGGATCGCGACACCACCAAGCCGCCATTGATTAATCGTCTCAAGGTGCGTTTCATTTCAAGATGGGAAGGTATAAAATCATGACAAAGATATACAAATATATATGAAACACCATTTGGAAAACAGATGGGACATGGGTTACACAGCAGTATACATATTTGGAACCATGTCCTCATGTTTTGAGTTCTTTTTCAGCAATGATGTTATGATTGATATGTTTCCCCCAGTGGTTGCAGGAGTTTGGTCTCAACGACGAGCCGCATGACTGAGAACGACCCCCCCAACGACGACCCGACGACGATCCCGGAGCAGTTTCACCATTTCGACCGTACGCTGATGGCACGAAAGGTCGGGCAGGATTACTGTACCTCTAAGGACACACATATTTGGAGTGGTTTTTTGTTACAAAAAAACCAAAGCTGGGGGAGCTTTCACATGTGAGTCGATTAAAAATCAAAACAAAGCTCGGGGAGGTTTTACATCTTCAATGTTTGCTTCAAAGATTTTTGTTCAGGGTGACCAGTCACCAGCTTACAATGTTTCACAGGCAAACAACTGCACGCATTCGTTCAGAAACAGGATCGCAAGACAATGGCCCGGGGGCTTCAAACTGCAAGGTGAAATTGGAAGCAATTTAATAGCGACCAAACCACCGAGGTCATCCTAAAATGTAGTTATTATAATCCCACCAAAATGCCTGAAACATTCGGTCATTCAGGTTTCAGGAATTATATAGTAATTTGCCCATCAACTACTGTTTGACAAATCGCCAGATTGGTCACTGGCCTTTCACTTGGTACTGTTTGGTTTCCTCAGTTTCCTCCCCCTTGGATACAAATGAAACACCATTGGATGGAGTTTGGAGAAGCTACGTTGTTTCAGTAAAATCCATGCTACCTTTTCGAGGTGAACAAATGTAGTTTGTCAGGAGACCTGTGCAATCCTTTGTGCTAAGAACATGTAAGGAATTAATGATATATCTCTCTTGAATGCGATTGTAAGTACTGTGTATGCTGCATACATGTCATGTAAAATGGTTTTTGAACATAATGTTTATCAACTAATGGTTAACCTGGGATCCCCTTATGAAATGAATTAACCATTAGCTGAATATAGTTTGCGGCACATCACCGACTTGGTTTCGGCTCCAGCTTGACGGCCCCATGGCGAAAAAGTTGGATAGCCAACCACCAAAGAAATCAGAAACTAAACCAACTCTCCTTGGTTGTAGTTTCAAACGTCAGTCACATGTATATATTTGATTTATATATATATATACACAGTACCCATTATAAACATACTTGTCTAATGAATTTGCACTTTCTTTTTTCAAATTTCATTGATTTATGTTTGTGCCTAATTCTGTTCCCTGTTATTTTTGCTTGATTCTCACAGGTTTCTCAATTCCAAGCTTAGCAATTTCACCAGCAACACGAATGGTGGATGTGAGTCGAAAGTTGCAGTTGGAAGATTTTCAGAGGTGAGGAAACCAGTTGAGTGGGGACCTGTTGGTCAAACATTCTGATAGGTTTTTTTCAAGAAAACATGGGGTGTCGATACCCATGGCGGACCGCACTGAATTTTGGAAAATAAAGAATTAATCTGAATTAATCCTAGCTTCGGATTACGGATTGCATGCTTACTTTTTTTTTGCGGTTTTAGGCCTAATAACATCAGCATTGGTGCTTGCTTGGCTTAAAGGTTTGAAGAATTACTTAGGGCAGTAATTAGACACAGGTTGGAAGCTCTTGTAGTCATGGCATTTATGGCCTTGCAGCTATCGATTGTGTGAGAATCTTTTTTTTTGAAGAATATCGATAGATACAAGTATATATGGATGTTTCCAAAAATAATGGTACCCCCAAATCATGCATTCTAATAGGGTTTTCCATTATAAATCATCCATTTTGGGGTACCCCTATTTTTGGAAACATCTATATATATGTTGTTTATTTGATGTGTTTATCACCAGGCTATTGGTGTTTAACGGCACCACTTTTGATCATCGGGGATACGGGAGGTTTTTTCTGGGTTGTTTTTTTTGACGAGCTTCTGACGTGTTCATTGATATTGGAAAAAATCTCCAGTGGGACCATACTGGAGACGATCCACTTCGAAACATCAGCTACTACCCTTCCAAGACACACGTATGTTTTTTTCCTTTTGCAGCAACCAACGGATGTTCATTGTTGTTCACTCAGTTTCCTTGCCAGGCCAATCCAATATCATTCAAACATGTCTAGCAAAGTGAGCTTTGAATCCAGCTTGCCAATGGAAAGGTTGATTTCCAACTTGATTATGTGAAGGTAACTTGGGTCAGTGTTAGATGTTGAAACATCCAGAGCCACAACTGTTTTGGTGTTTCCCGGTGTTGCGTTTGCTGGCACATTTTTTGGGTTAGGTGGAATCGTGTATGTCACACGCGGAAGATTCAGGAGCCGCGGGCAAGGGGCCGATCCGAGGGATGGTGAAAAACATTGAAAATATATGATTATGTTTTTTGGGTGATTTTCGTTGAGGTGACCCGCAGAAAATAAGATTTAGGGATCCATGTTCGCATTTTCAATGGTTCTTTCAATCACTGGCCACCAGTGGAAAATGATAATTAGTCCGGAACCAAGACGAGAACATCAATCGCCGCGGCGGACTTTGGTGAAACTACTGTTGGGATTGCATGGTTTTGATTCCCTGACTTCAGGCAAAGTTCCAGAAGAAAACCATATTTTTTTGGATCCCCATGAGATACACAAGTAAGCTAGCCCCAACTACGGTAATGTCACGATTGCTTGGGTGATAAATTTGATAGATCTCCGATACAGTATATTCATGCACAGTCATCTAGAAATCAGGTGATGTCAATTTCAGGTGAGGATTGGGTCTGCAAAAAAATGACCCAAGATTTCAGGATGGAGTCGTTGGTATTGTTTGATTAAATTCAATCAGCACCCAGTGATGTCCATGCGGCCGAGGACAAATATCAAGAGTTGGTAAAAGAAGCGCAAGACAGAAATGTAACCTGGCAAAGTTACAAGTTAATACAATATACATTTTTACGGTGATGAAATCTTGGTATGGAAGTAATTTCCGGACTTTCAAAAAGGTTTCACAGTCCCAATGATACCTTCATCATCCTTGATCTCGGGAGACCTCCAAACGGATAACTTTCAAAGTTGAAAGGTTGTAGAAACACAGTGTTTCTGGAGATGTCCAAAATGTAGGTCTCCGTATACAAGAACTCCACAATGACCGATGTCAACAAAAACATGGATGGAGAATTAAGCCAGCAAAGAAATATCAACAATGTGGCCTGGCGGCACCTGAGGTAGATGTGCGTGATATTCTCACAGAGCGGAAGCCATTGGACTGAAAGGGGGTGGTACGGAGAGTGGTACGGAAGGATTACGTCCAAAAAAAACGAACCACAATTTTAAGGGAGGATTTGAATAAACAGTGAATGGTGTTTTTTTTCCCCCATCCTTTTTCAAGATAATGATTCAGAATGATTCA
The DNA here is from genome assembly GCA_000507305.1 of Breviolum minutum Mf 1.05b.01. NCBI lineage: Eukaryota > Dinophyceae > Suessiales > Symbiodiniaceae > Breviolum > Breviolum minutum. The sequence continues at coordinate 112,380 of DF239105.1, read as the reverse complement.
GGCCCCCTTTGGAGATTCAAAACATCGACACTCCCTGAAACTAACATAGCCCCTGAAAATTGGCCATCGCAAAAGGAGACTATATACAGTATATATATCCAGTGTATATAGCCTTACAAGTATTGATGGGTGAGATGAAGTAATGTGGTTGGTACTACTCCAGTACTACTCTGTACTACAACGTACTACTCCAGTACTACTCCGTACTAAAACGTACTACTCGTAGACAGCAATGCAGTTAGAAGAGCCTGGTGCGGCTATCTCCCAAGGAGAGGTGTTTTAACTGTTGATCTGGGGTGTCCTAGCTTTGAGTACCTTGTGACCTCGTTCAATACCTCGTTCATACCTCGTTCCAGACCTCGTTCACTTCCCCTTCAAAAAGCATGTTTCCAAGCAGCGATTTCCAAGCAATTTGCATTGAATATGATCGTTTGGTTGAAAGATTGATATCTATGTATATCTATGTTAGTGATGTGCGTCCCATTGTGTTCTGCAATTTCTTATTGATAAATCCCAGATGATTCTGAACTTTTTTAAACCATGCATCACCATGCTGTTTTGAACTTATAAATTGGTAAGAAATCATGGTTTGAACACATAGTAATAACATGTTTGGAATAGCGTCGCCATGCTGTTTTACTATCTTTTGCACTGACTGCACTGACTTCCTGAATGCGTAGCGTCCCATGCAGTTTATATGTTGTTTCGGGAAATGCACTGAGTTTCACGTTTGGGTGTAGTATTCCAACCATCCATTTTCAGGTGCTATGTTAGTTTCAGGGAGGGTACAAATTCTCTCCAGTCTAGGGTTTTTTTCGCCCTCCGATTTCATATACTGTAGGTGAGTGTTTCGTTTGGAATCACGTCGAAGCCTTTGCCGGTTGGAAGTTGTTTCTGTTTGATATAGTTCCAAATCATTGCTAAAATCAAAAACGGCCGTTTTTTTCAAACCAAAATCCAGAGACCCAATTTTGACTTGTTACTGTCCTTTTTGGCGGAAGTCTTCATTTTCAGGCGCGAACTCTCAGTTTCAGGCTCTTTGACGGGTTTCGCAGGGGCCTTCAATGAGCGATAGCCGTTGAAACCGTTGCGCACTCCCAGGTGTTACAGCTGGGCGGAATTTGCCGACACCTGTGGCCAGTTCCCGTTGAGATGCAGGTGCAGAGCCCGGCCATTCACTAGCTCTTTGGTGTCCATTAATCCAAGATAGAAACATAGGTATGAATGAAGTATCCACCAGGTTTATATATCGATATATACCTATAGTATAGTCTGTAGCCATATAAATATATTAGAGTCAAGTTGTTTTAATGCATATATATATATATATGAAAAAAATATATCTACATCTTGGCATATGTTGATCATTTTTAGGTGCATTTGGGTTCAGGTCCTCTGAGGCAACATGCCTGGTTGATCTTCGCCTGATGTGTTGGACTCAAGCTGAAAGGATGAAATGTGAAAATCCAGAAGGTAGAAAAAAAAACAAAGAAACGATAGTAGACTTTACAAAACTGGGCGGTTTCTTCTTACACACTGGCAACCTTGAAGTGAGATGTGAAGCAACATGGCATGTAAGGGTGGTTTAGAGGTGATATTTATAGACTCCGAACGCGTCATTTGCACACCAGGGAATAGGCAGAACATGTTCCAGGTTTCATTTGCTTGTCCCAGGACCTAAAGATTAGATTACATTGATATATATTGTGATACTAGGACTTATAGGACCGACATACTGGGACCTTATACTTGGATCGCTTTATATCATGCAAGCTATTGTACAGTATACGTAGGACGTAGTACCATGTGGATCCTATAGGAATTCACCTCAAAAACTGTCAGCATTCTCATAGCTGGACTAAGAACCAGCCAGTAAGAGCAGTTTGTTCATAGCTCGAAGAGAATCCGAATAGAAGTACGTACAAATACCACAAGCATCGAAAAAAAACGTTATATGATACTTATATATATATATATATGATGGTATCTATGTGTGTGTATATATACCTGAATCCTCCAAGGGTCTGAAATTTGGACCCCTTAACCACCAAAAACAGACCTGGGGGCTGAAATTTGACGCGCTTGGAGTATATGTATTATATTGTTGCTGTATATGCGTAAATTATCGTAAATTATATTTTGTTTATTTTTTTCCAGGGCTTTCTGAGACATCGCCATGTCGTCTCCACGAAACGTGTCTCCACCACATCGACGTCGAGAGGGTGACTATGCACCAGTGGACACTGACGTCGCAGGCATGGCAAGAACATTTGATACATGTTGGATATCAGCCATTCGTTTTCACCATAGCTTTTGGGAGTCTTTGGTGAAGACAAAGAATGACTCCCTAAAATTTGGAGCACTGAAGGATTTTTACCAAGGTAAACTTTCAAAGGTAGAGATCACTTCAAAGCCGAGGTGAATGTCGCCGCTTGCTGGGATGTAACGTGGCTATTGCCATGCTATGTGTCCTTTTCACGTTTCTTGTCTCAGACGTGGTCTTCAACAGCGAAAGCCACTGAAAAAATGGTAGTTGGAAGACGACTTTCCTTTTCTGGGATAACTTTTTGGAAGGGGAAAATGTTAGGTACCATAGTACCACGAAAGCTGGGAATGAGAATTCTGCGGTGAATACCAGCACTATTTATAGGCAATTCTAGGTTCATTATACATCCCAGGGGTCACTCCCTAGTATGCACCCGCCAGCAAGCGGGAATGCAACTCTTGCACTGGGATGATCATTTGCTTTTGGCGTTGCTGCTGTTGACCAGTTTTTCTTTTTGACTTGCTTACCAGTGGCTGAAGGGATGAAACAGGCTGAAACACCAAGCATGGAGTGGTCGAGTGGTCTCACAAAATTGACTGCAAATAGTCGATGGCAGGCATATTATGCACACATACTGATACTAGCATTAATATATATATATATATGTTTACATCGGGGCCCGAATACATAGAATATGGAATTGGGAATAAGCGAGAGCATATGAAAAATTGAAAAAAGCTATGGCATAGAATATGAAAAATAATACATTGAATATTTCTCCAAGTCTGGAAGATACTTTTTAGGCAAAACGAATTCAGCAATTACGTCATGAAAAAAGAACGGCACCAACAGCTGGCAAGAGAAAATAAAAGACAAAACAAAGAAGAACTTTTTCAGTTACTGTTTATTTTGTAAAACCTTTTCAAAAAATCATTTCTTGGGGTTCATGAGGGTACCCCCCAATGCCCGGAGTGGATGGCAAAGGGGAAAGGCGCAGAACGGAATATTCTATGTACTGTTTTTTTTTTCTGCTCCATAAAAATTGAAAACATGGATATTCTATGTATCCGTCCAACGTTATATATGTATACCCATATCATATCATATATTTACATATTCCATGTCTATGATATTGAATCATATATGTATATATGTACATCATATCGTTTGAGCATCAAACAAAACTTTAGTGGTTGAACAGGGTAGTAAGCAATTTCCTCAAAGATGATTTAGTTATTCAGAGAGTATAGACTTACCGTTGCTTAATGTAATTTCCCTCCAACTTGCAGGTTGCTGCAGGTTGCCAATCCTCAAACAATCGCAGTTTGCCAAGCACGCAAAAAGGATCTTCGCAGAATCAGACCACCATTGGTCCTCGTAATGTATGATTTTCCCAGTGGTGAGAGTTAGAACAAAGTTGAGAGAACATGGGATGAACTAGTGGTAGCATCTATGAAGTATACCGAATACAGCCCTGGAAATATGAACATGGACCCCAAAATTTCGTTCAGATGATTGTTCCTTTGCAATTGTTGATGTTTGTTTTTAGGTGAACCAGCCATTAATTTTGCAGGGCTTCGGCCAGCTTCGGGTAGAACTTCGGTAGCTAATATCACTGGCTGTTGGGGTGGATTCAAGGATTTGTTGCCTGGTGGTTACAGTGATTCTGGATCCTGTGACGAAGGCTGGGTTTGGAGGATTGGGCAAATTCCTTCCACTTAGGCGCAGGTTTTGCCTTAAACAACTTAAGAGGCACTGTGAAAAACGTGTCGCAAGGCAACAACAAAAAATGTATTCAGTTGATTTGTAAAGGTGTCACAGAATGTAATACAATCACTGAAACTGGCATATGACCCCTGAAAATTGATGGTTGGAAAACTTATTTGTTTTTGGGAAGGCTTATTGTTCAGCGGGAATGTTGGTTTTAGCGAAGGTAGTGCCGCTCGAATTTTTGAAGCCTGATCTTAAGGCGAGCTGAGTTTTTCAAGTTTTTTTTTGGGGCATGTATACCCTCCAGATCTTCCTGGTCTTTGAAAGGTTTACCTTTTATCTTCGCTCTTCCGAAAGTCGACTTGAGATTTTGAGATGGAAAAATAACCCCTCAATGGCAATCAACCATCTGAGTACTGGAATGTACTTTTTGGATGCGTTTTGATGTGACATTCTACATAGGAATTCATCAATATTTAAGAAGCTTCAGTTTATTTATTGTTACTTGGGCCCAAGGTGGGCACCTACCAACCAGTTTCACCAAGGGGCCCATAACTCCACTTATTTCGGGTTTTTTTAAAAAGAAACCTCAGCAAAACTTCTTCTTTCTTCTCATTTATAGGTCTTGTATATCCATGTGGGGGTTTCCTACAATAGTGGTACCCCAATATGGATGGTTTATAATGGAAAACCCTATTAAAATGGATGATTTGGGGGTACCACCATTTAAGGAAATACCCATTTCTAACTAGTAGGGGTAAGGCCCCATGTTGTACCACCTTTCAACTGTGCAACTGATCCGCAAGGTGAAGGATGCACCGCAAAGACCTGTTGTGACTTGGATAGCTAGCCGACCATTCCCAGATACTCCTGACTTCAATGTTGAATAGCCAAACGAAGTGTAATATAGCCCCTGAAATTTTACATCTTCAAAGGAAAGGATCGTCTTCCAACCCCCCATTTTTCAGGGTCTATGTTAAACTTCGGGGGTGTTTTTTGTTGAATTTTTGAAGGGACTCTTTGGGCAGACTTTCTGTACTAGGCCTATGTTTTTATGGAACCAACATATTATTGCATGATGTGGAAAATATTATCTTAAACCAAACCTATATATATGTATATATATATATAATCTGAATTAAAAAAAAGTTGTGTGCTCCTGATTGTCACAACGTTTTTGAAATTGAGGCTGTACAACTTGCGCCCTCTCCGGCTACAGAATCCTGGGATCCTGGAAATTCCGACACGGATGCCGCGGAGACAACCACACGGCAGTGGCCCAAATGGCCTTCATGGCCACACGCCACGACGACTGTCCCGAAGCCGAAGCCAACGACGCCACCAATGGACTCTTGTTGAAAGCAGCAAAGTTTGCCCCTGAAAATAGGCCCCTTTTGCCCCCAAAAACAATGAATCATTTGAACCAACCATTGATTTTGAAGGGTTTTTGCTGTTTGTTTCAGGGAGAGCATCTCTGATTGGTTGGGTGTTTTTTTGGGGACATGATTTTTTGGGGTTGGACAACAGGAGCCAGTCAACCATTTGGCTTTTCTGAGGTTTAGGCCCACAAAAACAAATCGTTGAGGGGAGAAGCCATGAAATTCAACAGCTGGATACCAAAAGGTACTAACAACATATGTCGATCATTTCACTGAGCCAATTTTCTGTAATTACTCAACTTACTATTTCAAAAACCTTTGGGCTTCAGAATAAACATGTTTGCGCCAAAAGGCAACACCCTTGGAACTCCGTCCCTGTCCCCGGACCCGAGGTTTTGATTACCGGTCCACCAGAGTTTGTGACCCCCAGGCCTGGGGTTGATGCTTGGAAACGTCCGTAGGAAACGATCATCTAACAAAATAAAAGCCTAATTAGCCAAAATTCCTGGACTTTTGAAGACAAGGGAGTGGATATTTCACAGATTTTCTTTGGTGTTTTTTTTGCATATTACTGTTTTATTCTTTAAAGGCTGATTCAAAAATGCCTGGGTTTTTAGAGAAGTCAAGTTGATGGACACAAGGAGCAGTATAGAGCAATGCTGGATGGTTCTCGTGTTTTTTTTGGTTGATTTGTTTGATTCTCCGCTTCCGCCTCATCGTCATCATCATCTTTTATCTTCATCTTGATTTTCACAACCATAAACATCATCATCATCATCATCATCATCATCATCATCAGCATCATCATCAGCATCATCATCATCCTCATCCTCATCAACATCATCACCATCATCATCATCCTCATCCTCATCAACATCATCACCATCATCATCATCATCATCATCATCATCATCATCATCATCATCATCATTGTCATCATCATTGTCATCATCATTGTCATCATCATTTTCTTCTTCTTATTTATCTTCGTCTTGATCACAAACATAAACATCATCGTCATCATCATCATCATCCTCCTCCTCCTCATCATCATCATCATCATTGTCATCATCATTGTCATCACAACATGTTGATCATCATCATCATCATTCTATTTAATTCTTCTTCTTATTTTTCTTCATCGTGATCACACACATCATCATCACCATCACCATCATCATCATCATCAAATTATCATCATTATCATCATCATCATCATCAAATTATCATCATCATCAGCATCATCATCATCATTATCATCATCATCATCCTCATCCTCATCAACATCATCAACATCATCACCATCATCATCATCATCATCATCATCATCATCATCATCCTCATCCTCATCAACATCATCAACATCATCACCATCATCATCATCATCATCATCATCATCATCGCCGCGTTTCACATGTTTCCTTCATCGGCACACTTGTAGCTGAACATTTCTCAATCCATGCTGGTTTCTACAGCGTCTCTTTCTGACCTCGTAGAGGCGTGTTCTTTCCCCATGCTGTTCTCCCTGCCAGCATGCTACAAGTAGCAAGTCAAGTACCTTAAGGTCAAACTAGATGGGTCAGGTGTCAAAATGTAGTTTAACAAAGGGTCCTACTATCAACCAACATGTGGGGACTGTACCATCCACTGTTGAATTGCTGTAAAATCTGGTCTTGCATATTAAGTAACACATGATCGAAGTAAACCAAAGAGGTATATAATACGCATGCCTTTGTTGCTGATAAAACGATTCGTGTGTGTCCGATCAAGAATCCATTGAAGTCAATTTGGACCCCCTCAAACGCACATCCTCTCCTCCTATCCACGTGCCCCTGCGCCAAGTGCACCAGGGAAGAGGAAAAATCTCCATCGTTTCCAGAGGGCAAGGTCTTTATTCCTCAGCCAACTGCAGCTGGTGACATTGTTTGAGGCACCATAGTACTTATAGTACAGTAATTGAAACAACAACACAACAGACTGCAGAATAAACTCAGATCATACAGTGCAGTAAGGTACATGATCTTCAGATAGAATTGTTTGCCACTGTCTTTCGATCTAAATCATGACCGTACTGTTGCCTTCTCTGGTGTTGACTTGACCCTAAGGGTGTTTCCTTCTCGAGAATAGGTCTTATTTCGTGAATGCTAGGATACGACTCGGATATGACTGACGCAGAAAAAACACTTTGACCTTTTCACCCAACCACGGAACAAAGGAAATCGCAAGGAATAAGAGTGGACTGTGTGCCCAAACAGTGTTGGAACAGTGTTTCAATTCGCAGATTCGAGCATCGGGAGCATTGTCATGCTACGAAAGTCAACGATGGGTGAGTGTGGAGAATCTCTAACTCATGGAAATCAGTTGAAGGAAATTTTTTAGCATTGAGCAGTTGATTCGGAAAGAGGCAACAGATGTTTTGTTTTGAAGACATTGCTCCAAAAGGCTGTTTTTCTCAACTGCTGGAAAGCTGAACTGATTGGCACCTTGGCACCTTGGCACCAGTTCGCAGACACTAGCCGTTTGGTGGTAGCTAAGTGAATATCATGGTGCCCTAACATGACCTCACAATATTCCAAAATGAGCAAGCATGTGAGTTTGTGATGAGAAATCATCCGTACCTTGTGCAGACACTTTTTTTGTCAGGCAAAACCAGGTGCCAATCTTAGTAGGTTTGCAGTGCTTGACCATTCATGCCGTGCAATGACAATTCGGGCGGAGGTGTGTGTGTATGTTAAAAAGGACTTACCACAGAACCTACCGGAAATGAGAAAAAGATGACTCGGTCGGAGCTGGATCCCATGCTGATTCTGTGCATCTTAAACCGTCAACCGAAAACACAACAAAGGTGATGCTTGGTTGAAGTTGTGTTTTCCTCAAGGGGGATAACATGACGGAAGCACCCACAAGGGTTTGCGGGTTTTTCGGCCATATATGGATTGCTAATGCTTTGTTTTTTTCGTTTTTTTTTTTTTTTTCCGAAGGTTGGTTTAGGAAAAGGCTATGACAAAGCCGAAGCAAGCAGCATGGGGAGGCGTGTGTATCATTTGGAATGTTCAGCCAGGATGAATTATTCTAGATAGCACCTCCTGTATTCTGAATATTCTGAACCGATCAACACTACTTCACTAGGTGGTGGTTTCAATTATTTTGAAATTTTCACCCTTGCCTGAAAAAATGATCCGATTTGACGAGCACTTTTGTTTGAGTTGGGTGGTTCAACCACCACCACCAACATCCACCAACTATAGTCACAACTGAAGGTTTATTTCAGGATCCCTACTAAGAGTGCTTCATCATCCTGGTCCTGATGGTGACGAACGATTGCATCCTGGGTCGGGGGGGCAAATCCAAATTCTGTTTTTTACAGTGGAAGCCTTGCGGCAAAAGATATCAGACATTTAATGTTGGGTAGTTAACTGTAATAATCCTGGGCGGAGGGGGGTAGATCTGAACAATACTTCAGTATATACCCCAGAAACTAGCATGGCAATGGAAAATTACGATTTTTAATTAGTAAATTAGTAGATACATCTTCAAATGCTTGGTTTTCCATTGTCATCTAGGTGGTGTTTTCAATTATTGTTTATCTTCTTCCCCTGGGGAAGATTCCCATGGGATGAAACCACCAACTAGTCATGTCCTTTTCCTTTTCGAGCATAACCAGCCAGGCTCAAGGAATTTAGCGAACTCGGCGGGAAACTCGGATGGGAGATAATGAAGCGGGAAGGGTTTGAGAGAAGTCCGAATGGTGATTATATTTATATATATATAGCCAGCAGATTGCATCACAAATATACATATTTCTGTTGAAATCTGTTGAATATACAAATTAGATCAAATTAGCGTTGGTTGCGGGATGTTTAGGGGATAGTCGGATTGTGATTGAGTGAAAAACCAACGATGTCGATGAAGAACCTGTGAGTAGATTAATATCTCACACCAGTCAGGACAGCTACAAATCTACAAGATCCCCCTGGCATAGCATGACCAACCAGTATTTTATGCAGTGAGAGGCTCTGGGTGGGTTCTCTATTTCTACTTCCTCCGCTTTATGATGCCGGGGACCTCAGGAAGAAGACAATAGTGAAAAAGAAGACGATTATGATGAAGAATCATATCATGATTAAGGTGATGAGGATGATGAAGACCGATGAATACACACACAAATCAAAATATGATGATGATGATGATGATGATGATGATGGTGGTGGTGGTGATGATGATGATGATGATGACAATGATGGAGATGAAATCAGAAGAAGAAATGAGAGGAAGGGAACGAAGAAGACAATGATGGTGACGGTGGTTTGGGGTTTGAGGTTTCAAAAAGAAGAGACCTGTTTGTGTTTGGAACCACACGAAACACACGTGAGCAATGAAAAAGACCCTGGGTGTATAGGGCATATAGGGGATTATACTGCCCAGTCATGCGAGATGATAGTAAGCCATGACAAGGATCCCTTTTAAAAAGCAGTATAATGGAAAGTACATTGGTTTTGCCAATTTGTGGTTTCAGAGAGTGTGTCATCTGTGCAGGATGTTTCAGACACTTTACTAGAGGACTGAACAGATTACTAAACAAGCTACAACTACATAATATATATATATATATATATATATATCTGGGCAATTTATAACGACCTTTCCCGCCGGTTTGTCACCCCTTAAATGGTGGTTTAGTAACTAAGGGAATCCTCCCCGAGTGGTGGCCGAAACAAATCAGGTTCAGGATTTATTTCATAAATTGCCCGTCGACATATCCCTGAAACCTCGGCCAACAAAATTCTTGGAAGCCAAAGCCACGAAGTCAATTCGTAAATTGATCCTAAACAATCGGGTTTTTTTGTTTTCCAAAAGGCATCACTATATATTTGAAAATATTCTAACAGTGAATTACTGCAGAGTAAACAGGACCCTGTCAGCGGCAAGCCAAGATTGAAATAACTTGCCACCGCCCCAAAATCTGAGGGCCGTGATGCTGGTGTTTGTCATCATGCACATCCCAGTGCTGCACTCGGACTTGGGTCACCCGGGTTGGCTCCTTTTTCTTTTGTACTTCTCGTTGTTAAAGAAGTCGGTCGATCTAAGGGGGCCCACCAATGTAAGGCTAATAGTCCCTGAATAAGGTCCTATTTCCTGGGGGGCGGTGGCATCGGGGGGGCCCCGTTTTGTGAAAGAAACACGAGGGGAAAATTAAAATTCAAATGGACTCGTTCCTCTGGACACAGTTTTGCAAAAAGCTCCGATCAATCTTGGAATTCGGTGCACGGTAGCTTGGTGTTGGTTTGAACATTTTGACTCTTTCTTTTTTTTCCAGACTACATGAATATACAATGTATTTGTATTTGACGACGCAGTGAAAGGAAGTGTGCAGCAGGAATGCCGACAATGAAGTGTTTATGCACACAAACAAAAATTTGTAAACACGTACAGTCTTACAGTGATTACTGTCAATGATGACAAACAAGCTAGTTAAAACAATCAACAAACAACATGGTTTCAGCGACTACTTTGGAAAGCCTAGTTTTTCTTTTTAGTTTTGATCTGGCCAATGTCTATATAAACAGAATAGTTGACGGTTTTCCTCTCTTGGACTGGGATTCATGAACCATGGCGCAAAAGTCCACCTGTCACGCCAAGATTCTGTTCATCTATGCCACTCATAACAGTTTGGAAGAGCTGGAAACTGAGCTGACTTAGAGGTGGCACAGAAATTACCAAGTCTTTCATTTTCAAATCACTTGGTGCTCTTGGGGTGTTTGATCTCAACGATCTCCACAACCAGTCAACTGATATGTGTATGACAGACTTACAGGTACTCAACAGTAGCGAGTAATCAGCGTAGTATGAAATTTGCTCGGATCTATACATATACTGCGCAAGAGTCGGTAACGTCTTACACAAATCAGTGTCAGACAGTAATAAATATATGTTGCAACATCTGCTTCTTATGTTTGGAGGCCGTAACAAAAAGATTGTCACAATACTGTTGATTGAACAAATCCCAAACAACCACCTGGGATGGACCTAAACACCATGAATACTGGGATATTTACTACATCAACTGGTGAACGCCGGATTTTCCTCCAGCCTGAGTGGACGTAGATGGTTGCAACTACTTGTAATTTTTTGAAGCTCCATTGGATGGTCATGGATCAGTTGTAAGAAACGAATTTTGGGATCCCTGTTTGGTTTTTGAATGTACCATGTTTTTTTTGTTTTGCATTCTGTAGTAGCATATATATATAAATATGTATAAATATGTTACATGTATAGATTTATGATCATTTATATGTGTTTCCTGTGTGAATCAATTTGGTATACGGTATATATGTCTTCCAACACAAGAGCAACATAAGAAAATACTATGAACATGAAAAACAAACATACATACTACAGTAATGAAATATAGCCAACTATAAGCCTACTTGGCCCATGTTGAGAAACTCAAGTCTAACTTTTCCTTCTTTGAAAATTCACTCAGGTGGAGTGAACCTCATCGCTTTGCTCCAGAGGTGGAAGCTTGGGATTTCTCTCAGTCGCCAGGGTGTCGGTCACATATTATATAACCGCCACCGACTTGTGGGAAAACGAACATGGAAAAAATGAAAATCATGATTTCCAACAAAGGAATCTCATCTTCTAAGGTTCAATTTTCAGGTTACTTTGCTTGGATATAAAATATAGGGCAAATTTATCGCAGATACCCAACCATGATGGTGTGGAAGAGGTGGCTTAGGCTCGTTTGGGCAGTTATGTTGGGATGTTCCCGCAGGATTCCCGTGGAAAGTTATTCTTACTGTACATGATGCGGGTGGTACACTGTATCTCAATCTAGAGTACGCACATGAATCTGTACGCATATAATATTGTCGGCGCCAAAAAATGCTTAGAATCTAGAATTTTTATTTATTTGTGTATCTACATATGTCTACACACACATGAGATGCAGATGTATTTGTATAACGTCAAATTTGGAAGTATAACAGCCTACATAAGCCCACCAGTATTGCACACAAACTGTTTTATAGCAAGCTGTGCTCAAATTTGGGGAGGTTTTTTCAGATCCCCAGAAGCTAACGAGCAGCCAGGTGTTTCGCGCTCCTCCACAGGTCACACCTTCCACTCCCCGGGATGGAGGATTTTTTTTCGGGTGGATGGATGGCAGATGGTGGGAAAAAGTTGTTTGGAAGATTCATGGATCCAGGTCATGTGAAAAAAACGACCAGATTTCCAAAGTTTGTGCAACAAACATCCTTATATAGTGTGTTTGGGATTGTATCATACATGTGTCAACATATGTTCAACATGAATTGAATGTAATTAAGATGTACGCCAATTCACAAGAAAAAAGGTTGATTGATATGGCCCCCTGAATGGCACCATAATTTTGAAAGCGCTATGTTTTTGCTACTTTGGTCTTCGAAATGGCCTTCATGGGCCTTCACCTACAAACAGGCCTTCAAAAACATCGCGGTTCCGCAGTTGCTTTTTGGCCTCCAACATTAGGTTTGCCAAGAGAAGTGGCTTTTGCAGTTTGATTACTCACACTTTCATGAGGTTTCAAGGATGAAGTTGTAAAATAGAGTTACTGCAAACTCTTGAATTAATTAAATTATATGCTTGATATTTTAGTGACCAGCACATTTACTTAGACACACAGGTTCCTACTTTTGGGAAGTGCGAACAAAACGTAATCTTCGAATGGTCTTTGACTTTGTGGACATTCATTGACAGACATCGCCGAACAAAACCGTATGCGTGATTGAAACGTGCGGGTTTCCCCCCTCGTTTCTCTCGCGCATGTGCGGGCTGGTGATTGAAACTGCGCCTCTGTTGCACTCGACATTTTGCTGATATTTTTTGTTTCGTGATATATATAGTGATTCACGATTGAATTTCTGCTTGTCCATACTCTCATACTATTGATGAACCAAGAAAGATCAAGAAAGGCCTTATGCTAAATTCAGATCTGCAGCATTGCAAATTTGTGTGGATAGTATTCCTATTATGCTTGTTACACCTGTTGTAGCCTGCAAACTGCATAGTTCACGCAATGGAACAGGGTGATACAGCGTCAAACCTGCGTGGCTAACCCACAGATTGGTATTTTACGATGGGTGAGACATCCTAAAACGGTGGTCGCACAGGATTTTTGTTGGGAGATTACACGTATGGGAGATTTTTTGGGACCATGTTCATCCTTGCCATGTTCCCATATAAAGCAGCTTGACAAGAGGTTCTTCGCGTGCGCACTTGCGCGTAAGGGATGACGTGTGCTGTGATGTGTCATTTAAAACTGTGAAATTAGAAGTTATATACTGTAATTCAGTTCTTCGTGTGTAACCTTTCTGGTTGAACTGGAGACTGGAAAGCTGGAAAGTGATGAATTGCAATAGATTTCAAATACTGTAATAAATTATTATTTTTATGTCCACCATGTACTTTGGGAAGATTTTCGAATTTGAAGAGCATCTTCTTCAGATTGGGTTTCAAATTTTCTTCCAATATTGTAAACCTCCAACTGTGGGTTTTAAATTTCCAATAGTGGGTTTTCCTCCAACTATACCTCCAACTAAATTTTAATACACCCGATGCGATGCAAAATTTATGGGATTCTTAAGTTAAGGGTGTGTGTGTGTGTGTGTGTAACGGGGGGGATCCCCAAAGTTTCCCCAAAATTTCCCATACCTAAAATTCTCAAAGTTTTTGTTGTAATAAACTCCAAAAACTCGAATCCCAATTACCCGAAACTCTGAACTCGTATCCGCCTCCCATTTGAGAACCAGGGCCCAGGGTTGGCCGGCCCAGGTCCCCTCAAGGGGGATGAGGATTCTTAGTCCAAGTTCTGGATCATGCAGCCCTTCATCACCACGATCGCCGACGCTGGGAGTTGAAAAAAAAAACGCTACAAAGTCGGAGGTGTTTTTTTCCAATACAAAGGGTGGCTGTTTCTTTTTTCCTTGGGTGCTTGGTTAAAAAAAACGTGAACACAACAACTTTGGTGCTTGGAAGGGAGCGAAAGTCCCACAAAAAATCCCCGACATTTCAAAAAGGGGAGCTGAGGTTTCAAAGATTTTTTATTTTCACCCCGATCCTTGGGGAAATGATCCAGTTTGACGAGCATATTTTTCAAATGGGTTGAACCCACCAACTAGAGTTCTTTTGATAACTCTAGGTGAAGGTGTTTGCATCGCTGAAACAAAACAGAAACACACCAAACGAAATCATGTTTTTCTCTTTCTGTTTAAGTGAATCGGGGCGATGATCACAACAAATCCCAATCGTTGCATTTGAGTAATTAACAAGGTCTCACTTTCTCACTAAATTTTTCACTGGTCATCAAGTAAAGACCTTTTGATGTTCAGATTCATGTCCTTATGGAGATAGTTCAGCTTTACATTTTGTCATATCAACTCTATATGTGTTTTTTTCATTTTTTTCTACTATTAAGAAGTGACTGGAAGATATGAAATCACGTACAAAAAATCTCTGAAGGAAGAACAGGCAAAACCAGAAGAGCATTCTTCAGCCATTCATGGTAGTTTTTTCCATCAAGAATCAATCAAGCAGTGCTTTTTCGAGCATTGCTTTTAGTATCTTTTAGTATTTGTCTCAGTGCTTCGGAATGGACCTCAATTTTCGAACCACATGATGTCAGACCTGTCATAACTGATATCTATAAGTCATGATAGGCAGGCGTGGATTCTTGGTTGTCACAATGACTTAAGTAGGCCTCAGAACGACATCAGTGACATGAGGAAACAAACCAAATTCAAACCCGGAGGTAATGTGTGGACCCGAAGGCCTACAGGCATAGTTTGAGTGGTTCTATGATGTTTTATTGTCAAAGATGTTCGGGTGAGACTCGCCTCTCTCAGGGTCAAGTCATGGTTTTCAAGATTCAAGAGTTTGTTCCGGGATGTTCCAATCAATGGTTCTTTGGTGGTCAAGTTTAGCGTAGTGGCTAAGAATTTTTGCATTGATTGCCAGTTGAAATCTGCCTTCCAATCCATTTCAGAAGGGACTTCCAAAAAAAGACAAAACTGCCAAGCAGCCGCACTTCCAGCGTAAGAATTGATTCTTGGTCAAGTGCACATGTGGAAACATGAATGTTTGGGGGGACACGCCCAGTACTAGGATGATGATACTACTCTGACTATCCTTCGAATTTTGCAAACGAATGATCTTATAATATCCCCTTTGTATGCGTATTTCCATCTTACAATATACCCCTTGTATGTGTATTTCCATATATTTCATTTTACACTAACTGCAACAAACCTATGTGTCATTGAGAGATTTTTTGGTGCGTGCTTTAATATTTGTTTGCCCGGGCAAAAAGACCGCCAAAAAAAAACCAATGGCGTCCCCGAAGGAGCGCCAAAAGCATGCTTTTTGACTCGTCATGGTCGCAGAGTCCGCGAAGTGGAAGAAGACCTTGGCGGAAATCAGGCTGTGCCGGAGGTGGAGGATGGGAGTTCTGGGCTCGCTACGTCATTCCCATCCCTGCATGTAGCGAGCCACTCCACTGCAACAACGGCATCAGGATTAGTTTCGAGGGACCGACCGTCTACCTCACCTGGCAGTGTGATCTTCGGAGGCTTGTAGTGGAAGTGGGTTCCGCGGACATCCGAAAACTTCATGATCCCAAATGCTGGGTTCTATTCCCATAGGATCCATGGGACTGGTACATTTACCTGCATTTGGTTGATTTTTTATGGTAAATGTAGGTCTACTGTACATGATATGGGATTGGCTTTTGCAGGGAGTGAAAAAATGTGAGATGTTGTCATGTGACCAGATGATCTCTGATATTTTGTGATATTTTTTCCTTTATGCGGTTGAAGTGGCCACAATGCAACAGCAGTTTTTCAAAGCCAATCCGGCCAACTTTTTTGATAACTTTAAAATCAGGAAAAAGTCTGTTCTGGGGGCACTTCCTGAAATTTGTTAAAAAAAAACAACTTCTGCAAAATCTTCTCGAAGAAAAAAATCTGGACGAAATTTTCCCTCATTTATCGCTGCCACAGATCAACCACCTCCAGCCTCAGCACGTGACTTTGGCTTGTGGCGCCCGGGCAAGAAGCGGCTACCCCAACGCATTAGACAGGAGGTGGGGCCACCTGTGAATCTCAATGTGTGGATTTAATTGCTTTACGAGGTATACATGATGCGTATATCCCATATATTATATCAGTTTTTGGATGTAACAAGAGATATGCAGTCAAGAAAACTTGGAAGCCAGACTTGAGTATTATCATAATTGCAACATGTCAATCCATATATTCTTATACAGCATTGCACAGCAATGTACTCCAATATTTTTTTGGTCGCTGTTGATGTGGGCATATCTATATATATATATATGCAGATGAGTGGGATATATCATCCATTTGAATCCATCAGCTGCCAGGTCTTTGTACAAAGAGAAATGGCCCAGCTTCTCATCGGCAAGATTCATCACGTTAAACTAACTTGGCATCCAATGTGCCAAGTTCATATGTTCTCGTCTACGCAGGGATGATGATGATGATGATGATGATGATGATGAGGATGAGGATGATGATGAGCATGAGGATGATGATGATGATGAGCATGAGGATGATGATGATGATGATGATGAGGATGAGGATGAAGAAGAAGAAGAAGAAGATGATGATGATCATGATGAAGAAGATGATGTTGATGATCATGATGATGCTTTCCAGATGACGCTGGTTAATGTTGATATGAACGTTACAGTTATAAAACTACATCCTACCCCAACCCACCCCACAGTGAACAGCAGGACTGCTCACATTTAATAGAAGATCTCAGGCCATGTCCACTTTAGCGATGCCACCGAAAGAACCCATACCTTACCGTGTTTGGAAAAAGGTTGATCAGGATCCCGACTTGCTTCAACTTGTGGATGCTGATATGCTTCAAAAAGATTGGTTGGCTTCAAACAGCTCTATTAACAAGGAGGTGGTGTTTCTACACTTTTGGGAGCCATGTTGAAGCCCGAGGTTATTAGAACACATCATCGACACGGCCCATTTTCAGGATGAAGGCGTGCTTTTGAAGTTTTGAGTTGCATTTTTCGACCGAACGGTAGAAGAAGTTTGTCACTGGGTGATACGTCGTGATGTACCTTTGATGATCATGACTATTATAGTATAGCCTTTATAGCCACCAAGAAGACGAAGACATGTTTTCTAAATAAGAGATCATGGGAGATCAGATCATACTTATTTGCTTCTTTCAAAGCTTGCCGCCCTCAACACTGTAGCATCAAACCACTTCTCGCAAAATTCGCACTGCTTTTTTTAAGACAAGAGATACGAAGTAGATTCGGATCTAAATGCTTTTTTGATGCAGGTAAGCCAGAGGAAATTGTGAAGGAGCAAAAGTTCAAGGCTCCGTATCGAGAAGCATGGCTCCTTTGATCCCATTTCTGGCTGGGCGGTTTTGTGGGAACCCTCAACGTACCTCACCATTTTTGCACATGTTTTTATAATATGTTTTCATGGATTGGATGCGCGGTCCTACGGGTTTCAGGGTTCTATATCACATTGCTTTCGCAGTTTTTTTTTCCGGTCCTCCCACGTATAAGATTTGATATTGCCATCTGTTTGTATTCACTAATGATAAGAAATGCGTACGTATGTTGAGGCCCTGCAGTGATAGCAAGGCAGTGATTGAGCGCAACAACCTTTTCTCTTATTATCGATCATTGAGAGATCAAGATTGGCTCCAACACTTTGCTCTCATTTCACGTATGATTCCAATGGGGTGTTGATTGATCCTGTTGCCATTGGCTTTATTTATCGCGTTTTGCCAGCCATATACATAAGTTTGGCAACGTACTCATAAAGTTTGTGACACTGTTGCGCACCCAAATGGTTCTTCCCATTTTCTTATAAGACCTCTCTGTTTGTTCTCAAAGCATATTTTTCTCAATCCACAAGAAATTCGCCATGTTTGATTTTGTTAAATCTTGCACCAAATCGAGGAATAAAATCTCACCAACATTTCTATCGGACCTGGGTGCTACCTCCCTGAAACTAACAGGGAAAGCACATGACAAAAAAAAGGGCTAGAAGACGATAGTTTTCCCAAAATAGCGCAAGTTGGTGCTTTGGCTGTTAGTTTTAGGGAGTGTGATATTTGAATCGCATGATAAGCCGCCCAAACAAATCACCCACGAATGTCATAACGGGGAAGATTCATCCAATCCGTTCAACCACGAACCAGCACCCCCTCCCAAAAGGATTCAAAGAAATCTTGACCCAAAACAAACAACAAAAGTTCCAATTCTTGTTTCCAATTTTGATTTGACATCAGTTTACCCCTACGTCCCATAATCATGGTTCAGTGGAAAAAAAATCATCACCCTACATGAAAGGAAACGAATATATAATTGGAGACACACCCATTTTCCACGGGTCACCATGATGATGGGAGGTTTCGGGTCAATCGCGGGTGTTTACTGTGTTTACTTCGGGGTTTCCTAAAATAGTGGGTTTCCCCAACAAACCCATTGGACCATTGCTTTTCCTACTAAAAATGATCATGACTTGGGGTGTGTTTTGGGGGTATCACCATTTAAGGAAACCCCCCACTTGGGCCTCAACCGATGGATTTCCGACTGAGGCCCACTTTGGACTTTCCTGTTACCTGGGCTCCGGAGGGGGATTCATGTGGATTCCGTGGATGGGCTAAGGTAACGAAGCAGCAGATACCATTCCTTAAGGCCGGGGATTATTGGGCCCCTTAGATTCCGATGATAAAGTAAAGGATCCTCCTAGAAATGAATGGGATTATACTAGGATATAGTGACTGCTAGGAACTAGCAGTTTAACCTGCAAAATTAACCGGGCATTATTCAATAGATAGGTACGTAATTTGCGTTTTTATTTGCAAAAGGAAGCCTCTTAGTGAGTTCGGTGGGAGGCTTATGAGTTGTTATTATTGTAATCTTTACATGGAATGAACAAAGTCCATCCAACTTTGCATGCTAATTGGCACGGTGTTGCATAGTCTTACTTCTGTTTTGTTTGTCAACGTTTTGTGCTGTTTAAGATTGATGTCATGCCAGTAATGTAATCATCAAATCTGTTAATGTACTAACTTGGCCATCGGCCCTGGAAAAGAACGGTTGTTTGGTCGTTGTTTTTTTTGTTGATGGGGAAAGCTATATCAACTCTAATTTGCTTTCTAGAGCCGAGTGAAGCTGTTTCTTTCGCGCCAAACAGAGAACAACAAGTCAACAAGTCAATTTGAGAAACACATGCACAAATAGTGGTAGAATGATTTGTAAATACATGGATAGACTAGATGTGCATATATTAAAAGATGGTACACCCCATTTCTGGCTGTGCAGGAGAAACCGCCTGAAGGACCCAAGACAGATGTGCAGACGTTGTTGCAGCAATCCAACCTCTATAGTCTCTCGCCGCAAGGGTTTCCGCCCGGTTTTTTGTTGGTACTGGGTATGGGCTTCGGTTAGGATTCCAAGATTGGCAAGCGGTATGGTTGTGATTCCTTTTTTTTTTTTGTGGGGGGGGGGGTTGCACTCGAGCGCCATGGTGAATCATTTATTTACGCCATTTGGAAGAAAATGGCGCCCTACCAGCTCAGACTAAATTACACTGCAAAAAGACTAGGGAAAAACAAGAAACCCTCCAAAAGCACGCGTTTTTGAAGGGTTCGTGAGTGTATATCTCCTCAGGTCCGGGGTTAGGTCACGCCTAGGGGAATGTGACTAGTCTTCCAGATCAACCAGTAAGGTCAAACAGTCAACACTCATTTTTCCGGTTGGGACTTTAAAAACACACTTTCGGATCACTTAGAATCGCAATGATTTTTGAGTTTTTTGTTATCTATAAGAGTCCGTTGGCAATTTCTAAGAGCTTGTTTTCCACAGTTTTAACAGCTTCTCATTGATTAGAATAGTTGGATATTTCCCATCATCCTAACAGCCGAAACCTGTATTTATTCCTGCGAAAGACTATGCAGCCTGGGCCCCTAAACAACCATCGACATTTGGAAAATTTAATCTAAGGGCACCCCCCGAATGCCAACCCCCCCAAGAAATAAGGCCTTATTAAAGGGCTATTAACCATCATTGTCCCTTATCAATCCCCTACTTGGAGGATCATCCCAGTTAGGAACTAGTTAGTAAACCCCATTTATAAACTATTTGGGGAATTTGGAAGGGGAATCCCCAGTTGGGGGACTTACTAACCATGGGAATTAACCACTTACTAAGTGGCATGATCCTTCAAGTAATAAGGCTTTAATCTTTTTTTGGGGGGCGGCATTGAGGGGGTGCCCTCAGATTCCCATGAAAAGATGGAAAAAAATGAATCATGCTTGGTATTGGTGCCTCTCAAAGGTATGTAGTCTTTTGTGTCAAAGTGAGCATATGTGATATTAAGTAGGTACTGGTTTCTCCAATATTTTTCTAGATCCCCCTAAAATTGGGGTTCAATGATCCACTAGGTGGTGGTTTCAAATATTTTTCATTTTATCAATTTTCACCTCTACATTAGGAAATGATCCAATTTGACGAGCATATTTTTCCAATGGGTTGGTTCAACCACCAACTATCAACCAATGGTTGTTCGTTGTTGGTTTGCGGCCCGGTGGTTGAAACTTCCGGCCCGGGATCCCCGAAAATGAAAGGGATGGTTACCTAGGGGTACTCCGTGAATCCCAAACCAAACCACCAGTTTAGCAACTCCACCGGTCCAGGTCCAGCAACTCCACAGGTTCCCTCCCAGCAACTTGGTTGGCATGTGGGAAAGGCCACAAGTCACCGTTCCACGTCTTTTCCTGGGAAGCTTGTGTTATTTTTTGGGAGCCAAGCTGAAGGATCTAGGTAGTTTAGTTGTTGGGAATCCCTACCCAAAATGGCCTGATGATTCAGATTAAGGAGTTATAATAGATTACATGTAAATTGTCCAGAAAGATGTTTTATTCATCATTGGAAGTTGAGATATGTTGAGATACTGGATTTGTGAGAAAATTCGATCAACATTTGCAGCCTAGAAATTTGGTAAGGTGGATAGCCACAATGATAGTGTGGAAAAAGATGTTTCCTTTCAAGTATGGCTAGATTTGGTGTTTATGTTGGATTTTTTGGGTGTAGCAGGAAGGAAGCATCAATGACTCTGCCGGAAGGAGAGTATGAGTATAGACATTGAGGAACCATCAGCAATCACCCATCACTGAGCTGCATCACCATATTATGTTTGTGTGCGTTGTTGTTGTTGTTGTTGTTGTTGTTGTTGTTGTTGTTGTTGTTGTTGTTGTTGTTGTTGGTTGTTTATTGTCTTTGTTTTGCATAGTGCTGGGTTGCATAGTCTCCTCCAACCTGGCTTGAAATCACTTTTGATAACGAAGGAGATGGGAACCCAGACTTCACTAGGCTTCATTTGTCCTGCTCAAAAAATTCCACTGATGGTATCATGTTTTTCATATTTAAGATATTCTATTTCTTTCTGCTTAGTCTGCGTATACGCCCACCATAAAGTTTGCTCCAATGTAGATGAACATCCATGCCCCTTCACAGTGGTACTCTGCCCTTAGATCTGTTTTCCTGCCAAAAATATCCAGCGGGCTGCGATTTCTGGTTGACCCAGGGAAGAGGACAGCACACAGAAATCCCCGAGGTGTGGTTTATCGTAGTGTATTATGTCGCAGGAAGTTTGGATGGTAACGTGAAATTGTCATCGTGGACTGGGAGTTTGGTTATTTTCAAAAACAGATGCAGTATGTTCATGATATAGACATATAGCCTAAGTCAAAGTTTTTTGATCACCAGATTGTTTCTTATCAATATGGATACAAAATATTATCCATAGATATAGCTATACAGCTATCTTTTGTATACATACATAGATGTATATATATGTTCATTTTGCATACACAGAATCTATCCAATTCATCATGCAAAAACTACTGAGCCATTCAGGGCATCCAAAAACATCGCGCGGAGTGGGAGCAAGTGTGACTGCCAAGTCGATGTGGAAATCCTGAAAGGTGACTTTTTTTCTACACGGCAGAAGTGGTGTGTCCGATTTCAAGGTGGTCCACATTGTTTCAGACCTTATCATATTTTCTCTAATAGATCATTATTTTTTGGCTTTAGCATTTTGTTCACCTACTCTAGGGAGGAACAACCAAATTGATCGATTGGTTTGTTTGTTTGTTTATTTATGTTTGTTGATGTTTCTTGTTTGTTTGTTGATGTTTGTTGATGTTTGTTTGTTTTGTTTGTTTGTTTGTTTGGTTGTTTCTTTTGTCTGTTTGTGTGTTTGTCTGCATGTTTGTTTGTTTGTTTGTTTGTTTGCTTGCTTGTTTGTTTGTTTGTTTGTTTGTTTGTTTGTTTGTTTGTTTGTTGATGTTTGTTGATGTTTTTTTTTTCTGTTTTATGTTGTTTTATGTTGTTGTTGTTGTTGTTGTTGTTGTTGTTGTTGTTGTTGTTGTTGTTGTTGTTGTTGTTGTTGTTGTTGTTGTTGTTGTTGTTGTCATAGCTACATATACGTAGCGTGCTTCAGTTGCCGGGAGACTAAGGCTGCCTGCTGAAGAGGGCTCGAGAACTCCTAGCAAGAGGCACAATCAACACGAGATCTTTGGGTTGATGATCACTCTTCCAGCGTAGAGGAATGGAAGATGCAATATGATGAAACGCGCTTTCTGAATAATACAGTTTGGACCTAAAGATTAAAATCTGTGAGGAGGATGCCTACCTTTTTCAATGCCCGTGTGTTTTTGGCAGGTTTCTATTGTCAGATACAATAAGATATACATTAGGGATGGCGCACCCGGTTTGGAGATGTCACCACATGTATCAACGTGACTTTTGGTAGTCCCAGCATAGCAATGAAACATGGACCCATTGGAAGATGAATTTTCTTGGAAGTGGATTTCCGGCGAGCTATGTTTACCAGAAGGTGGAGGTTTAAACCATTTTTGAAACGGAGTTTCCATTTTGACACCCTTCTCAAGGGCATTCTTTGAACATCAATTGTTAGTGAACCGCACCTGTTCTTTATTGACCTGCATGGACCACAGAACACAACTTGGTTGGCCGCACGATTTTGGGATTAAATCGTTGGGTGAACTTTGCGGGAGAGTTTTGAAAAAGGCAGGGATTTGGAAGGTTTGAAAAACTTCGGAGGATTGAAAGTTCCATGACGCTCCCCATGACGCTCATGAGTTGGTGCTGTTTGGAAGTTGGAAGTGGTGTTTTTTTCAGCAGTTTGGAGCTGCTGAGTTCGAGAAAACCAAGAAGGCAAGCATAGAAAATCAGAGAATGCATCTCGGATGGGTATGCAAGAGTCGAAAAACTCATATTGGTCTTTCCTCAAGCTGGTTCCGCTTATTTTTTTCCACACCTTTTTTTATCCTTTTTTTGTGCCCTTCAGGAAGCTGAACGTGTGGAAACTCAGGTTAAAATCACAAAAAACATGATTTAAGAATATTTAGAAAAGACATGTTAACAAAACATGTTTTAAGCCTTCACCCCTGGAGAGAAATTTGTATCATTTTGTATCACCTTTGTTTGTATGCAATGTTCTAAGACCATCTAAGACCAAATTGTACCGGCCAGTTTTTGAATTTTGGGGGGGCTGGGCTTATTCCTGGATGTTAGCTGATGTGGAACCCACCGGGTTGCCGGGTTGGCCGCCGAATCTACAAGTCATTGGACCCACCTGAGGTGAAGAAACCCGCTGTTCCCAAGTGTCTTTGACAGAAACACACAGCGCCGGTGTAGGTGGTTGGTTCGTTTTTTTTTTCAACATATATATATATATATAGGTCGGTCGTAAAAAAATGCCGTTTATGTTGGGGGCAAAAATATATCCGGGATATCTTTTTGAAATGCCATAGTGCAACACATATATGTATTGAATTGTATTGACTTAGATTTATATGTGAACAGCCGCCAAAACCTCGGACCATTGGGTTACACCAGGACATTGATACTTGATACTATGGTGAAGCTCTCAGGAACGATAGGGGTTACACACAAAGCGATGACTTTTGAAACACATGTTTGCCTGATTTTTGAATTTGCAGCCATTCATCCAGCAAGTTAATATCAGTTGAATATCAGCACGAAATGAAGCCTCCAAAAGCATCCAAAACCTGTGTGCCACTCCGTGAAAGATGTTTCACAACATGAACACCCCTCCAAAAATTGAAAGTGAAAGGCAGCTCAGAACGATAACCAAACGACGACCGAACGATGACCATTTTCTTGGTTTCTGAGTGCTCACAGACACATCCACAGAGAACGATAAAATGGTCTTCTTGCTGGTAAGAAATTTAAAGAACTATTCATCATGATTGCAGCTCCGGCTACTTTTTCTTTTACTGCCGCTTGTTCTGCAGCTTCTGCTTCAGTTAAGTCTGCGGCTCATATAATATTGGTTTTTGTATCCTCAATATATGTAGTGCAATATTTCCATACCCACTGTTTATGTGTTCTTAAAAAATATGTTTAAAGTTCATGTCACAATTTTGGTAGATTGTCAATGCAGTGCAATCCCCAACTATGAAACCTCAATTCGACCCTGAGGTTACACCCCCGAAGTTCAACAGCCCGCCCCTGAAAAATGATGGGACAGGAAGATGATCCTTTCCTTATAGGGATCCCCGGCGTAATTTTCAGGGTTAAACTTCCAGTCAAAACTTCCAGGGAGGGTTTTTTTCCAAAAAAGACCCATGGGATTTCATGGTAATTTCAGGCTGGTAAAACTTCACCTGCCCATTTTCACGATCCATCCATGAATCCCATGGATTTTTCCGAGGTCAGGACTGAAACAAAGTGCCAGTGGCTGGCAACACTTGCGTTTGGCAGCGACTGCCTTACGACCTTGGGGAGGTGAGCCATGGGTGGAATCGCCAGCTGCATGGGGCGAAAGGGTTCCTTGATGTCCTGAACATTTGGACATCAAGGACTATGGGGAGTCCCCCTTTTTGGGGGAAGAAGTCAAAAGCTTGTAATATTCACTGTTCGTCAAAATCAGCAGACTTTGAGGAACCTTGGGATTCTCCTGTGATGTTGAAGGCTCAACTGGTGACCAGGATGTTGTTTTAACATCCGTGGGATGTGTTCCTGCATGAGTGGAGGATTTTTCACAATCAGAACTTTCGCAGGGTGATCATGGATTTCAATAGAGGATATGGCAAGGGGTGCCAGGTGGATATGGCAAGGGGTGCCAGGTGGATATGATGTGTTGTAAGAGAACTCATTGCCGAAGTCCTTAGTTTAACCCACTGCCCATGAGTTTGATAGATATGCTATAGATATGTGTGGAAATTTGATTCCTGTGGATATTTTCCTAGCAAGGAAACTTTGACAAGAGAGAAGTTCATAACATCAAAGGATATCGTACTGACCTTAGATCTATAGAAAGCTCGACGAAAAAGGCCGGGCGGATAAACTTGCCAAGGCCCGTCGCAAGGATTCCGAGATTTCTCCGAGCATATTCTGGACCGGCATAATGTCAGGGTTGCGAACGAATCCAGGGTGGTGAACTTGGCAAATTTACACACACACATACAATATATATATATATATATCTATCTATCTATACAGACAAGCACACACACATATCAGTATATATAAATGACACGATACCCGAAGATTGTCCAGATTGATCATCGAACCTCCTTCCCGGAGAGGCATTTCGACTGCAGTGAGGCTCCATGGCTGCAGGTGGTACCAGGTTTTTGTGCTGATTTTTTTCGGGAAAAAACCCTGAAAACTAAGATCCATGAATCTTCATATATATGTGGTTGTTTTTTTTCAAAATCTATAATCTATATAATGAAATGTTAGTTGTGGGGGTGTAAGGACACCAAGTTTGTTGTTTTTTAATTGACCCTTCTGAGAGAGTGTTTTTTCTCTCCATGGCCATGGATTGACTATTAATTAACAGCTGATTCCTCTCAAAGAGTGTCAGGATTGGCACTTTTGCAAATTTACAAACCAATGATCACGAGGTCATTAGACAAGCAGGTAAAAAATGCCACAGGCAAAAAAGAAGGGGATCGAGTCGAGTAGGATGTGTTTGCAGCGTCCAAAACATGTTTTTTTTCGCTGAAAGATTCTTGACCAAGTGGAAACGTCCAAAATGATGTATAGTCATAGTTTTCCAGTGATATTTACTTGCTGAACCATTCATATTTTGCGGAGTTTCTAACAGATCGAAATCTTTTTTTGATGAACAAAGGGGGTGAATGAAAAGATACAACAAAATGAGCAGTTTATTCAAAAATCCCGACCTTGTTCTTGTGGAAAAGGGCTTCAATCTACCAAAAATCCCTAGGGCCTAAGAGGCATTTTTCGGCACCTTAGAAGCTGATGAAACTTTCACCCCAGGAAGACGTCGAAAGACAAGATTCCGACCGAAGGTGAGAACGAAGAGGAGGAGGAGGACGGTCATGGGGTGAGGATTGCTGGACATAAATGGACATCCATTTTGGGAGATTGCTTGAATACGTACGGGTACTGTATGTCAATTCCGCTTGATCAACTAGAACCAACAAAAAATGCGAAGAACAGTACGTTGGATATTGATGCTGCCACCAAACATGCTCACCCAACTTGGTGAAATGGCTCACCATTTCTTTCAGTTTGCCATCCTAAGTATCCCAATCTTCTTCCCGATCAAGTAGAAATATATAGAAATACATAATTATTGGACATGTGCGGGTGGTGCATGATTAACGCCTACTGTAGTGACCTTACAATCAAGTGAACCATTGGAACGGAAAGTCAGCAAACTTGACTGGACTCTAGCCATTCCCAGTGGACTCTGCAAAATTCGACGTCTTCAATTTGGGTCGTTCGCCACCATACATGCCAACAATTCCAAGACTCACCGAAAACAACCTCCATTTAGGAGCCAGTAAAGGATGAAGCACCAGCTGAAGAGGCAGAAGAGGAGGAGGCAGGGGTGCAAACGGCGTCAAACCGGTTCCACTGAGTTTCGTTTTGAAACAGGTGTTTTGCATCGACATTGTCAATGTTTCAACCTTTGGTTCTTTTTGCACATGTTCATGGAGAAACAAGTCTCACCCTGGTATCCTTCGTGCTATCCATTGTGGTGGTTGCTAGGTCAAAACAACAAAAAACAGCCTTTTCTATACCTGCATGGAGCTCTCAAAGCAGTGCGGAGACCCGGGGTCCATGAAGGGGGGGTGAAACTTGGTTGTTGCCACCAGTCATGACGAGTTAAATCCCATGATTTGGATCTACATACCCGCCCAACAGTGGCAAATAAGGTAAGTTTAGTTCGGGATTCCCTAGGCCAAAAATGTTGAACATGATCCTGGTGACTGTTAGTGAAGGGGGCTGAACCAACCCATGATTTACAGGATTCGGCAACACCATGAGCAAGACTTTTGCTGGGTATCATCTGCAAAACATCACAAGTGACGTTTCAAACAAGGCATACCATCACCTGGATGGATGATGGTATGGATGGATGGCTGGATTTGGATTTGGGATATTTTTCTCGAGAAAAAGGCCAGTCAGTCATACCAGTCTTATCGGAGGATCTTCATCAGACTTTCATGGTTTCTATTTTCCTTGGCGGACCGGAATTTATGCCCTAACGCCTCGCCATCCCTTAGGCTCCCCGTGAGGTTATTGGATGTTTTTTTTTGTTGTCGGTTCCTATCAAAAGGTTATCCTACGGTATATTTTCCTACATCTATTTACTTTACAAATAAGCCGGATGTGGGTAGATGACATGTAGATAAATACTTTGTAGAATATACCATACATCAGCCCCAATGATGTCGGTGAATACCATGATGTGGGCAAATGTACCTTAAATGGATGTACCACCATAGGCCCCTGAAAATCAACATGGAACTTAAAAAATTGCTCATTTGGAAAGGAAAATCATCTTCCAAACCTCCAGTTTTTGTTTTAAGATATGATTTTTCCAGGGTGTACACCTTTGCCCTAGCCGGTGAATAGCCAAAACAAAACTCTTCAGGTACCTTGTGCCTTTGGAGGAAGTGAAAAAGATCTTGGATGAATTCAAACAGATCGACGTCAGTCTGGGATCCTAAAAAAGTCACGGTGACTTTTTTAAACGTTCGAAACGAAACCAATTGGAAACCTAAGGGCGGCAGGTGGTGCCTTCACCAGCAACAAATACTACACCCTGGAAAAAACGAGCGGCTGGAAAACATCGACCCAAAGCGTCAACGTTTTCCGGAGATTGCCGTTTCCGGCTGGTTGAATTGGTTTGCCTCACCGACTTGGATCTTTGGAAAGATTTTGAGTCGGCATCATGAAGGTGAGTTAAATAGCTTTATGGATGGATAATGTTTGTTGTATGTGTTTGGGGTTTGTTCAAATTCAGGCATACAAGATCGTATGAAATCCAAAGAACAAATTTCATGGTAACGTATATAATTCCTTGTTGCAGGATGCTTCCTATGAGACTTCGCTCATCAACTTGAATCATGTACTTGCAGTACTTTTCCTCCATCCATCAATCAGTTGAGTGGAATACTGCCAGTAGCCATTGCAAGGGATCATTTTAAAGAGACCGAGGTGCAAACACGCACCTGTCATTAGAGTGGTGCCAACTATTCTCTTCAAGACTTTTAAAAGGATATTAAAGATGACCCCCGGCCCCAAATGGCACAACAACCATTCTAATCCCTTGAGAGTCTAAGTTTGACTACCCTCCCTGAAACAAAAAAAATATGTAGCATCTGAAAATGGATTGTTGGAATACCAGTTTCCTTTTGGGATGGCCTCTTTTCAGGGGCTATTTAGTTTTAGGGAGCCTATGAGTTTGACCATTTTTGCAGCAAGTATTTTGTGCCCAGGTGGTGACATGCTCATCTCCCAGGAAGAGTTCGAGGCGTGGATTGAACAATTCCACTGCTTGTGGTGCAGAAGTATACCCTTTAACATAGCCCCTAAAAATGATATTTTCCAATAGGAATCTCCTTTTCCAGGGGTCTATTTTCAGGCTCTATGTTAATTTCAAAGAGGGTATACTTGTTTGACTTTAAGCAGAAGAAGTCCCTTTCAACAATATTTGACATTCACAGGACCATCGGCCATAGGCCTTACTGTAAGTGGGTGCGTTTAGCATTTGTACCCAACAGGTGTGCAATTGGCATCAATAGCGAATGGAGCTACCAACAGGTTCTGTTCACAACATTTGGCCAAGAAAACGCATCCCATGAGCATCAATTTACATGAATTTAATTTAAAACGTTTTTTCCTTCCGGCAGATACATTTTGGACGCAAATTCACCAATTCGCATATTGCTTTTTTGTGAGCTGATTTTTGTTTATTGACACATCCCATCATTCCCTCCCTTTTTGGTATTCATTACAGGCTTCGGCTCTTCAAAACATGGGCTGGTCTGGGCCTCACGAGGACGGCAAAGAACTGTCTTTGTTGAAGACTTGAGCAATACAAGATGACACCTCATGGAAAAGGATGATACCAGGTTGCCTCTTGATGTTGAAACATCACTATCTTATATGTCCTAGTAAACTGTGAAGCTGATGGCTTTCTTGAAATTCCATCTCTCCCGAGCAGGGTGATTCTTGGATACAGCGTGGTTGTTGTCGACAGGACATTCCCCAAGAGGTCAAGGACAGGATCAAGAAGTATTTCCAGGCCGGCCAAGCGTCGAAATGCAAGAACACTAGAAGTCCTTTCTATTTCCGCAGGTGTTGGCTTGCTGTGTGCATCCTGCACCATCATTTTAGGATATCGATGGATATCGATGGATATCGTGTGTATACGTATATGTTTAATTTTAGATACCTAAGCATGCATTTCCATGTTTATGTACTAGCGCATGTACGTGGTCAAAGACATTCAATTCACATGGTATCTCGCCTGTATTTCATGTTTTGTCATGCCATACTGTTCATGAACTCAGGAAGTACACGCAGCAATCACGGCAAAGCTAAAACTTGAAACCAATGGGTTTTCGATTCGTTCTATGCGCTTTTCCAGGGTATGTGACATGTTTCTACGGGTGCGTTTACCGCATGTTTCAAAATAAAGTTAAAGGACATAAAGTGAGTGAACCCTGGATGTTACATTCTTTCCTTATTGCAAGTCTTGCAATCAATCTTTTAACCATAACCACTTGCATTTGAAACTATATTGGGTGGGTTGAAATTCAATCAATTTTTAGTGTTCACCCTGGAAATTTGGGGAAGATGAAGGTATTTTGATCCATTTTGACTCATATGTTTCTCATATTTTTTCAGATTCATAGCTGGCACAAGATGCACCGTAACGTAACCCGGGACCCGTGTCAGGAGATGGACAAAGATGCCAATGAGCACATTGACTTCGAGGTATCCCGAAACCTGTTGGTGAAATGGGATGGTGATTGTAACACCATCAGAGAAAGCAAAAATGGCAGGCGATATTTTCACAATGAGAAATCGTCGAAAACCGCGATTTTAGTGATGTTTGGGGGGAGTGTCCATGAGTGATTTGAATAATTTTTGGGCAACCGGTTCACAAAACAAAGCATGTCTTGTAAACATGGTGATAGTGATATCTTCATGTGATTAGTTAGCTTTCAAGTTAATTGCAACGCAAAACATATGTTGCTCAAGTCGCATTGATTTATCAGATCCCCCGAAAAATACCAAGACATTCAGGGGACCTTCCCCCAAAAAATACGACAGTACCCTCCATCAGAAGACATCGCATTGTATTCTCAATCCTAAGATAGGGTGCACTTCGGTGTCCCCGGTCATTGTCATAAGCTTTGGCATCCCTATGCCAAAAAACAAGGAGGTGTTTTCGCCTGTGATGGGACTCGCAAAAACCAGAATCCCCTATGAAATTGATTGGTTTGAACAATTCCTGGAGTTGTGAAACTTTTTGGAATCGCAAGACGCAAAAAAAATCCTCAAACCTCAGATTTCAATCAACCTGTGCTGTGTCAGGAGTACTTTGATTGGGCACTGAAGCATCAGTGGGCGGAGGAGTGGATTTTGGTGTTTTTTTTGGGAAGTGTGCTTTAAAGGAAGCCCCAAAAAGCTTTGCTTCCAGCGGTAGCCAATTCGATTGATTTTCGCCAGGGTTTTTTCGGAGAAAGACATTGGGGTCCACCTACCCGAGTGGATCCCGTCCTATGTGGATCCCATCCTCAACTCTTCTTGGGTCCCGTCCAGGTGTTCAGATCAACAGTAGATCAACCTAATAACTTGGAGATAGTATGAGATGATCCAATTTACACCCCGGAAGATTAACATAGAACCTGAAAATGATGGTTTGCTTCAGATGATTTTCCTCCTCCAGGGGCATGTTAATCTTCCAGGGTTTTCAGCATATTTTGTCCATTTTTTGGGGGCATTCCAAGATGTGGACAAATCACACAGGGATGAGTCTGTTTCTGATAATGGGTGTGTAAGCTGGATGATTTACTTCTTGTAGTTTTCCCAAGACATGGGTAAATCATGGGAACTTATCCCCCCATGATCTTCTGGTCTTGCGGAAAGCCCTCCCAAAAAAGGCCTCATTGAGGCCTTAGTGCTGATTTCTAAGCAGGGCATCAGGTGTGGTTAGGCATCGATTTTTACATCATGTAAGTGTATGTAAGTGTTTCTTTTCAAGGCCAAGTACCACTTATCCATTGGTAACAGGAGTTCCTGGCACGAGATGAGAAGGACCTGGAGAACAGGTGCTGGTATTTCTTTTTAGCAGATCTGTGTTTGGTTGGTTGCTTCGGTTGGTTGGTTTCTTTGGTTTGCATGGTTTGGTTGGATTCATTTGTACGGTTGGCTTTGTATTTGTTTCGTGCCATTTTGGGGCCATATAGCCCTGTCCCAAGAGATGCCAGTCAAATACACCTGAGTTAAACAATCCGAAGATGAGATGTTTGTTGGGAAGTCATGAACGGTTGACTCTCCATGTGACCCGTGGACCGTGACTTGATTTTGGTGGGTGTGAATCATAGTGACATCACATTTCGAAGAATTTCATTAAACACGTTGTTTTATACCCTCCCTGAAACTGACCAACAGCTCGCAAATAGTATTCCAACGGAATCCAGTTTCAGGGGCGAAAATGTGAGTTTCAGGGATGCAAATCACCCCTTTATTGCAGGAAAAAACGGGTTGGTGAAATATCAGGTCCTGCAGAAACGGCTTAAAAATCCGACTTGTTTGAGATATGGATGAATTATATATTAAATCAAATAACGTGGAACATATTTTCAACCTTTACGCATGCCCAAAACACTGTATAATGATCTCGAATTGTTGTTTTGAGATGAGTGGGTCTTTGAACATGCTATAGTAGTTTCATTAGTCCAGTTGACCCGATGCTGTGTCTATGTTCCAGTGTCGAGGGTACCCCATTGAAACTGAATCTAGTTATTTTTTCGTCATGAGTCATAGGTTGATGATTTTCTCCCAGTTCACTAGGATAATACGGCGTAAAATGAATGAAAATATGGACCTGCTGAAACAGGAAGTGATCCCCAGGTCTCAATTAGACAAGTGTCTTGTGGTTTTTCCCTTCTTTTCTACCTCAATCAACACTTCACTAGGTGGTGATTTCAAATCATTTGAAAAAATGATCAGCCCGACAATTGGGGGAAGATGAACCCATTTTGCTGTACAATATTTTCCAAATGGGTGGTTCAACCACCAACCAGTTCCGCATCGCCACCTCTTCGGCTCCAAACAGGTGTCAAAACGGCACCTGTGGAAAAGTGGCCCAAAAAGGCCCAGCATAGTTTTTAGGTTTTCCACATCAAACATGAAAACAAATGGTAAAGCTCACTTAAATATTGGGCTAAACATGGTCACGAGGCAAATGAACAACTATTTTTGTTTCGAAGGATTTACATTTTTTTGGCGTGTTTCGGAATCGAAACCATGTTTAGTCATATTGACTCAAGATTGGTCAGTTAAGCACTACACATGTTTCAACAACACACACATACACAACAACAACCGGCCAATCAATGTCCTTTTGTGTTTTTGAGGTGTTCGTCTCCAGCCTGACCTTCCAAAAATTCCACCAATTTGCACCAATCTTTTCGAGCGTTTTTACTAGCTGCCAGTGCGTGTGGCAGTGGTATTTTTCAGCGCGGAGCATGGGTGAGACAAGATGATAAGCTGAAAGTTGCGGTTTTCTCACCGTAGCCAAGATGATTTGGGCGACTTGGCCCAATTTTCAGCAACACTTCAGAAGGCCAGTAGCATTTTTTTTATCCTTCAGACCATTTGAGACCTTTGAACTTCTGTAAATTTAGTGTGATTTTGGAAACCCGCTAAAGATCTTCGACATTTAGCTTTCTAACAAAGCTTTCCACAACGCTAAGCTACGTCCTACAGGCACATGTGCAGAAGGGCACCATCAACACGCACTACACGGCAGAGATGAACCTGGACCCAAGAGATGGGAGCTAATGATGTTGGAACGTTGGACCCAATTTGTGGGGTTGTCCTGGACCCGAAGCCTGAGGGTTGTCGGCTTTGGGGTTCCCCAACATGGCAATGGAACACTGAAGTTGCAGATTTTTCGAAGGCCATGCTGGTTTAGTTGATCTTACAGATGATTACATTTGGTAGTCATGATTTGTAATCCAACTATAATTGTAAGAATATTTCCTCAAAGATTTCCTAATTCCCCCAATGATTTCTTAGGTGGCAGAGGAATGGAAAATTATAATCCAGGATGATTTTCAAATGAGTTGGAAGTCAACATGGTGAGTGTTTCCGTTACGCTCCGGTAGTCTAACGTTCAGCTATGGAAAATGGACCCTTTGAAGATGTATGTCCTATGAGACATGGGGATATTCCATTCCTATGTTAGTTTACCAGAGGGTACGTGATTCCCAATAGGTGCCGGATTTTTTCTTACATCCGCCGTGTTGCTGGATTGCAGGAAAGCTGATGATGATTGCTTCTGGTGCAACACAACCAAGATTATTCAATGCTATTCAATTTTTGCCACTGTTAAGGAGGTGAAAGATAGCATAGGTGTTTTGTGTATACATAATAATCAATGATTCAAGACATGCCAGGATTCTTTGGAGTGTAGCCCAGTGTACGCCATCTTTGCCAGTGCATTCCTGTCTAGATGAATCGCACCCAAAATGCTGCTTCTTCATTGGTTTGAATTAAATATCCCAACCCAGCTTGCTTAAAGCCAGGAGTTTGTGGAGGGGGCCTCACTGCGTAAGGAACTTCAAAACACCAGTGACATCAATGGCCCGGTGGTAACCTCCAAAACCTCCAAAACGGAGTCGTGCAGAGACATGGCTAGCTGGATTTTGTGCCCATTGTCAATATGTTTTTTGACGATTTTTCGGGATAGATAATACATAAAGATTAATATAGAGTTATGAGATACTGCGGGATAAGGATCCTGAAATCCTTCACGAGATATTCAACACCCCGTTTTTTTTTTTGGTTTCTCCCGAGATTTCAAATTTGGCGCTCAGGATGAAATGGGAAAGCACCACACCTGTCGTCTCTCAAGCCCCAAGTCCCGTGCGACAGCAGGCCCCGGGTTTCATGGGTTTAGAACATGTATTTCCGTATTAACCTCCCCGCAAACTAACATTGCCTGGCAAGCTGGAAAATGTCACCATTTTTAGCAGGAGATTCATCTTCAAATGTGGTTGGTTTTTCCAGTGTCATGTTCGTTTTCCGGGGAGTTTTTTTCCTGCTTGGAGTTAGGAATCATATGACATCATTGTTCACATGATTTCTATCATGTATCAATGAATCACATGTACTTTCCTAAAAGCATCCGAAAACGAACACCCCCCCCTGAAAATTGATGGTTGGAAGATGACATGTTCTTTTGTCATAGTTCCTTTTCAGGGGACATGTATAGACATGTTGATTTCCAGGGGCGTATCTATTTGCGCAGGTCTACACTATAGGAAAAAAATCTCCGCGCACCGGAGCAAACAAATCAGAGGTAACATGGCACCGTCTAGTAAGAGAGATACATATACATCATATACGACCCCCAGAAAACAACAACTGATGGGTTCACCCAACATTGCAGGAAGTTAGCCAGGTTGATCCAATACATGTCTAAATTTTCAGGATGACGTGACCGCTGATGTCATCGCTGACTGGCAATCACATTTAAACTGTAAGTATATGTCTAAATCAGTGGAGTCCCTAGTTGGATTCAGAGGGTTTTCCCCTGGTTCGTCCAGATTTTTCCAGTTTTCTGAATTCTTCAAAGGTTACCATCATGATGACTATAGACTATAGGTGATGGTTTCAAACATTTTTTATGTTCACCCCGATCCCTAGGGAAATGATCCAATTTTTCACGAGCATAATTTTTCAGATGGGCGGCAACAAAAAAAACACCAAGGTAAGCTTCAACAAAATACCAAGTCGTGAGGCGCCAATGTTGTTGCAGACCAAAAAAATCCAGCAACAAAAACTCGTGAAAGAAATACCACCCCCCAGAAGTTTAACAGTTCGCCCCTGAAAAGTTACCAAACCCCAAAAGGTAAGGCTTGTCTTCCAACCATCCATTTTCAGGGGCTATGTTAAACTTCCGGTGGTTCTGCAGATTGCCACCCCTGAGGCGGCCATCCCGGCCTTGCCTGCGACGCCGCGGCGGGCACATACGGCGGCAGCACCGGTGAAACCACGTCCAAAGCAACATGTGAGGATCTCAGGAGATACCTGGGTGGTTTCATTTACTGGCCGGTGGTTTTGTATAGATTTGTTTTTGTTCATTATTTCATTGAAATTTGAGGAAATAACATGAAATAACCACATGTTCTTCCAATTTGAGAAGCGTATGTTACTTCAATGGGTTAAAAGCAACAAAGTTTAATTGGGGTCTCGTTCAACTCTTGCAAGGCTCGTGGTAGGACCATGTAGCTGCCAAGTGGCAGCTTTGGTGATTATTGCGGGAAGATCTGAAACGAAAAATCACAGAACCTGGCGAAAAAACAATATTTAAATGGACAGAACCGGTGAGAAACAGCCCAACGTTTTTTAACTCCTATGTTTGTACCTGGCAAGGTGAATGTATTTTTTCCCCTTTCCGGATGGTTCAAATTACCAACTATTCAATATGCCGGATCTTAAAAACATGGCATTCTGGATTAAACAAATTGGTTGCTTGTTCATCTAGACTCTAGACATGTTCCGGAATCCATTCCTACAGTGATTGTTTACTCAAGGACTCGGACCTTTTCTTCAAACTTAAACCCAAAAGAAAATCATATCACATCAGGATAGGATGCACACCAATCTCGCATACTTGACCATATAGAGTTTGTACCAGTACACGTGTCGTATCCTAGCCATATTCAACAGTTGCTTGAAATCAGAGTCTGAGTCAGAGTAGGTACTTGTCTATACCTCATGATGACAAAAAGCCTTTGAAAATGGACGGATTTTATTAGGTAATTTGGAAAAAATAAAAACTCTCCAGAGATCTTAGATATCTCTAGGGCCTAGGGATATGTATTCCAGGTTGTTAAAACCCATCATTTCCCATAAGTGGGACTATGACTATGACCGCCTTGGCAGGTCATTTCACCGGCACGTTTGGGACACAGCATCCACATTGACAAAAGCTGCATCCCCGAGGCTTCAGATATGCTGTTAGAAACTGGGAACTAACATACCCTCCAGGGAACTAACATATCCCCCAAAAATGGCATTTTGAAGATGATTTTTCAACTTCCCAAGGTGGGATATGTTAATTCCCTGGAGGGTATCATATATCCTTTCCAAAACAAACACATTTGAATTCGATTATATCCCTGGAGGGTATGTGTTTTTTTTTAATCGCCACCGATCCTTGGGACTGAATAGTTTAATGATCCAGAGTAGCATATTCTTCTGGGATGGGTGACACACAAAAAAAAAGAAGACAACTATCACTACCTAAAAGATATTTTGGGCCCCAAAAGTGACTGGTTTCAAACTATAAATTTGCAGATTTTGGGTTGAGTTTGGAGTTCCGGTGAAATTTGGAGACATAGCTTTGCATACCCTTTCCTCCCCAACCCCGACCCTCCTTTGTTTTTCTTCTTGGGTGGACGGCCGAACAGTTCTAAGAAACCAAAGCAGCTTCACGCACATGTGGCAACCTTTTGTGCTTCCCAAAGCTGAAGCTTACTTGCAAACCTGTTCCTCCCAACGCTGTCTTATATGGACTGGCCGGAAGTACAATTGTTCTTTTTTGTGTTCAAAAACCCTTCGATCCACAACAATTATGCATGTTCCCACAAGATTCATTAGCATGATTTTAATCCCAAATGTATAGGTTGTTTTTTTTCTTTGATACAAATTGGAGTCTGGACTAATCAATATTTTGATGCCAAATAATTTTTCATGGCAGCCGTTTTCTGGGTTTGTTGCCATATATAGAAAATATGCCTTTCCGTAGGTTGAACCACCCAACAGCCCACCGCCAACCACAATGGCGTACTTTCTTTGTGCACAAAATGGTGGGCAATACCGGCAATGCCCGTGAACAAAAAGATCGAAACTTTATCAGCCACTCTAAACTCCTTGAGTTTTCTTGGTTTCTGAGCATATTTTGAACACATGAGGCAGTTGTAAACGGAGTTTCCTTTCAAAGACCCGTGACAGCTGTTGCTGTGACAGGATCGTAGTGCTCGGACGACCAGGCAGGGCATGTGTTTCCTTTGTTAGATTTGTGTGGAAATACTGAAACCTGAGGAACATAGGAGCATGGTCAAGTTTCCTGAGGCATGGCTGGTGGAAGACCAGTGATTTTCCATGATTTTCCAAGCAAGTGTAGGAAATCTGTTTCCTGTGTTTGCTCAGGAGCTTCCACGCCATTGTGGCAAACATGAATTTTTGATGGAACACATT
The DNA here is from genome assembly GCA_000507305.1 of Breviolum minutum Mf 1.05b.01. Lineage (NCBI taxonomy): Eukaryota > Dinophyceae > Suessiales > Symbiodiniaceae > Breviolum > Breviolum minutum. Next base: position 74,156 of record DF239105.1, on the reverse strand, counting down.
CTGAGTAATTTGCTTCGTGTAGAGTTCGTGTTGGTAATGCATTGCAATACACTGACACCTTGATCATGTATGAGTTGGAGATTATGAGATTCCTCGCATGCTTCTCTCAAATCCACTTCTCTTTGCTTCAATTCTCCGACGTACACTTGCGCACCCTGTGAAGGTTAACAATGACCCGAAGAATGATGGTTTGAACATGATTGGAGCAAGTCGTTTCATGTATTTCAAAACATAACAAATCATGGTAAATGTCACACATTTCAAACGTGTATCTAAATCGAGTTGCACGTTTTGTTTCACAGAACATGCCATTTTTACGATACTTCCAAACCCATGGAAACTTGCAGTTGATGGATGCATCTGCAGCCATTTTTTGGCCGCAGTTGGCTTTAAGACAACACCAGGAAACCGTTTGATATCCCATGGAACTCGTCCCTACGTTCTTTTCACGTTCCGTGTCGGATGACCCCTCCTCCGTGTCAACAGAAGAACCAAGGACCTCAAAAAACCGGATGAGCTTCACCTACGGAGTATTTGGTAACCCCCAAGAAAGCTCCATTAGATTTCTTATGTGTGGGATTTGCCCTTGTGAATTTTCGGGATGTTCCAAAAGATAAAATATCTGGGACATGACTTAAATCCTGGACATGAGCTTGAATCAGTTTGAATGTTTTTGGATTTCCAGGTTTCACATACTTGCCTGGGATTGATTTCTGTTTTGAACAAAATGACCAAAAAAAAGATAAGTGAGAACTACAAGAGCTCAGGCTTTGAAAATAATTTTGCAGAGATACTGTTGATGGAAGAAATCCTGCACCACCAGGGATGTGTAAAACCCTGTGAATAACTTAAGGTGATGAAACCATTTTATAAGGAAAAAACGGGATAAGTTCATATTTAGATATATTTAAGTGAGTACTTGCTAGATGGAACCAACAATCTTGGGCGGAAGAACTATCATATAGTGGTTATTTTCAAGAAAATTATCTAAACAACATACTTAGCTGTGCTTCCTTTGTGAGCCTCTATAGTAACTCGCTGTATTTCACATCCTCCCAGGAGCAAGAAGGACACCCCCTTCCGACGACTTTGTTCTGCTTCCACTGCCGCGAGCACCGAAGTACCTTGAGCGTATGTTGAGTTGAATGTGATTTTTTTCCAGGAAAGAAAGGTCCAAAAACAATAGCGAAGTATATAAATTGTGGTTTCGGATAGAGTTTCACAGTTTCATCTTTCCAAAATGCCAAAAAGCGTTTCGAGGTTGCTGAAAAGATTGTTTCTTCCAGATGCAGTACTGGTATCAATTTGGTCTAATGATGATGTGATGTTAGCTGAGGACTCCTTATAGAAAGGGTCCATTATTTCTTTTTTAATCTTTTATATTGGTGGAAAGAATTCCTCACCATTTAGGCTTTCACGTTTCCTTTGATGACTATAAAGGTTTAGGTTTATTACCCCAGCATATCCATGGGGTTTATTACAGTTTTCCAGTCCTACCAACACTTGAAGAACAAACAATGATTTGTTCATAGTGCGGATTCCCAATTATCCGTTACCTTCCACTGGCATCGTAGAACAAGGATACAAGGCCTATAGGTACTCATACCCTACAGGAACCTATCATGAGATGGCTATAACTATTTAACTCTGCCAAGGTAAAAGGGTCATAGTATAATGACGCGTGTTTTTTTCAAGATGTAGACCAGGGGGTTGACAAGAAAATGAACATTCATGGAACCTTACAAATCACCCAATCTTTTTAAAGGATAATCATCTTCCAAAGCTCCATTTTTGGGTTCCATGTTGGTTTTCCCTTAACCATTGGCTTCCCTTAATAAGGCCTTGAGGTGGGCACGTTACGGGGGTTACGTAGGTTGACAAGCGCCGCTCAGTTGAGGCATTGGACGATGCTCCAGGAGCTGGTGGGTAAAAAGCTGTCAACCTCCTACAAAAATACGGATACAATCAATGCATTCTATGACAGAAATATACTAATTCATTTATATATATAGTTTAAGACTTTAAGTATGATTATTTATGAGTATGATTATATATGTAATTTATATATATACTCTACACTGTTTCGATATGTGTGTGTGTGTGTTTGTATGTGCATGCGCCTGTAAATACATACAGGTATGTGCTATTACACACTGAGGAACATGGAACTTATACATTGATAAACATCGTAAATTTGAAATTATGATTGTGCTTTTCCAAAGAGGTGATTTTGAGGTGCCAGCCGTTGATTTTCATGGTGACGTGTATATTATTCATGTAAATAAGTGTGAGTTGTGCTACTGTTCATGCTTCAGAAATCCAGCTAACCAGTTGATAGGTGGATTATCCCCATTATTTACTAAGGTTCTTTTCATCCCAGGTGGTGGTTAGCCGGATTTCTGAAGCATCAACAGGCTTTCCCAGAAGTGGATCACTTCCGGGACGATGGATTTGGTGGTCAAATGAATTGAATCCACCCCTCCTACGATTTTTGGCAAATGATAGCGACATCACACGCACATCCTTGTACCACCCCAAAAAGTAGTTGAGGCAAGGAAATCCCCTTATTTCGGAATTTTTCGGAAAAATCTAGTTTGGTGGAATCTCAAATTTTGACCAGATTCATTGGTAGTTGTAGCTTAGGGTATCGAGTATCGAAAATTAAAGGTTTTTTTTAAATAATACACCGAAAGTTGACATACCCCCTGAAAAATGATGGTTGGAAGATGATCCTTTCCTTTTGGGGCCCTGTACATTTTTCAGGGTTTTGCTCCTGTTAAATCTTCCAGGAAAGGAGATATTATTCTGATTTATGAGTTGTTATCAAACTTCCAGGATCGCCAACGTCGCCAGCGGACTCACCACCATCGGCTCCAACATTGACAAAAGCTTTGGCTTTAGAGTTACAGAGCGAATTGCTGGCGGAGTTTACCTCCCCAAGCTTTCTGAAGGCCATTGGGCAGTTGACATGTGACATGTGTTGACCAGTTGACCCTGGGTTATTTTATATAGATGGTTTTGTAGGGGATGAAAAACCATGGGCCCGGGTGAAATTGAATGTTTATATGGGATGAAATTACTACCCGATTATATAGGGAATATTTCATAGGCCATTATAAGGATCCATATTAATCAAACAGTACAATGACATGGGGAATTTTAGAGGTCGTTGAAAGGAGGGTGTTTTGGTAATGCAAGATGATACCTTCTGAACTCATGACACCTATGATGAGACGGACCAAACACACCAAACGGGACCGGAACCGTGGAACGTCAACAAAAACGTAAAACGATCCAAACAGTTTTGACAAAGATTCAGCATAGTGTTTTGATGTGTTTTGCATTCATTATTCGGAGACTAAACGGAACCCTTTTCCAGTCCATGGGGGGAATTCATGTTTGCATCAGCACACGCCCAGATCACACACTGGGGGGGTTATTGCTTGGGCTAATGGTTTGATGGAAGATCCACTGACGTCTGTTTTGTGATGCCATGCCTTCCAACTATTTGAAAAGAGTTGTTCAAGCTTAGCACCGCATCATTCCCAGTTACTGAATCAAGAATGGGTAGTGAAGCTAAGTGAAGGATGAGCCAAGATTTCTCCAATTCGGACAGTTGTCCGATGTCCAATTATTTTTTGTTGTTTGTTGTATTTTTTTGGATCCTCATTTTTCAGACAGGTAGAACTTGGGTAGAACCCACTCATTATTCATGTGCTAAGGTGAGGTACTAGATGGCACATGATGGCACAAGCCATTGGAGTTTGCTGTATGAAATAGCCCTCGTTAACTTGTGAATATGTAGCTTGTGTACAAACTCGCTCCGATATCTTGAGTGGAAAACTTAAAAATGTGCCTCGTTGATTGAATTTTAGAAGGATCTATTCCAAAAACAAGTTGGCTATAAGCAGATAAGGAATCCAAGAAACCCGAGCCATTATGGATGTTTTTCAATGAAAAGCAGCCAGTGTTTCTTTTGTTCAGTTCACGTGTCTTCATTTCCTGCTCATCACGCGATTCCAAATGTAGCATCCTGAGGCAAAGCACACTTTGGCCGCTCGGAGTGTTCTATTGAAGTTAGACTCTGTTTTGTGTTTATGTTGTTTTCCCCTCGGGCTCCGGGCCAGGTGTGGGCTATCGGATAAACCTGAGATATCCTAAGATGTTACGATGTTTGGTCATTTTGACATCCAAACTTTTGATAGGTGTCTCCGTTGTCTTGTTAGTACAACGGTTCATTTTTTTTCTCTATCGCAAAGTTGTCTCATGTTGTAAGATTGGTTAGGGATATTTAGGGATTGTTCATGAAATCAAGACCTTCAACAGCAGCTGCAACCGCAGCAACCGATGCTACAATCACAAGCCTCAACTTCTTGAAATACCATCGACCGTCATCGAACATATAATCATACAACACAACATGTCCATACAAATGCCATGGGAGATGTAAACACAATTCTTCAAATGGAAGCCTTAGCATCTTCAATTTTGTTGAAACCCTTTTGTTCTTTTTTTTGGGGGGGGCAAAAAAGCAACAACAAAAACATCATCATGACCCCCCCAAAAGAAGCATCCATCCCCAAAACCCATCCAAAACCATCATTTCCCACCCAAAACCCCAAGGTTCGGCAGCATTCCGCGAATACCTTGGCGTCCCGTGCCGCCTTGACCAAACTCGTGCGTGCCAGGCGTCTTTGAGCGACGTATGGGAGGGGGGGGTTAATAGGGGGAGATGGGAAAATCCCCATGGAATGCCTGGTGAATACCACCAAAAAATGGTGGAATCTTTCCATGGCAATTATTATCTATGTATTGTGTTACAGTTTACAGGGGTGCACCCCCCTGAAAACAAAAGTATCCCCTGAAAAATTGATGGTTGGAAGATGATCCTTTCCTTTTGGGATATCATATTTTCAGGTGGTATGTTAGTTTCAGGGAGGGTAACAGTTTGCCCCCTGAAAATAGGCCGGGCCCCAAAATAAACTAGTCTTTCAAACATCAATTTTCAGGCGCTATGTTAGTTTTTGGGTGGTGTGCATAGGAGGTGAATCTGTTTTTTTCTCTTTTATTTGGGGGGGAGGGGACATTTTTGAAGTAACCTTTTGTGATTTTTTTTATCACCAAAAAAGAAACACCATTTTGGAGGCAACTTGAGTCAACCTTTTCCAACAAAAAAATTGGCTTTAAAGATAGTAAATAAATAGTAATTCATACTCACATTGATTCATGTTTTTTACAGCCATTCATTTTCCAGTGAGCTTTTTGGCTGCTTCTCTGGGCAAACTTTCTGGATGCCCTAGCAAAAATCTGGGCAAATCATAAGGGCGTTTGAATCAGCCCATCGTTGGTGGTTGAGATTTTCAAAATCCCTTTAGTTCACTCAGATTTGCCCAGAAACATCCATCCCAAAACCCCATCCCAAGCCACCAAAATCACCATTTAACATCATTTAACCCACCTTCCCAAGGTTTGGGTTTTCGGTCCATTTTCTGTGCAGGCAAATGGATGTGTTGCCTCGATATGGCTTTGACTCCTCACCCGAAGGTGCCTTTGGGGTTTGGATGTTCGTGTGATTGGCCATGGGTTGGTTATCTGAAAAGTGAGATCGGAATGGTTGGTGGATAAGATTTGGAGAAGCAATCAACGTAATTTAGCAGTTTAGGTTGGTGGACAAGATTTTGTAAGCAGTTTAGGCTAGTGGATAAGATTTGGAAGCAGTTTAGGTTGGTGGATGACATTTGGATAAGCAGTTAACCTAAGCAGTTTAGGTTGGTGGAAAAGATTTTGATAACAAGCTAGTAAGCAGCTTAGGATGGTGGACAAGATTTGGAAGCAGTTTAGGTTGGTGGAAAAGATTTGGATAACCAGTTGGTAAGCAGTTTAGGATGGTGGATAAGATTTGGGTAACCAGTTAACGTAAGCAGTTTAGGTTGGTGGATAAGATAACTGAGGTGTCGAAAGCATGCTTAGAGCCTTCAAGAAGCTGGAAAAAGATCCAGATATCTACGTCCGGAGACTGAACATGGGGGCATTTGACGGCTGGGACTTCAAGGGTTAGCTACTGTTGGATCAAAAACCGGCTGCTTCACCAGAGCATTCCAGGCTTTCCAATCATCTCAACTGATGCACCAGTTTGTCCATCATTTTCATGAAACATTATTGATCATTATTGACCAATGCTGTTGTTGTTGTTGTTGTTGTTGTTGCTGTTGTCGCTGCTTTTATTCTCACAATAGATGCCATGCAAGTGCCTTCATGTTTGAAATCCCACACCTGACGATTCACTTGGTACTGTCATCCTACGCGGAGGAGCATCCGTGTGACCATTTTGAACCAAATGCGACAAAAGCATCAACTCAGATATTTGGGCCTTTAGCCGGCCTCACTGGAAGCAAATGGATAGTTCCCATAGGGCCTGCTAAAAAGAGACCCGATTTTGAAATTTGAAGCTACCTGGTCACTTGAATCCTGGGTGTCAGGGTTTTGGCCCCCACAAGTTGGAACAAATCATGCTGGGTACATAGTGGACTTCATCCTGATGAATGGTTGAATAGTAGCTGGTTGATTTGTTCATTCAAGTTTCGGAGGCTCAAATGAAGAATTTTATGGGAATCTAAGACTAACAGCCCTAATGCCCACTCAAACCATACAGGACCCAAGATATGTAGTCTTATTCATTAAAAAACAACTAATCCTGTTATTACTATAGCCAATCTACTTCTCCTTTAAAGCCTGATTCTTTGGAAAAGCCAAATGGCTCCGAGAAAATTTCACCACCAATCGCCCGGCTTTTTCAGGTGAACTCTGTTGCTATTCAAGATGCTTTGTCATTGAGCTCCGGCAACAGAGAGAATGCAGCAGAGCCGGATGCTTGGATGTTGAATTTTTGGGAGCTCGTAAATTGGTACCACGTGGATTTATATGTATTGTAACCAAATAACCCAGACACTCAATGGGGTTGTATAGGTTCGTGTACCTATACAATGAAAGTTTAACCACATGTAGGTAAAAGAATGCCGAGTGTTTGTTTTTTTTGGGTATGCATTTAAACCCCCATAATTACTGAAGTAGATGAAATTTGAGATCAAAGCATCCTGAAAAGGAAAGTGAATCAAACATCAAACAATGTAATTGTACCATCACCTGGACGGTAGCCGGTAGTACATTTGCACAATATATTTTGGCGGATTATGTGCAATTCTTGGTTATGTTCTGCCCTTGGATTGTAGTGTAAATTGTACAAGTGTACCTCGAAAAAATGATAAAAAATGCATAATTTGTTTCCCATACATCTATGCATAGTTGACATCATATTCAGTCTCCTGGATACTGCAATCTCGGAACGATGAAGAGTGGGCCTTTCTTGCCCTTTCCTGTTATCTTTTCTCCAACGCCACCTAAAACCCCAGGAAATAAGGCCTTATTAAAGGGTTATGAACCACCATGATTCCTCAATACTTCCTTAATGCCTGTAGATTCCCATGATATTTTGGATATTTCGGCCCTATAATTGAGAGCTTTCATACATCCTGATCCCTGAGGATTTGGTGACAAAGCCCACCACAAACCACCGCGTGTGCGAGTTGCTGGCTTTCTTTTTTTCGGGCGGAGCCTAAGTAAGATGCAGTTATGTGGGCATTTCAAAGGGGGCATGTTCCAATCTGTTGTTTAAAAACACGTTTTTTTTTGTGTTTTTTTGCGGGGGGGTTCACCACAAAAATATCATGTCTCAGCGTTTTCTCCCCCAAACCTGTTGCTGGGTTTAGAAATCCGGGCCTTCACCAACCAGCCAGCTGGGAACAATCACGTTTAAGAGTCAATGATGGCACTAAAGCCAAAAGAGTGGGCTGAAAGTTGGGATCCGGGATCCACCAGTTGATGGAAGAAATCCACCAGTTGATTCAGTTGTTATTTAGGCCGGGTTTTGTACATGCCAGGTGGTTGTTTAGGATTTCTGAACCATCAACAGTACCATGGGTTTTTCTATCACAAGTGACATCTTGATGGTTGGTGAAGGGTGGCTACATTCAGATTAATTACATGTCTTGACTTGCATCAAGCAGCAGAAACAGATGTACTTGAAATTATTTTTTCTCATGTCTAACTTCGCTCATCATCGCTCAACAAGTATAAGAGAAAAGGACTGCAGGTGATCTCGATTTGTATGATCCATGAGGCTAAAAGGCCCCAAATCAAACGGAGGAATTGTGGACCCGAACTGGCGGCCAAAGCATCTTGAAGACCTTGAAAAACAACACTTCAAGCAATAATTCTCGTGAAATATCGGTGCAAAAGCGGACATGAAATCCCTGGTGTTATTTTTTTGGCTCCAGAAAGAGGGGAAGGTCTCTCTCCAGTGCTTTTGCCCTGCGATTTTGCTGCAAACCTTTCGATCCCTTCGCAGTGATACTCGTGCCAAACGTACGAAGATGTTTCTATTTTTCTTGTTTGGGTTGGTTTCCACTTTCCACAACACTGTAACCATGTACGTATTACAGAATATCATATAATTTCAAGGGATTTTGAACGTGGAATTCATCACAGCCAAAGTAGTTAGACCATGTCATGTAAAATTTTGCGAAACTGAATGGTTACTAATGTGCTGGTGATTGTATAAATAGATATATTTTATATATTATGTCAATATGTTAGGAAAAAAGTCACCACAGTTCCTGTCCAACATGGTCAAATCTTGTCACAGGACCTCTTCGATCCAATGGGTTGCTGGGATGCTTTACAGGTGGAATGGATTGGCATGAAGTCTTTTGGCGGATTTTTCTGTGTTTTTTATCACCCTTTTTTATGTATTTGGGGGCCACTGGTTTTTAACCCCCCACCTTATTTGCCTTAAATTTGTTTCCATTTTGATTGGAAAGTAAATCTTTCAGAGTTTACTCTGAAAGTTTATGATCTTTATAGGCAACAAAACAGAAGGTTTTCATCAGGATTTTTCTGCCGAAGACAACAGTTGAGAGAACTGTTCCAGAAGAGATTTGCAGGTATTATGGTGGCGTATTTCGACGCATCATGTTCGATCCAGCTACCTATTCCAAGACAAGTTTCACGCAGCTCTTCCGTGGCATTATGATCGGTGCGCACCTTGGACCTTGGGATCATGGGTGGTGAATGGTTGTGATACTGGGCGCAAAATGAACGAACGTCACAAGCAAAGGACTAACATTCACCAAATTGGGAAGGATATAGTCTTCGAAGCGTTATTTTTCAGGGGCGATCTGCTGGTATGTTAGTTTTACGGGGGAGTATTACATAGTATTACTACAACTGTTGGTGAAAAGGTGTTGGTTCCATTCATCACCTAGGATTGATGTTATAACCGTTGAACATGTACTACCTGTAGACTTTTCGTGAGAGTGGTTGTTTCGTTTTTTGGACGGAATTTTTGCGGTGTCCACCATGGTGGAGTCCTCAGCAACTCCTTAGGGTTTAACCCAACCACCTGTTGGGGAGTGCAGGTCTTGATGATTTCACAGCTGGAGTGCTTTTCAGGGACTGTTTCAAACAGAATCCGTGGGTCCTATTTGATCCATGTATGGAACATATTATATCCCATGGGATCCATGGCACGGGAATATTTACCTACATTTGGTTGATTTTTATGATAAATGTAGGGATATATACCATACATGGATCCTATGGGTACAGTATATATGTGCATTATTTGCATTTGACCTCACTAAGGCAGGTGAATATGCCCTACACTTCGATCTAAAAATGTCATTAGACAAATCAACAAAATCAGTTCTTCAATTGCCCGAGGCATCACGAAGCTTTGACAAATCCCAAGAAGACTTGCGAAAACATTGTGGAAGAGGTTTGTGGCAAAGGCAACTACCAGGGCTTAAAAGGTAAGGTGATAATGATCACAGGAGCTACCAATGGCCTTGGTTTGGAGACCACCCGGTGCCTGCTGAAGTATCTCAGTCGAAAGCATGGTGACAGGACAGATGAGTGACAAGAACATGGAAAAAACAGGTTTGAGGGGTACTGACATGAATGAATTGTTCATGTCAACATTGGTAGTATGCGTATATCACTGTGCATCAAGTATTTCATAACCACACAACTACATGCACATAAAACCAACTAGGGACTATAGGGAGAAAAAATACTAGCGAATGTATCAGTAGAGACTGGAAGAGTTTCCAAAAGAAAGTTCCGTGGATCATGGATCCTTCTTAGATTAGCCGATAGTTCACAACTAGTTGGTGCTTAAGTATGGTGTTTTGAAATGTCAAATTCCTCCCAGAGTTGTTTTTTTTTTGTGTATGCTGATCTGGTCAACTAACCACATACGAGAAACTCCATGGCATCATTGTCCTACACACAGAGCAAAGACAATCAGCAAAAAACTGGTTTCCCAACCATTTTCAATCCCACTTAGGATGGAAGAAATCCTTGCACTACTTGGCATGTACAAAAACCTTGTAAACATTTGTAATTGGGATAACGTGCCAACCTCAACTGGTTTTCTCGCCGGGTTTCTGAAGCATCAACAGCATTTCCCTCCAAAAAGTGAGCAATGAAATTCATTACTCTCCAGTTACTATTTGGTGATTATGACAACAAACCATGAAAAACAAGGCAGAAAAATTGAGCCTCCGGAAAAAAAAGTCACTAAAAAGTTGTTTAGGGTATTTATCTAGTGGATGAAATTTCAATACTCTCCGGTTATATTATATTATATGGGTGATTACATGAAAACAACCAAAAACCATAGTTAAATCCCCTAGAATCTCCTAGGAAACCTGTTTTTTTTAGTGACTCATTATATTTCAGGATCCCCCATGGCTTCCTTCATCAAGGTCACCAACCCCCCTGGGGATGACGACCTCCCAACGCCATGGAATCGGAAAGTATCAAACCACCGAGGTACGGAGCCCATGTGATCTTTGCCATTCGTAACAAGGAAAAGGCTGCCAAGGTCCCGGCCTCGGGTCCGAAAAATCCCCCATGGAGGGACCCGGTACCCTTGGGGGGGTTTGGGGGATCATCCGGGATGGTGGAAAAACCCATGGTTCCAAAAACCCATAGTTTTTATCCATGTTTTTTTGTGGTGGTGGC
>DF239105.1:0-62880 GCA_000507305.1 Breviolum minutum Mf 1.05b.01 | reverse complement strand
GGGGGGTGGATAATAAACGCTCAAAAGATCTTCGATTTTTTCCTTTGATTTTCTAAAAAAAACATGTTGAAGATGTTGTCAACAATTTTGTCATGAAACAATTACCCATTTTGAGGGAATCAAACAATAATCACAAATCATACAATTCTATGACAAGTTTGAAGGATTTCCCGAAACAACATATTTTGTGCATGAAGTTTTGGTTGGTGTCATATCATTCAACCCCTCAGGTGTTGAATGAGTTGAAGGAGAAGGAAACTTTGACGGGCACAGCGACCTTTTTGAATCTCCAACTGGATGATTTGACCTCAGTGAAACCTTGCGTCTCAGAGTTCTTGAAGTTGAATCTCCCTTTGAATTGCCTTATTTGCAATGCAGGCATCATGGCACCACCCAAGTATGCTGAGTCCAAGCAGGGCATGGAAAGTCAGTTTGCTACCAACATTATGAGTCATTTTCTTTTGAGCCATCTTTTGTTGCCCAAGTTGAAGGAAACTGCTGCGACACAAGGTGAGGCTAGAATTGTGATGCTTGGTTCCCTTGCGGGTGAATGTTGTTGGAATGTGGATCTGGAGAAGGCAGTGCCAAGTGCAGCAGATTTCTACTCAGATTTTGGTGACTATACCACTACCAAGTGCATTGATATGATTCATGCCCGGAGCATGCAACGACAATGCACCAAGGATAAGGTCTATGTGTGTGCCTTACATCCTGGTATTATTAACTCAGGCCTTGGAAAGGACAACCCTGGACTTACGGCTGCGTTTTACAGTAGTAAGACGCTCCAACATTGTCACAAGGATATTCCTCAAGGAGCAGCCACTACTATGTACTGCGCATTGAGTCCACAGATTCCGGAGGAAGTTTCGAAGGGTGAGTGGTGGTTTTATAACTGCAAACCTCAGGAATCTATTGGTTTTGCAGGGAAGTGTGACAAAGACTTCCAGGACAAACTGGAGGCGAAGTGCTGGAAACTTGTCCAACCATATGCTTGAAAAGCATTTTCCGTTCGAGGGCGAGTTTCTTTTAATTGCAGTATAGGTGTAGCTCGCGCATCTCCATCGATTTGGGACCGACCGGTTCCATGAAAGCCACCAGTGACAGGCGATTGAAGATATCCATCCTTTTCTAGGATGGTATTTGCTACCACAGCTGGTGAGTTTGTCAGAAAAAACTATAGGATGCGTTCCCAACATTACATCATGATGGAGAGATCGAAGGTTTACTGAGGCATAGTTGCCATGTAGCATCTCCCGAAGAGTTTCTGAAAAAAAACAATACTTGAAAGGTAGGTACCCGTTTAGTTGACCAGGTGGTGCGGAAAATACCATCACCGAGATAATTGAAGTGAAACATATCTCATATGACATCAATTTGATTTCTGATTCAACAGGCCTTTCTTAGGTCTTTCTCTTGTGAGGTGGGGGTTTTGACATGTTCGGCTGAAATGGTGTTCTGAAATTCTCGACTTTCCAAGGTTACTCCGATCTTTGTTGGTGGAGTTCAGTATGGCTTCGTTTCAACAAGACATTGACGAATTGAAGCGCAAGGTGATGGTGACTGGTGTGACGGGTGACGGTTCGGGAAAACTTCCAGTTACCTTCGAAACTGGACATCTTTTCCGTTGTAGGTTTCAACCGCAATTTGGTTGAACAAAAATAGGGAAAGCCACAAGCTCTAAGAGGTTTGTTTTGGGACGCAGCTTGGGGACAGTTGCCTCATTTTATATAAGTTGTTTTTTTTTCATTCTTGATTTGTGTTGGGGAGGCATATTATTGCATACCAAAGCGATGATCGTGACTTCCCGAAAAGTTGCCAACTCTAACCTTCACGACTTGCTAGTTGGACTCCTGGTGGACCCAACTTAGGGGCTGTTCCTCGATACTCCCAGATCTTGCCATCCTCCGTTTGGGGTTGTGGTTTTGGGCATCAATCTCTTAGATGTCCACCCCGAACCGCTGCCACTGTTGACAGATGATCTCGCAACGACGAAGAACCAAAGGAACAGAAGAAGATCCAGTGCCTTGATGGCTGAGAATCTAAGAAAATGCTTGTCAATGGCTGTGATGATTGATAGTAGTGTAGGTACATGCATATCTGTATATTATATATATATATATATCTGTGTGTCTTTGTGTGATTTTTGAATGATTATACCATATATATATATATGTTTATGTGATATAGATTTAGTTAAAATTCATTTACATCAAGTTTGCATATATACATATCTAATAAGATGTGTGAATGTTTGTTTGCCTAAAAAAAGCTCGGGTAGTTTAGAAAAGATGTCAAGTATACTACCCCTATATGTCGTTATTGGGAACGGGGAATCTCTGAATGGAGTCGATCTAGAGATACTGTAGATGGACGAACTATTGAAACCCTGGACAAGTTTACCCCGCCCCTCCCAATTTTCAATGTTGTTTTCTTCTTCCAAGCGTTGAGACGGGTGGACAAGAGAACATCAAAACCGCAAGCATGACATGTCACGCACACGTTGTTTAACATTGACATTTGGGGACAGGGGTGTGATGCCAATTAGTTCTGCAGGGTTTGAATATTTTGTCCCTGGACGGCATGCAGGTACAGAAGATTCTTTTGATATATTTTGGAATAATCCTGCAGATGGGTTGAAGCCACCAACCTTGCATGCAGAGAATATAGATGGATAGCTATAGTTGTTGGTTGGGTGGAAGGGAGGGAGGGACAGGCACACAGAGCCGAAGTGTTTTTTTTTACGAGGCAAGAAACGGATGAAAACCAGGTTTAGTAACTTCCCTTACTTCAATAATTTTTTCCAGGTTTGTTAGTCATGAGCTTTTTTTTTTTGGTGAAAAGTTGGATAAAGTAAGTCTTATAGCTGCTGGAACTGAGTTAAACCACGATGTGGTTTGTTCAATTAGCTTTTTTTGATGGAAGAAAAGTCGTTTCCAATGGCCAGAAAAATGGCTTCAAAAAGATTACCAGGAGGTTGTTTCCTGTGATCACCCTATCATGCCTGATGATTTTTTGACGACGTTGCATTCTGGTTGGATGGACTTGCGGGAATGATCCTGGTTGGAGATTATGGGGTTTTTCCGATAAATTGTAGGTTTTCATACCATGGTGTACCGGTACCTAGGTTCAAATTTAATGCAAGCACTTTGCTCAAGGGCAAGACAGGGGTGTTGACCCCCTAAAAATATCCAGAATCAAGTTCAAACATATACCCTCCCGAAGTTTAACACAGCCCGTGAAAAATGATGGTTTTGGAAGACTACTTTCCCTTTTGGGATGGGGGTATTTTTAGGGGCTATGTTAAACTTCTAGGGGGTATTACAGTAGGTATCTGGGTGAACCCCAAGCAAAGCCAACTTGGAAGGGCCTAGCAACTCGGACGCATTGCGTCGGAGACGACATCGATGCCACGGTTGTTGCAGGATGGCTATTATCACTTGCCTGGACGAGGAGCTTTAGTACTTCAAGTATATCGAGCGGTTTTGCCTTGCTACGGTTGCTGGGAGCTGTGAGTTGACTATTGCACAACAATGACGTCGAACATGGAACTTGAACATGAATATGACAATATATATATATATATATGACATCGGGTGATTTCCAGTTTCAATCGTCTTAGGGGGTGCACTTTCAAAAAGTTCGATATTTATTCAAATGAAAGACGTTTGTTCCGAACCATCTAATCTAAATTTACGGGGCCAGTGCTGCACGAGGCAAACCAAAGTGTCGCTGGTGAAGCTTAAAACTTTAGGGAGCATACATACAAAAAACACCCCGGAAGATTTAACATGGTTCACCTTTTTCATGCACCAAAATATATTGATAAGGAAAATCATCTAAACCAAACCATCATTTTCAGGGTTTTATGTTAATCTTCGGGGGCGTACATGAGCAATCATTGAAACCTCGGATTTACCTGTGAACAACAGTGAAGATTTGGCATTGAAATTGTTTCCTAGGGAAACTTGGCATTCAAGAGACTGGTAAATTTCTCATGATGAACGAAAACACATGAGAATTGAAACCTTCCCAGAATTCTGCTTCCATAATGCACATCAGTCAGAATCAACTTTGATATATGATGTTTGAGTTTCTGTTGTTTTTTTTTTTTTGGGCAATTTATAGGCAAGCTTGCCCTTTGTTTCATTCAAGTGGGTGAATTGTGCATATTGTGCAGTATTTTTTGTATAAGTTTTTGTTTTCTACCAAAGCAGCCAATGTTTTATTGAAGAATTCGCTCTGTTTCAACCTGTATCCCCCCCAAAAAAAGATTCCCGCAATCAAAATGGATAGGATGACTTGAGGATAATCGACTCAGCCACCAGGAACCACTTAACATCATGGTAATTCAAGGGTGCCTCCCCAATGCCTGAAAAAGCGCCCCCAAAGAATTACTGTAAGGCCTTTTTTTAAAGGATTATTATTAACCACCCTCATCCCCTAATAAACTCTTAATACACCCCTGAAATTTAACATGGAACCTGAAAAGAAGTCCCTGGAATAGGAGATTCCTTTTGGAAACCATCATTTTGAGGTTCCATGTTAAACTTGGGGAGGGTAAGGTCTTATTTCCTGGGCGGAGCCTTTGCCTTGGGGGGGTAGATGCCCCTTAGCTACCCTCAGGTTTTGATGGAAGCAAGGCTGGAAAGCTCAGATGGGAAAGAAGATGAAGGGAAGGAACCTGGGGAACAAACACCTTGAATGGTACCATTTCTATGCCAGTTTTCAAGACTGTAGAAGATGTATGAATTCATTGTGTTTTGATCATTCCCCGAACAAAAACGGGATTGGATTTGACCATTGTTACACTTGTTCATACCTTTTTCCATGAAGATGCACGGTTGCGAAAAATTCCCAAGATCCTTTTGACATCGTTGATTTAGATTATTTCTCCACGAATAGCTTGAATCTTTTTTGACAAATTTCCAACCACACAAAACCGGGAAACACAAAAAAATCACATGTGATGCAAGGCTGGCGTAAATGACATGATCTTGCACTGTGCGGAGTTTCTGTCAAATGATGAAGTGGCGCATTTGGTGGATTCCATCAACTTGAAATTGGGCATGACACCAGAAGCCTGTTTGCGATGGCGCAGCATTGTCATGAGTTAGTCGTGACACAGAAAAGCCGAAAATACCCTTGGAGACAAACAACCAGGGGGGGTATATATCTCCACGAGGCCTGTTTCGCTTCAGGAAAATAGGTCGAAAGAAAAAGCTTCAGATTGAAATGATGAACAGATCATTTTATGTAGATCAAGATCTTGTTAAAAAAGGGTGACAAGTTCTTTTTTCAACAACATGACATGTGATGGTTTTCGTTGTAACCTGGGCATGCTTGAATCGGGTTCCTGGCGATCTGGATTTGCCGAGTGCCTAGTGACGGGTGTTCACCCTGGGTGCAAAATACACCGGGTGTGGCTCTATCCGTCAAGGACAGCAACCCTCGGCAGAATCCATTTGGCGAGCAATATGCATGATCCAGATGTTTGCTTTGGTGGTAAGCGTGTCAAAAACCATCGAAGTGAACATGTCTTGTATTTTGGGGAGCTGAACACGTTCAGCAAGTGGAACCGTTCCGTTGTTTTGTGGTGAGATCATTTGTGGTCCAGGTTCCAGGCCGATGCTGAAGCTTCCCAGGATGCAAGGGGGGAATTCAGATCACTCACTACGAGTACAGAGCCAAATTTTTGAGATGTTTGGGTAAACAGCTGTAAACAACAATAGTCTCAATCAAATTATCAGATCTCACAATTGCTTCACCAATTCAAATGATCCACTTCAAGGATTGTTTGTTGTTGGTCTTACTCATGTTGATTGATTTTTTTCTTTAATGTGAAGCACAGAAGTTTACCCAGTTCTACCCAGTCAACTGCTCAGTTGCTTCGTTCAGTGGATTCATGCTAAGCCCAACTGTGAAGACTTGTGGTTGTCCAGTTCTCTTTTTAAGCAATAGTCATTCAGCATGCTGTCTTGACGGTTTGCAGGGGACAAGATATGAAAGTCCCAGAAGGAGACACAATTTCTATCATTTTCTTGTGCCCTTATCTCTAAATTAAAGGCTTATAGGCTGTAGCTAGGTATATGATGGTGCCAGTATATGTTTTGTTTAGAGCTACAGCACTTATGATGTATATTGATGTATCATGTTTTTGAGTGAATCGCAACCGGCAGCAACCGAATATGCAGCTGCATGAATTACAGTATAATGTAGAATGATTCACCCGAAAATGGCGGCATTGTATACATTTCATGTAAAGGTAATATTAGTCAGATGCAAATCTGAGGGCCCCTTCATGAGCTCTATCAGCTGTCAGGGAAAGTTGTCGCATATCAAGATATGCGACTGAACATATGTTCAAAGATGTTCAAAGCATATGCTGCAGCATTGATTAGCATATCATATAAATATGTTTGAACATCTTTTGTGACACACACACAATTGATCACAAATGTCTACAACATCATACGGTCATTTTATGATACTTATAAATTCCTTTCTGAATGACCAATTTCGAAGAGTGAGCTGCTCGGCCATAGGTTTGATGTTCGGCCGTATCATACCTTTCACGGCTACAGGACTCCAGAACGAAGCCCAGGAAACGTGTACAATACGACGCACATGGCTCATTTCTTGGGAGGAGCGTGAACAAAACATCAGAAAGGTGCTTTGGCTTTAAATAAGTTATTCGCTTCGCTGGTTCAAAAATATTGTTAAATAGTAGGATTTGGGATTGAGATGCTCCCTCTATTCTTACGTTTTGAGTAGGGGTAGTTTCTAAACCTTCGCTTGCTAATTACTGGGGAGGAGCATCACAAAGCATACACTTATTTGACCAGCGGGTTGTGAGACTTCTTAGGGCTTCCAAAATTAAGTTCAGCTCCTCCACAGTGACATTCCATCGGAATGTATGTTGAGGTGAGGCAAGAAGATTTAAATCCTGCCTCCCTTGCTGTGGTTGCTGTAATCAGTGCATACCTCCTGCCATGGGCTTTTGGGCCATGTTTGTCAGCTCGGAAAAAATGGCTCTCTCCAGAGAGCCCTGCCGCAGCAAGCCGGCAGCCGGTGGTTTCAGCAACCGCAGTTCGGCCGGATCACAACACGGCAGAGAGCCGAGAGCTGTTGCTGGCCAGAAATAAGCAACCATTTGAACGGGCCATTCATGGGTTTGTTTAGGGTGCGTTATTCGCCTCAAAACTTGGAGAATGTGTTTGAAGACAAAGAGGTATATAGATGAGATAAACCACACTGTGTCAAGTATACTGTGCTATTTGACACTATACTTCGCCTTGCTTCACCATATACTTTACTATACTGCACTATATGTCATCTATACCTTTATCATTGGGTATGACGGCGCTTGAGCATGTCAATTCATACATTCAACTCATGTTGCAGGCCGAAACCTGCCTGCAATTCAAGATTAAATACACCCTCGAAAACTAACGGCTGGATACCCAAAATTATGGTTTGGAAAATGTTTCTCCTTTTATATAGATATGGCCATTTTTGGTATCTATGGTGAATTTTCGGGGTGTAACTGGACACATGGTGAATTTTCTAGCCAGAAAGGTGATGATATAGAATGATTGATGGACTTGAATATTCATTATTTATGTAGATCGTTTTAACCCCAATTCAAAACAATACGGGTAAAGCAGTCATAGGTGTTTCAGGGACGATCTCTGGCAGAGAATATCAAAGGATTGATTGCAAATTGTTCCACTCCATGATCTTCCGATGCTAGATGGCAAGACTTACTATAGCATGCTGTAGCTTCAGTGGATGAAGATTGTAAAACTTCAGGCATTGAAGAAGGGCTTACTAGGATCACAGCTCAATTCCAGTCCTGTCTACCTTGCTGGTATGATACCACTCAACATCACCCCGGTGTCAACCAGCAAAGTCCTTTACCACTGTTTTCTTTTTTGTGAAGCTCTTGTGAATAACTGCATGTGGAATACAAATGAACACAAATGAAATGACCTTTGTTCAAGTAGAAACATGAAGGAATTATACATATTATACGGACATCAACTGCGGATTTGAGGCAGTCACATGGAGTCAGTATATTCATAGGCATTTTGTTGGGACTCACGAAGGGGCGATGCCGCGACTCTGAACGGACGTTTATGACCAGGGAGTGCGTCACATTTGTTTGAAGCGCGTTGCTGCGAGTCGCACTTCAAGGGACGAAACTGATGGAAATCGATAGATTTGGATATATACTTCAAATTGCAGGGGCTCAACATGAATTTATGCTTTCCTCACACGGAGCTTGCGATGAATGGACTCATTTTTTCAGCCATTAGTTAGCGATGAATGCCCTCATTTTAGCAATTGTTTGTGATTGTTTTTTCTGATCACCCCCATTCGAAATGATGGTTTCTTGCTTGTAACAACATGTTCGTATAGGGAACACGAACCTCGCAGTTCCCCTGTTCAATGAGGAAGGTGGGTCTGTCAGTTGTCGATCATTTGAATCTCCGACAGCCAAGGTTTGCTGAAGATAACTCAATGGCCATACATGCCATACGCTTATGGAAGAAATTCTGCACCACCTGGGATGTATGAAACTTTGTAATATAATAGATTTCTTCCATCAGTACCAACTATCAACCCACAGTTAGTTTATTAAGGCTAGTGGTTTACCATAAATCCCCCAGAATGTGTTTTTGTCTAGTTGGTGGTTTCAAATATTTTTTATTTTCACCCCTATGTGGGGAAGATTCCCATTTTGACTAATATTTTTCAGATGGGTTGAAACCACCAACTAGTTGTTTTTCCGGGAAAAATATTTGGAATAAATATTTTTCCAAGACTAGCAATCATTGGTCCACAATATTTACTGGGACTAAAAGCTTCCATCAATGTAGAACTATCCAAACAAAAAAAAACATGTGGCTTTTTCTCACAATATCACCACCCCCTTAAAAAAACTAAAAATGGAATATACGACCCCCACCCAACCCCCCCTTGCCTTAAAAGTGTGGTTATCATCCACAATCCTGGCCACTTTCACTCATGCCATGTACATCATTGGGGTACGACTCGCTCCAAAACCCTGTCCTCCCACTGTCATCTCCACCGTTTGGGACACGTTGTTGACGGGTTCCCTGTCCCCGGCAGCTGAAACATTTAGAGGCCAATCCTAAGGTGATGAAGGGTAGCTGGTTTGATGGTCGGTTGACTCCATTTTTTCCCCGTTGACTCAACACATTCGGAAAAAAAACTGCTGGTGAATGGTGACATATATTGGATTCCCAGATCGATCCAGACATAGCAGCTGCAACCGTGCAACTTTCACAGGTTTTGAAAGCTTACACGAGTGTTGGTAAAAAGTACAGATGCCACGGAAGGTTTCTGGCAAAAGTTCTTGTAATGTTTAGTTGCCAATTTATTTTCAATTAGGAGCTATGTAAAGAGGCCCAGAATCTCCAATAGCACAAATTAGTCCATCGTCAGTTGTGCTTCTAGCCAAATGGTGTGCTTTGGGAATGGCCTTTTGAATGTTCCTCTTTTGAAGGCTGCTTTCCCTACCACTTCAGCCTATGCTGTGTGGTCGCAAGTAGGGTTGCCTTGGCCAAACACAGATTGGGAACAAAAAGAATTGAACCGGTAGCCGATACAACTAGTACTTTCCAGTTAAGCCAATGGTGCGTTTATGGAATGTAAATTATTCAGCGTTTTGCACACCTGCATTTGCAACAAATACTCCAACTCCAACTAAATCGCATGTATACATGCAGGGGAAATTACTGAAGTGTTGGGAGCCTCGTTTATACACCTAGTTAAGGGTAGGCCTGTGAACAGCCTGGAATCCAACCACATCAACTCGGAGTGAAAGCAGAATTTGACTCTGTCAGACTTTTTTTTGTGCAAAGTGTCAAGAATGAAATTGCCAAGAAGATCAAGATGGCAGACGTTTGCTATTGTTCTTTTGCACCCAATTCCTGCAATGCTATTTTGATGGCTAGTCAACCTATCACCCCCTAACGTACCCCCCAGAAATAAAGCCTTGTTAGGAGCTTATTAACCATTGGTTTGCCTTAATAAGCCCCTATGAGACCCTTATTTCTGAGGGGGGTACGTCAAGAGGGGGCATGTTGACCAGCCATAATGTTTGCTTGAATTTTCACGTTGTCATAGTCAGCTATTTAAGAGGTTCCCACTCCAAATGTACATAAACCGCCATGGCAGCCTCCTATTTGATGTGAGGAAACGTTTGGAGATGCAACAAGTGGATCACAATGCTGGTGTGGAAGGTCAATTCAAGCCTTATATCCACACAAAAAAACACCAACCCCTCCTTGGCATACCCCTCTCAGAAAATAAGGCATCTGTATTTTTTAATCAAAACTACCCTTTTTGTAAAGACTTATAAATCCAGGAACTGAGCCCCAGCATGAGCTGCTTTCAAGCTTTGCCAGTCAATTTTGGGGTCTTAAAATTCAGGGCTGAACATAATTTAATCTCCATTTGGGGTTTTCAATCTGGACCACGGGCTAGACTCGACCTCAGAATGTTTTCACGATTAAACGGTGAACATAGAGACCATCCATTCCAGGAGTTGTGATTTGGGCTTGCGCGTTTGCGCGCTACGGGGGCGACGCTGGTGCGACCGGAAACGTGTTCTTTCCGGGGCAAGTGTGTCGCAACAGGTTTTGCCGTTTTGTGGATTTGAGACCGGAAGGCAGGCACCGTTGCAACAGATGCAAGTTCGGATAAAGCCAAGCTAAATCCAAAGGTTGGGATCTTGGCAAATAAGTGGTTCCACCGGTGGCGTTTTTTTGGATATATATATATATAGACCGAATCGGATTTGACCAATGTAGATTTGACCCGGGGGATCTTGAACTGAACGAACTGGTATCATTGTGGAGCTGCTCCCGGTCGGTGGTGACGACTCACCCTTTGAACCGAGTGATGTCACAGCTTTGCTGGTGGGTGTTGTGAGATACTGTCTCCTTGATATAGGATGGCATAGGATAATGTAGCAGGCTGTGTGAATTCAATTCGGGCTTCAATACACTTGGTACAAGGACTACAGTGCTGCAGTTGTGAAAGCAAGTTCGACTGGCTGAACACAATCTGGCTAGCCATTTAAAGATATTGTTGATCAAAATCAAAACTGATTAGCCGGATGTTGCCCATTAACCATCAGTATAGACCTTGTACAAGTCGAATTAGAGGTGACGTGAGATCTGTAACACAGCGGTGTGCTTATCAGGCCCTAAAACTGATTGGCTCAGCACGGTCCTGCTTTTGCCACATCGCCATGTTCAATATTTCAGAAAATTGCAGTCTCTGACACCCACTTTGCATGAAAACTCCAGTAGACCATCGCTGGAAGTGACCTGGATGGGCGTTCTCCTGTGCATTTTGGTGTCAGAGGTGCAGGCCAGATGTTTGAGCACGTAGATCAAACCGGTATACGGTATACAAATCATTCAAACAACTTCAGTTTTCGCAATGCCGCAATTCCTCAACACGAGATTGACATTTTTCATAAACCTTTATGAATTTCAAAAGTGTTGAAAATGCCCGGAGAACGCGTGGTTTGCGAGCCTTTCAAGGGTAGTATAGTGTAACGTTGAAAAACTGGCCCAACAAATAACCCGGCCGAAAAGCCGAACATGTCTGCGTGCCCAACGGCGTGAGCATGTTCGTTGAAGGAGGTGGTGTGAAGCTGCCGACCTCGAACAGCCCGACCCGATGCTTCGCAACCCATGTCTAGTACCGAAAGTGAGCGATTTCAAGGCCGAAAAAACCAAAGCAAAAAATAAGGCAAACGCATTGGGGACAGTCGGATGATAAAGCTGTCAGGGCATTTTGGAGAGGATTTGGAGACTTGAAGATGAAGAATCAAAGATTTTTGGTGATCATGTCATGTTAGATGTAAACAATACTAAGATATGCTTGTATCCAAATTGGTGCAGAATATGCCTGTTTGTTGTTCAGCATGTGGCCAACTCGTGGCGTATATCCATGGTGTAGTTTTCCCCTGGTTTCCCTATGATGAAAGCCAGCGGCCAGGAGAACCTTTGATACGACCAATCCTGAGTACCTCCAGCTGCAAAGAATTCAGGGGGTAGGAATGTTCCATGGCTCCGGTGGCACTTGAGCAAAAAAAAAGGCCCTATCGTTGTTTAGGGTGTGTTTTTGGGATGAAATACTATCCAGTTATGTGGGGATTATTTCTTAAACCATTGTTTTTGGATCCCGGGCAAGAAACAGCCAGGATTCAATGTATTTCGTAAACCTTTGAGTCGATGATGATTTCCAAACGGCGCAAAACTGCGGCTTTCAACAACTTGTTTGGTGTGATATGTTTATAATCATGTATAATATATATATATATCCCATACAATCCATGTATAGCATATCTAACCTACATTTGGTTGATTTGTACGGTAGATGTAGGTAAATATATGCCAGCCCAATGGATGCTATGGGATTTTTCTGAGGTTGAATTGGTGGAGCTTTACCGCTACTGGACCGAAGAAATCGGATCGTCCTGTGAGTAGCGAAGCGTCAGCTCGGACACGTCATCGCCTAGAAAGGTGGGGCCAGGGAGGGGGTCAGGGCCCTCCCTGGAAACTAACAGTAAAAGCTCTTAAAAATGGTGGTTTCCAATAGGAATCTCCTTTTCCAATGGGCCTATTTTTAGCGGTTATGTTAGTTTCAGGGAGGGTATCTGTGAAAAGAAAAGAGGGGGAGGGGTTAGGGATGGTTGGGGAGATGATTGGGTTTTGATTGACTGAATTCCTTCAACTAGTTAACTAGTTACCCTTTTTGTAAATACTAGCAAAAGCCACTGATAATAGGCCTAAACGCACCAAAAGGAAAGGATCGTCTCCCAACCCCCATTTTTTTGGGGGGGCGAACTGTTAGTTTCAGGGAGTGCAAAAGGGGGAAAGGTTTATAGAAAAAAGTGGGCCCCACAAACTAGA
Organism: Breviolum minutum Mf 1.05b.01; assembly: GCA_000507305.1. Taxonomy (NCBI): domain Eukaryota; class Dinophyceae; order Suessiales; family Symbiodiniaceae; genus Breviolum; species Breviolum minutum. Next base: position 49,924 of record DF239105.1, on the reverse strand, counting down.
CCGAAGGGTGATCCAGTGACTTTGTCTTGCCTCCCGGTAGGACCTATCAAATGCTATATGATAGGATTTTTGGGAGAAGACTCCTCCAGTCGCCCAGCCTTTCCAAAGAAAATCAAAGTTTGATGATTCACCTGGGGGGGAGGATGCGAGTTGAGGAAGGCTTCAAGATGCTTTAAGGTCCCCCTTAAATGCTGCCAAACAATTAAACAGAATCAGCCATAAATGTTCTGTATAAGTTTGTAAATTAACACCCTGGTAGAAAAAGTCCTTTATGGAACTTGAGGCTTGTTGTGGTTTGGAGCCAATGGTTTCCGTGATGGAACCCCTTTTGGTGGCCATGTGAAGCCATGGGCGTATTCAAGTTTTGGATCCCGCACTACATTAGATTATTGTAAAGTTAATATAAGGTGCAAATCCATGTAAAATGCAGGCGTACTATGGCGTATATACTTCTTATTTTGGTGGACAAAAATGCCCAAGATTTACGCGGGTTTTTGTGATATCTATCTAAGAATGCATGCTGCATATCATATCAGAAACATGATTTGTATAGTAATTTGTTTACCAATCAACTACTTCACCTCACCTGATAAGTCAAACAAGCAGATTTGGAGGAGTGATGCTTGGCGAGGCTGTTCCGGGGGTTGTGGAAGGAAGCCAAGCGTGGGCTGCGCAAGTTGGTCCCTATGAATGGCCTTCTAAATGGGTAGCTGGGGTTATAACAACCCCTATACGTGAAACTAATCTAGGTGGTGGCAACTCAAATATGCTTTTTATTGAAACACCCCGATCCTTGGGGAAATGATCCAATTTGACTTGCGCATATTTGTTTAAATGGGTTGGTTCAACCACCAGCTAGATATAGAATCGGGAAGCTTCAGAGATACTTACCCTCCACGGAACGAATCCATATCTCACCGAAAGGGAAAAGGAAAATCATCTTCAAAAGTGCCTTGGGAAATGTTGGTGGGATATGCAAGTTTGTTGCAAACATACTTTGGGTGAGGATATTATGTTGGTTTTAGGGAGAATATATATATATATATATAAAGCGGCCGGATACACCACCTTTTTTGGGGGGGATGTAGATTGGCTATTGGGTTGCAGATGTTTGGTGGTTTGAAAGGTTGGAAGGTTTCATCCAAAGCGACCAACAACCACCAGCGCCATATATCTGTATGTTTACCAACCACCATTAGCCAGAAAGAGCATGGAAACTCACCTTGTTTCAAGGTGTTTTATTATTGGTGAGTACTTGTAAGTTTCGTTTTTTTTTGAGAGATCAGCCAAGACCACAAGACAGAGGACTCAAGACATTAATGCATTGCAGAGGAAACATGGACAATGATGCTCATGTTTTGACATCGTCGGGGTCGTGAAAGAAATCTGTTGTACAGAACAGGTGATTCTAAATTCTAAATGATCTTCAGAAAGTAGACGTTTATTTCCCCCTCCCCCCCCCAAAAAAGACCTTTTTCCAATAAATAAAACCTTTTTATAGGACACTTTCCGAAAACGGGCTTTCCCGGAGGAATGTCCATTTGTCACCTTTGAAAGCTGGGTCACCTGCCAGGTGAGCGAACGGTGGGAATGCCCAGCCTTGCAGGGAACCAACATATCCCACCTGGGGAAAAGGGAAAATCAGTGTCCAAAGGTGCCTCCAAAATGGGATATGTTAGTTTTTTTAGGTAAATGATGATTTGAGAAATGTTGAAAGGTGCATAGGTTTTTGGGATCACCCTAATGATGTCAAGCAGAGAGTGTGCCACAGTCTAGCTGCAATCATCTTAGATAAAATCAACGGTTTGAAGTCACACCAACACACTTGGACCCAGACACCAACCATTCCGGAAAAAAAAAGCTCTCAAAAATCTCAAGAAGTAAGAGTTGAGTTTCAAATCTCAATTCACATTATCAGTTGTGAAGTTATCATCCCTGCTGATTTCCCATGCCATCCTGCCATGTTGATCCCCATGCGCGAAAAACAACAGCATCCAAGGTGGGGGAATGGCGCAGAAATCAGGAGAGAGAGACCTTGGGACAGTTGAACAGCTCGTTTTTTTTTTGTTTTTTCGCCAGGGGCACTTTGTTTTTAGTGTGGCCTTAACACACCATGGGTGAGATTGTTCCACTTAGTTTGAGTTGATTTTTTCGTAGAAATGTCATCCAAGTAAGTGGTGAGACTTATTGACCGACAAATTCTATTGCCAGGACTTGTCCTTTACAGGCGTGGAAGCAGCGTGGTGTGGCCGCTGTCTAGTATCACAAGATGTTGTCAATGATTAAAGTGCCCATACCATTGGATACGTTGTAAAGGCACTGTACACTTTTTTACCTCGTCATTTCAAATCTGGCATTGTTTTATATTGTTTTACCAGTTTCCATTTTGGGGCTGTGCCACCAGATTCCACATATTCTCTTTTTCTATGTGGGTATGTGGGTATGATTGATCATGCAATCGATTCTATCAAATGCATTTATGGCAATCAGACAAAGTGAATATGTGTAAATGATAGCTTTATACTTTTTCTTCATTGAGTTAACCTCATACATGCATATAAACTTTGAGGGTTGGCCAAATCCTGCAAGAGTAGGTAAAGGTAAATCTAGGTGGTGGCTTCAAAAATTTTTGGGTTGAAACCACCAACTAGTGAATCATCCATTCTTTTTAATGAAAGGCACCCTCATCGACCTTTACTATCCAGTGTTACAGTCACAGCGGGGGGTGGTAAGTTGAGATTCGTTACCTCTTGGATGGTTTGATTTAATCATGGGAATGTTGGTAATACCGATACCGATACCAACATGAAAACAATTAGTACCCAAAAGACTATGTAGTGACAATAGTATACTCCTATAGTATGAAATGGTATGAACGTGGAGTATGCTTTGGTTATATGCCTGCAATTGTAGACGGCCAAGCTCAATAGTGCCTTGCAAGGATTGATATCCATCAATGTCCCATGATCGGAAAAGTTGCATCGTCACCAGGCGGTACTGAAGAGTCATTGGTTCCGTGTGGCATACGTGAATCCACTTTGCACACCCATGCAGCCAAAGAAGCGCAGGTGTTGCTGCTGTGATCTTTTTTTTGGGCATGGAAGGGTTGGAAGGAATCAAAGAAAGTTGCATTTGGGACTTGATAGTGGTATCTAAGTGTGAAATCATTCATAGATTTGCCACAAATACTCGATCTATGATATCCCAAAGGTGTGAGGTGCTAACTGATGTAACCATGGACTAAAGTTGTGACTAAAGTCAGGAAATAAAACTGTACTGATACCATGCGAAGCTGTATGCGTTGCTGAAACAGCTGGGATGGTAACCACCAGCTATATAGTTCGCACAGTTGACCCAAAGTTATTTAAGAACCTTACTTGGCAATGTTTTTTTTGTTGCTTGATGAGGGGGGAAGACTTCAAAAAAAACCGCCGTGTTCAAATTGGTGAGGAATCTTTTCCTACCTACCTGTCTATTGAATATCATATTCATTTCTTGCATTGTTTTGCACCTTTTAAGCCCAGGAAACAGGGGAAACTTCCCCGAAACTTCTCTCCGTCTTCCAGGCTTTTGTAAAGTCCTTCATGGCTATCACGGACAAGAGGTTCTCATCAAAAGGACACCCAACCGGACGCATCCATCAAAAATATATCCATCCAATGACCAAAGGCCAATGTGTGTGTGAAATGTGGGGAGCCAAAAAGGATTGACAAAACAGGTGTTTGTATATATGTATATGTATATATTTAGTTTTTTTTTGAATGATGCACATATATTATAGTTATATTATATATTCATCATTTATTATGACTCCAGATGTCTCAATACCGCTGTCAATGCCTATATCATTGTCTTCTTTTTGTCCATGCTTTTTCAAAAGTCAAGGATGATATCATACCAACAAGAAACTATGCAAAACCTGCTGAAAAAAGTGTGTAAGATCCATAATGATGTGTAGATACTCTCCTTGTTTGGTCCATTGGTATTGGAAGATTGTGCAGACAGGATGCCCACCACCAGGCACACCCACTTGTTCTGTAGGAGCAGAGTCAGTGCCGGAGAAGGAGTTGACGGCGTCCAGGGACTTGACAGCATCCAAGAAGTCAGGACCTGAGATTGGAGAGGTCAGGGTTGGACACTGAATCTGTGAATCTGTTTGTCATTCTTTTTTCGATTCGCCCAAAAACTATATGCCACTTCTGAAGGTGTAGAAGCTCATTACTATAATATGGAATATGGCTAGGATATGCTAGGATGATGTGCTGCGCTAGTTGAAGTAAGTCATAATCATCCAAACGATGCTTAAACCTATTTTCAAATTGCCACGTTTTTCTTTTCAGAGTCAGACCTTTGATGATGGCATCCCGGTCGTTCGGCCTGAAAACTCCTGTGTGCATCGATGACTGGATTCAATGGCTTAACAGACACATCCGGCACACCCAAATGGAGATTTTCAAGGTTATATATACCTAAACATAGTCATATGAAGACATTGTGATGATTCTCAATTTTTGGACTTGGAAATTTGAGATTAAACTTGGGTATAATTGTATATTTATAGTTACTATATATGTCAATCAAATTTGTTATTTTTATATCAACCCCTACCCCCTTTGAAGAATCGTTATAACGTCCAAGTTGAAAAGAAAAAAACACGTGGCCCAAGGTCAACCGTAGCAGCTCAGATGCCTATTGCACAACTGAAGTTGGCACAAACCTTAGATCGTAACTTGGCTTCAAGGAGCCTTGGAAACCCCCAAAAAATCACTCAACCTTCATATATGAACATAAATGGCCTTATAAATGGGGTAACTGGGGTTAGAAACCCTGTAAGTGAAACTAACTTAGGTGGTGGCGGTTTCTCCCAAGATTTTTGGGAACTTTCACCTATTTTTCTTGGGGAAATGGTCCATCCAATTTGACTTGCGCATATTTTTTCAGATGGGTTGGTTCAACCACCAACTCGGTTCCATGGTTCCAAACTTGGAAAATGACCTGGTAGGGCCTGGTAGGGATTTTCCCCTAAAATGAGGACTTTTAAGGTCAGGGAAACCCTAACAATTTAAAATATCGGGGTGGGGGGCGGTTTGTTGATTGATTGTTGTTTTGTTGTAGATGTGTTTTTTCTTTTAACGTGGGGGGAAAAAACTTGAAATGACATAAAGATGAACCACTAAAAAAATTGATTTGGGTGTTGAAAACACCTCAAGCACAGGTTCCTGCCAGGCAGGGATCAGATGTTCACCTCTTGAGAGGGAACGACTTTTCGAGTTGAGATCATGGCGGTCCAACAAAAACCTTCAGCAATTTTTCCCCTGGAAAACTCAGACGGTGAACCTGAAAATGAATGATTTAATACATGAATTTTCTTTTTGAACACCTATGGTAGGTTAGTACAGTACTAAAAACCACATCAAACATAAATTTACATGACCCTGTTTCATAGATTCATGAAGTATTGGCACCCACGAAGAGATATTCTCAGATTACTTTGATGTTGAATTACCCACGTTTTTGGAACAACTGCCAGGATGGTTGGGCATTTGGTTGGGAGGTAATATTTTTGGAATGGATGTTTCTTGTCCCACCTCCAAATAACGGGAACCTTCACCTTCCAGTGGGCACAACCCCTTGGTAAAAGACGTGTTCAATTTGGCATGCAATAAAAAGATCCCTGGTTTTGGAGACTCTTTCCCCGTGATGATGGTTCATTTCAAAAGAACTTGGATGCATGCAGCTACCTTGTTTGAAGATAAAGAATAGGTGACCCTTTGGTCATGGCATGGAAATTCTTTCAAACACATGTAGGACATACATACTACAGATACTACATAATGATATTTATTTCGGTGCCAGATGAGTTTGCTGAAAGCTGCGTGATCATGCGTGATCTGGTTGAATTGTGACACATGTGTTTGATTATGGCATAATATGGAGAATATATGATGGTTTTTCATACGCGGACACAGGATGCCTATTAACTAGCCACACAACCGGGTATGTTGTTTCTGGGTAATGCAATGCAATTGACGCATTTGTTGGAGTCAACTGTAACATAGACGAGCACAACATTTGGGCAAAGATGATCACGACTGAAATCCGTTTTGTCCAATAAGCTTAGTAGAGTTGAGAGAAATAGCTACAGCTACCCTTGCACGCACACAGGTGTGGAGATGAATTAGGCAGAATCGGTCTAGTCTAATAATCTATTTGTGTGGTGGTTTTGCTCAAATTTGATCATTTTTCCTCCCCGAACTTGTAGAATGTCGTTTTTTGGGGGTGATTGCAACTGTCATTTACTCAAAAAAATCAACCTTAAGATCTCATTCCACATGAAACACTGGTAACCCCCGATCATTAAAGCACCACGAGGGGTACGTCTTTTGCCCAAAGGCCTGTCAGCGAACAAGCGCCGTGGTCGAACGCGACAGAATGTGCAAGATAAAGGGCCCGAACAGTCTCCCGAGGAGATTTGGAAGCTGGCAGTTGTCTATTGACTTGCTTTTTTTGAGCCTTTAAGACGCCAAACGGAATGAACAGGTTGTCTTAAATTAGTGTTTATTTTGTGGGGAATTCAGTAGATTCAACTGAGACCACATGATTCTCAGAACGGCTCAATTGAAAGAATTGAATTAGATATTATGTTATAGCTGGATGTTGTATCAAGTTGTGCCCTTAGTTTTACCAATGGGCTGGTATGCTGTTTGATTCTAAGGCGGTCATAAAATCGGTCCTCCGTTTTTCAGATTAGGTCGCTAAGTAGCATAAGTATCGTAAGTTAGCAAGACTCCTTTGCTGTGCCAGGTGATTCAGTAGACCTTGAAATTGGTAGCGCCAGTATCAAACATCAGAAGCCAAGAGTTTGAGAAACCATCAGGCAACCTTGTGGAAAGCAACTTTAAATCATGCTGCAGGATTTTATCGTACCCCTTCCACAAACAGCCCAGTTTGTAGCTGAAACGTCCTCTGGTAATCATGGCAGATTCACCACAGGTTTGTTTGTTTTTTTACGAAACCCCGAAAACTGATATGGAAATATTATATGGAACCTGAAAATGTACCCCCAAACTGCCAAAGGAGAAACATCTACGAACTACCACGTTAGTTTCCAGGCGAATTTTTTCACCAGCTTTTTTTTTCAGGAGATTCAGAAGGAGAATCAAAAAAAGAAGTTGGAGCAACATACCATTCGGCGTCCCTTGGACACCTGAATTCCTGCAATTTGTTTTTGAAATGGATGAATAAATGGGTCATTTTTTGTCATGTTGATTCAGGAAATCTTCCCACGAATGACTGAGAGAGAGGGGGGGTGCGTATGTCCAACTTGGGCATGTTCGATCTATTTAAACCCTATCACTCTTGGGCTGATATCTCCTTTTTGCAGGATGAAGGTTGCACATTTTTGGTACTCCATGTGATGGGTTTTACCCGGATGGTCATGAATGGGCTCTTATTACTAATTGTTTTCCAGGTTGGTGGGATGTGGGATGTATATAAGCATATATATATATATATGTACAATCATAAATAATATATAGATACATGTTTGGCTAGATGTTTCAGTTTGATGTGATTTCACGTTAAACAGGTTCAACGTTCATCCCTGTTTTCATCGTTCATAGCAGCATTGGAGCATTGGAAGTGAGCAGGAAACTACATCCCCATGGGTCGATTGCTTGAGGTGTGATTGCTGGTGATGGTTACCAGGACTGCATGTTGATTGGAATTGGAACATTGTGATGAGGGAATTCGGAAAATGGGCATGTTTCATACACCCTGGAAGATGAAGACGGAACATACAAATCACCCATTTAGAAAGGAAAATGATCTTCCAAACCTCCATGATTATGTTCCATGCTAATCTTCAGGGGTGTATTCACGCGTTTCTATACATTCCATTTAGGGGAGCCCTATCGGCGGCTCACTTGCCACAGGAGTATGAAGGGGACTCGCGTTTGCCGGCAGATCGACAGAGCACTTATGCCATGGATGAATTGACGGGACGTGAACTCACCAGTAACTTGGGAGAGTTTTTTGGAGAAAAACGGCAGGAGCTTGGTTAACTGGTGATACTGTTGATGGAAGAAATCCTGCATCACCTGAGATAGATCAAACATGATAATCCCTGTAAATAACGGGATAAACTACCTATCAACTGGTTAACCGGATTGCTTCCATCAACAGTCGGATGGTGAAGGTGAAGTTTTTTTGTTGGGTTGTTAGATCAAGGATTTTGGACGTTTACTAGGTGAAGGTGGAACCACTGGTTTAAGACAAATATGTATATATATATATAGCCAAGAGGTGATGGTTCCAAAGAGCCTTTTTCTTTGTACATGTGATTTGATTTTCAGTGCTTTAACACAGGGCATGACACTCCCCCCTTGACTTTGCTAGAGTTTCTATATGGACTGCTTTTTGAACACAGATTATTCCAGAGGATGAAGTGTAGGAAATATGAAGTAACCACTGTAGCCTCCGCAAATCGCCCAAATCGCACATAAATCACCAGCTTCTTTTGAATTGTTGGCTTGGTGAAGTTTTGTGCAAGTTTTCTATTTCTGAGATTGAAATTGTTTGGCAGCTGGATGCCTTTGGAGATGCGTTCTACCACATGCACCGCGCTTTTCTGGGTTTCAACAGATTTCAAAAGGGCATGTCCGGTCCAACGGTTGGTCGATTTTATGAATGTTTTGCTTGACTAACTCAACCAATGGCTAACCTTTAAACTTTTGGGGATTACACATTTAGTAGGAAACAAATAAGTTCTGATTTCTATTTCATGATTCTTTGGCTGAGTCAGTTGATTTTTGTGAATATATTGATACCTAAGTCTACGTCTAAATATAATGCACATGTAGATATAACATATATGTTTGTATTTATTTGGATAAATAACATAGCTCGGCAGGCCTTGAAGCTCGCATACTACTGTTTGTTGATGCTTCATAATCCTTCACAGTTGGGTTGATAACTTATGGTTGGTGTGTCCTTCAAAGTCACCTCACGTGGTATGGTGTACAGAATCTGTCCAACAAACCCTGCACTGTTTTTTTTTGGATATATATATATATATACGTATGTTTCACATCGGAAGCTTATTTTTGGTATACGGGCATATTGAAACATATATACATACTGTATATATCTATTTTTGCATACGTCATCGTCATCATCATCATCATCATCATCATCATCATCATCATCATCATCATCATCATCATCATCATCAAGTACACATGCATACTATTTCCATTTTCCACATTTTTTGGGCTTCCCCAAAAACGCTTGGACTAAGGTACTGAGAAAAGCAACATCACCGGCGTCTTCCGTGAATTGATGAAGAACTCGGGCATCACCGAACGTGCGGAACAGCGCGGAAAGGTGCGGGTTGCATTTTTGATGGATTTTTTGTTGGCATCGTTTCCTCCTTGATAGTGTAAACCAATAAAACTGTAATGTAATCTTCATTCATCTATCATGTGCCTCGCTCTCTCTCTCTCTCTTTTTTCCAGCGCCATCAGATGTCCCTACAGAGGGGCCGCGAGCCCAAACCTTCAATTTTTGTTATCCCGAGGAAGGTCGAGATGCCAAAGCGGAGGAGGAGAATGTGAGGCAAGGGGATAGGAAGGACCTTGAAAACCGAAGCAATCAGGGTCTCCAGTCACTGAATCTAGTAAATTTCAAGGATTTCATATGATTTCCACCCTAAAATGGTGTTTTTATTCGTAGGGCAAATCGTGTCTCTAAAACGATATACCTCCAAAATTGAGGTTTGTCAAGTGGAAGTGCCGTCATGTTGACATCATGTTGACCACCTCAGTAGGATATTTCAGGGCAATGTTGGCGACCTGTGTTACCCCAGTTACCCCCCCTTGGTTTTGTACCCAGCAAATCCATCCAGGGGTCCTTCGGGTGCAGTCATCTCGTGGAACGAGGCCTGGGGTTGATGATGAGCGAAGGGTTGCAACTAGGTGGGGATGGTTCGCACCAAGTAAAAAGGTCAACTAAAAGTGTGGCATTTGCACCATATATATCCATATATGTCATATGTACTCCAATCCAGATGGAACTAATAGTTGTGAATTTTTAGAGATGCAGGGCAAAAGTGCAAAAGCTAGCAAAGGTCGTTGATGAAATGAGCAGGGCTGCTCCGAAGTCCAGAAAAGAGGAAACCAAACGGATTCCCAAATGATTGAAGATGTTTGAAGATGACTTCGCTATTCCAATTGCATGAGATTTGTGTTGGGTGTTCCCTCCTGGATGTTCAAAGAGATGAGCAGATCATAGCGGATCAGTTGATGATGGGAGGAGAAGTAGTGATTTTTCCCTCACGAGTTGAACTTCCATGGTCTGCAAATTCAGTGCCGCCACCGAAGCCACTGTTTTAAACGGACCTCAACTCAGACGAAACGTCATCCTTTTGCCAAAGTCCTGTTAGACAATACTGCAAGGATCCTTGTCCCTGTCTTGAGAGTTGCAAGGTGCATTAACATGAGGAAAATCAAACAGCATGGAGGCATGGTATCTCGATGTCTCTTGAATCTTCCTCGAGTCACTACACCCCCAATACTTAAGGCCCTCAAAACTTACCTTCCCAAAAAGAAAGCAGTCTTCCAACGAGCATTTTTCGGGGGTTATGTTAAACTTGGTTGGTGTATTGTATGAGGTCTATGATGAATCCTTTGTGTTTGGGAAAGGAGTGCACCACTGAAAACTAACATGGAACCTGAAAATCACCCCTTCGAAAAGGAAAATCATCTTCCAAAAAATCTTCCAAACCTCCATTTTGGGGTTCAAAATGTTCGTTTTCGGGGGTGACAAAACTAGTAGGTGAGGTGTTTGCAGGTGATTTCCTTCCACTTTTGTTGCATCGGAGGTGGCCAAAACCTTACGTGGTCGCCTTTCTAATGTGACTTGTTTGATCTTTTGGGAGGGCCGGGCCTCGGGGGTGGTGGGTAAAGTAAGGAATGGCATCCACCATGGGATTTTTTTCCCTTTTGGGGAGGGAAAGATGCACCCCTCGAAATTTCAGATTAATTCAAGGAGTTCACTGATACGGGAAATAGAAGGACAATGAGTTACTGTGGTCGCTTCACGGAAGAGAATCAAATGGGGTTGGGAGTCCCAAGCCTGACTCCAATCTTACTTAAAAACCATAAAAGGGACTGACGAATCGGGACTCCCATATTGGGGCTTGGGCCATGTTTATTCTTTAAGACGGGATGGTAGATGATTCCAACTGTACTACAGCAATTGGGATCTCTAAGGCTCCAAGTGGAGGGGGGGCTTAAGGGCTCAAAGGATATCATATCCATGGAAGATCCAGGGTATACATAGGTGATGCATACATGTCGGAATATACCCTTTTTTGAGTGGTAACATGTTTAAAACCATACTCAAACCCACATGTGTTCCAGGTAAAGCGAACTTGTTAGATACATTTACATTGGCGGTCAATAGTTGATGCGTTTCTGTTCCAAAGACATGTTCCCCTTCTAGGAACTTAGACATTATATCCGTAGACATTATTTTTAATCTCCCCTCTAAAACGGTGTTGAAAATGCCCTTTCTTTTCTTGAAGGTAGGAAATCCAGGTAGTTTTCCCTGAGACGATCACCTCTTTGAGGCACATGTGCAACGCTTGGGCGTTTATTTTGGCCTCAAACTCTTGAAAGGCTGGATGGGAATCGGTTCCAAAAAAATGGTTGGATGGGAACAATCTGGGATGATATTCATGAATTGGATGTGGATATCAAATTTTGGTCATGTTGGTAGTTGTTCTGCATATAATTGAATATACATCCATTTATGTTGTATGGATTTTAATTATGTTGGTATGATCATGTTGTATGATTATGTTGTATGATTTTGTCGGTAGTATTTTCGTTCCGGACCACCCATAACCCACCTCTTTGGAGCACTCAAGGTCGTCTTGAGATAGCATTGATGAGAAAAAATCCTTCTGGAGATGGTATGGTTGAAAAATGTTCAAACCACTGCAATTGTCCGCTGGTTAGCATTTGGCTGAAATATGTTGAAATAAGACAAGATAGATCTCCGGGTGGCATAAGGATGGGGATGATGTAATAGTGCAATATAAGATGATGTATGACTGTGTGATGTCATTTCCTTTTCTTAAACGCTACACACTATCCAAGGACCAGATTATGATTCACTCTCCATGTGATATTCGATGACAGTAATTTGAAGAGGTCAACTGTTCCACTCCCAGTTGGCAGAATCGTCTAAAAGCACCTGATGGCTGAACAAGGGATATGTTTTGACAGCTGTTCATTTATGATGGATAGTGAAGCAACTCACCTTCAAATCTTAAAGTCGGGACAAGACAATGATATTATGATACTGATAGTGCTGATTTAAATCACCAGTTGAATGGATTTGGCCTTGATTTGCATGGATATTCTTACCCAACAATTAGGGTGAAATTATGGATGGAATCATTGCTAAAAACCTGGGCCTGCACTTATCTAGCCAGTTCTTTGCCTCTTTTTGCATTTCGTATTTTTTTAAAAAGTCATACAGAAATGTGACTTTGTGAGCTTGAGAAGTTCCCGTGTTTTTTTTCCAATGTTTTGTTGGGTCCCAACAGTCACATCCAGCAGGGGTATCTTGTCATAAGACATATTTGACAGGCAAGATCCGACAAAATCTCTACGTGGAGCGTGTTGGTTTGCTGGTGGGGAAACCTGTCAAACTGCTGACCGAGCCACGCGAGAAACGGAGAAGCGATTTGGAGCTGGGGCCTACTTGTACCTAAAATATCCGCAAATCCCTTCATGAAAGGGAGGGATTTCGGAGTTACCCCGAGGTTCTAAGCACATCTTACTAATGTCCCCCACAAATGGATTTGTTCTATAAATTCATGATGGATATAATCAAGCTATAGACACTGACAGTGAAGGGTCGATAAGGATCCGACGTGATGAATCATCAGGTGTAAGCCTTGAAGGTTCATTACATTGGTGATGCCATCGTACCTTACATGTGTTGATCCATGACTGATAGCTACAATGCATTTCATTATATTTCATTGTTCAATATAGTCAAGAACTCCGATTCCAGGATTGCTCGTGAGAATTTGGCATCTTGTTTTTTTCTTATGCCTTTCTTTTGACTTCAAAGGGTATAGATACGGCTCCACCATTACTGAGGAAGGATCATATTTGCCAGAGTGAGATAAAGATGTTTTCCATTGAGGCTTTATAGTGCTCAACTATCCATCTTTAGGAGTTACACAAGTGTCATCTCTTTGTAATTTTCATTTGCGAGTCCTCTTCCAGATGTATAAATGTATGGAAATATTGTATGTTGCTTTATAAATATCAGTGGTTATTTGTTTTTGACCCTTCATTGTGATTGTTTCCAATTGCCAGGTGCTTCTCTTTCAATGTGCCCTGATCAGCTAAGACAATCATCTATTGGACAATGATCTATCACAAACATGATGGATCACTCTAGCCATAACCCCCTCACATCTTTTTTTCTATATACGAAAACTTAAAACATATATATCATTTAACATAAATGGTAAAGATACATATATCTCTTACATTCCCTTTAACAGAGAAGGTTTCTACATCCCCTGTTCAATAATCCCGGTGCTATTTCCTCCCCCCGCGCTAAAAGCCGCTCCCCCAAGAGGTCACCGCCTCGCCGGAGAAACGCTTGCGCATCGCCTTCGGATTGCTGGACGTGGGCGGCGACGGCGTCATCGGCCGCCGCGACGTCTTTGCGGCCCTGGCGGCCACGCGCTTCGAGGAGGGTCCGGAGATTGTAGGGATTGAAATAGGCATAGGTCATGTTTCATGTTATTCTCTATAGGATATCTCAGGGATACATATAACGGGGATTAGAAGCATGCAGAGGAAAGGGTGACACTCTCTCAGATCTCAAATTCAGGATTTGAAGGTATCTAGGTTTTGGTATCTTTTAGTCATCCCATTGAATAGGAGCTAAACATATCATAATTATTCCAGGTATACGTCCTTGCATGTCTATGCCTTATAACATCTTATAACTTATAGATAGGTTGGATGCTGGTGCGCTAAAACCTTAGTTTATGAATGTTACGATGACCTTTTACTGACTTTTCGGGAATTGCACCATATACTTTCACAGTGATGCTTGGGCTTATGTCCTCCGCAGCGGTATGATTGCTGTTGCAGGGGTCTCGCCATTTTGGGATTTTTCGAATCCGTCAAAAAGCCATCCAAAATCAAACATGGAGCGCGCTTTGTGACTGAAAAGTGGCATTATTGCGCATTCTGGAACCATGGCCTGTAGTAAGTGTAGTTGATCATGATGTAGGTAATTGGATCCTGAAAATCAATGTTTGGTTTTTTATACTCTCATCTTTGATCTGATGTTTGTTTCAATGCAATTAATTTTGACGATGAATAGCTATATTCCCCCCTCCAAAAAAAGATGACACTTGCTGACTGACTTGCTTATCCCAGCGCCGGAAGTTGCCGACACAAAAGTCACAAGAGGTGGCACAAGGGCTGTTAGTAAAGGTAACCCCTAAAACCACCACACTACGCAGAAGATGATGCCTCCTATACTCGGACCTGTTTTTTGAATCCAAAAACAACCTATGCCAATCAGCCGAAACAGGCCTTTTGCGAAAGAATTACTCAACATCGGGGGTTTGTGGATTATTGTTGCATTTTGACTAGAGCCAACAACACTGTGGCAGTTTCTTCCTAGCATATTCTTAGCGATATGGCACATCCTCAAAATGACTGATGCCACAATAGTTTGGCGCTCAAATACCCAAAATTAAATGCTTTCCTGGCAGCTTAGCTTAAGTTTTATTGCTGACTTTTCTCCCGAAACAGCCAAATCATAATACCTTTCTAAAGTCTACCAAAGAATATAACTTAACCCTAAGGTTTACCAAACAATATGATATAATTTACGTGAATGTACATCAATGTGCATCATTCACATCCATCTGAAGCTATGCACCCAAACCTCCCGTTACGGAGCCTTACAGCGTTGGAAGGACCCGGGCTTTACTGAAGCCATCACTGCGGTCTTTACAGCGCCAGGGGCTTATGGAATCCACTTTGCCGATTCGGTGCCTTCAACAAAAAGGGGTGAGATGAGTTTGTCTACCCTCCCTGAAACTAACATAGCACCTGCCAGGAGCGCATCCGCAAAGGAAACTTGTTTTCCGACCATCCATTTTCAGGTGCTATGTTAGTTTCAGGGAGTGTATTTTTGTTGGGTGCTTTCAAATAATTGCTGCAAGTAGGTGGTGGCAACTCAAATATTTGTTTAAGTTTCACTCTTATTTGGGGAAGATGAACTGATAAACGCAGTTTTTGACTGATGGGTTGAAACCACCAAGCAGATTGAGTTTTGATTGTTTTTTATTGGGGGACTTGAGGTGGATTTTGATAGATGATAGTTTGTTTTGTTTTTTCTATTGATTTTTGATGTTTGGGGAAGTACTGTAAGGACCTATTCAAGATTGAAAGAAGGCTGGATATGAACCTGAGTGCGGGAAAGCAGGCAAGGTACAGAGCTTGCATTCCCGTAAATGCATATGGATCCCTAGTTTGGCATGTCAGATTGGACTTTTTATTGTTGATTACGGATGTTGAAACTTCAATGGTATTTTTGTTGTTTGCTCTTAACTATTAACCAATTGACATTTCCATTTTAAGGCTCTTTGAAAGCTGACGATGATGACTTTCAGGAGCTCCTTAAAAGGAATAAATATGTACTATTTACTTCAGTAGCAACTGCTCTTCCCGTAATTCTCGTTCAATGAAAATGAACCCCAAAGCAAGACGATCCAAGACTTGTGTGCCATATTCCACTGAACCATGACTGCGGAAGGGTCTATCCTCCCAAAGTTACAACTTTTATTTGATCAAACATGAATCAACATGAGACATGTAGAAATACTCTTGATGGAAGAACTCCACTAATTATCAACCGGTTAGCCGGAATTCTTCCATGCAGAAATACGAAAAACCACTTGATGGCAACTGAATCCTTGTAGTTCTTTCGCCCAGGATTCACCAAACCTCTTGGTGGTGGATGTAATTAGTGAAAGTCCTGCAGAGAAACAAGGAGTTCGGGCGGGCAGTCGGCTAGCAAAGATCAATGGAATGCATGTTGAACCTTGGGTCGATGGGAGAATTATTATTGGGGAAAAGTGTGAATTGACCACCACGGGGCAGGTTCCAGGCTTTTTTCGAAAAAAGTGATGACCAGGGATGGTTTCATGGATTTGGTTGGCGTTTGTGGTTGATGCATTTTTTTTTGGTTTCAGTGTTTGGGGTTGGGCAATACTGCAAGGTTGAAATGGCAGTGAAATTTAAAAGGATTGGAACAAATGTGATGGGAAATAACCTGTTATGAATCATGTGTCCTCTTTATTTCCAATCTGAATGAGGTGTTTGGTTTCATGTTTGCGTTACTAATTAAGGGTCCAGAAATCCAATCAATGACACCAAATTCGACCAACAAATGGCAAGTATACAGTATGCATAATACTCACTCAAACCCTGCCGGACCAAGGTTGCATTAACAACGTAGCCAGTGATGACATGTGGTAGTAGTATATATTTCTAGCACCTGCTTTAACAGAAAACAAACCCTTTTCTCCTTACCCAACTGCCATACAATATATCATATATACCACTCCTTCCGACACCCGAACTAAATCACACAGCTGGAGAAACTGAGGATCGTTTGACCCCAGAGGAAGTAAAAGCATTGCGGCTCGGTTTCCAGAAACGTACGATGTATCCCAAGGAGGGCAGGGCCTACCCCTAAAGATTCCTGCCAGTTTCATGAATGTGTTTCAAGAGTTTAACTAGGAAAGATTTGGTGGATTGTCCTTAGACATTTTGGGGATTGGTATTGCAATATGATTTAATATGATGTTTATTTTTATATACTACTATATACTGTATATATATATATATTGAATTCTTGCAGCCTCCTCATCCCATCACTATGATTCATTCACGTCACTCCTTGTCGGTTTCCATGTTTCCTGATTTTGATTGGTTTCCGGATGGTCCTGGTCAAATGGCATAGCAAAATTTCTCAAAGGGGTTTTAGATACTTCAATCAAGGTGGGTGTTGCTTTTCAATTTTACTGTTTTTTTGGTATATGACTTTATGTGATGATGATATTGCAAACCTTTCCGCATCCCTAAAGCTTCAAAGCTTTAATGTTTCTTGAAGGTGAAGCCACCAGAGTTGAAGGTGCAAGGTGAAATTTTCATGTACAATATGATCAGACATGAGTTGATTGAATACAAATCCAAAAAAGTAGATATGACATGTAGATTTTACATGTTTTTACTAGGTACAGGTACATCTATTTTATATTCATGAATGACCTGCAAATATACATAATCATATGTATTATATATATATATTTAAATATAATCTATACCTGCATTGTGTACAGCAAATATCCTACACAAATACAAAAAATTCATTCCATCGATCAATCTTCACCGAAAAAAACCATTGTTCGCCCTTCACGGACCGAGGCTCATGAATCCGGCAAGGCCCATGTCGATGACCTTCCGTAGCAGACCACAGGATTAACGGCATGGATGACCGAGGGGCGAAAACGGCTGGGTTTGGGTTGAAGGGTGTTTCTCCAAGGGAAGAGTGGTGAGAAGGACTCTTATGGTTGCATTGGGGGATTTTTTGTTTGAAAGTTTTGCCGAGTTTTTTTTTGGGGGGGAGAAATTTGGAGATCATGTGGGGGTAGAGGTTACTTTTCCAAGAAAGAGCTAGACAAACAGATCAAACAGCGTATCAATTAGGAACATCAACTACACCCTCGAAATTTAACATAGCCCCTGAAAAATAATGGTTGGAAGGCGATCGTTTTCCTTTTGGGTCCCGACCTATTTTGCAGGGGCGGACTGTACCTCATTGAAGGGGCCATGTTGGTCAAGTGGCGAAGCATCCGTCCCACCGACGCAACTGGATGCAGATCCTGCTGGCACAAACAAGCAATCCAAAACCTCTCATGTGTGATGTGCACAATCCAATAAAATCCATATGTATTGTATTTTCATTTTGTTGTCTTGTTGAAATTAATTCGCAAGACACATGAAGTTACTGAAATGTATTCATGTCCAAATCATATCCATTTATGTGTCCATTTTTTTTGAAAGACATATTTGTTGGGTAAATCTCGTATACATATATACACAACACACCATATTTTGGTATATTTTATCCAAAAAAAGTTTCTTACATTTTTGGGTATACTTCCAAATTCATGTCATCCTATGCCAACCAGAAAGTCGTCCTACACCAACTCCCGCTCCGCTGTGCCAACTGTGCCAGGAGCTGCAAGAATCGAATGGCATCATTGATCCAGCTGACTTGAAACGTTTGTTGGAAGCCTTACGTTACCTGGAAGCCAAAAAGCCAAAAACGTAGCACACCCCCTCAAAAAAAAGGGGGCTGAAACTTTGAAGATGTTTTTTTTTGGGGATGAACAACATTGAAGATATTCTGTTTTGATGTGGTTTACCCGTGTTTACTACCCAGACAATTCTGAAGTGGCTTTAAAAAACAAATTTACAAACAAATAGAGTTTTCTTTTGGGGGAGGGGTGGTTGAAGTTTCAAGGGTTGGAAGATGTTGGGTACCGGAACCTTTCTCGACACAACGGAAAAACTGTTCCTGAGTACAGTGGTATAATACAACGTTGTTCTTTTTTGTTTCTGGATACTCTATGATTCCCACTTTTGAATGTTTCCCATACAATCCTTATATATGAGGTAATTACATAGTAAATCTACCATACATGGATCCTCTAAGTTTGCGATTATGCCCGGTTATTCTTTACGAATCGAATCCGAAACCTTTGGAATTCCTTTGTTTCGGGCGAGTTTGACTTGGTTCAGCTTGGAAGGTTGAAACTTTCTACGTTAAACGGAGTGAAGACCCATGAAAATCCCAGAAATGGCAGGAAAAATGCAATATGAGGTAGGGACTTGTTTGATTTCAGCTTTTTTGTTGGAGGTTGGTGAAACATTATGCTCCAATGTAGTTGAATCGATGGTGGGTAGTAAAGCCCGTGGATTCTTTTGTTTCAACTAAGCGTGCAAACATCCCAAACGTCATCAACTTGGGGAAGTGCTGTCATTAGTAAGTAAGCTTTGGTGTACTGTATCTTGCAGTCATTGATGGGTTTCAACATTGACTTTGGATGACTGGGTGAAGCTGAGCTGAGGTATGGATTTTGTGACTCGAAGGGTGAAAATCTTGGTGGCTCATGCGAAGATGCTTGGTTCAGCTTGGAGCCAATGAGAAGATGTCAGCAGAAGGTGAGAGATTGGATATTCATGCCTTTCCAAAGAGAAATTCACAGAGAAAGATGAAACAAATTCCATTTTGAATACCTAGCTTGTGAAGAGTAGGGAACTGATTTGAATCATTATCCTTAACGCCTTACCCACTTTAGTTTATTTTTTGGTTGATTTTGGCATTGCTCCACACCTCCTTTTGCCTGCAAGTCACCCCCATCAGTTTCTTGACTTCGAAGTAGATGACTCTGGAAAGACTTGGTTGGCAAGGTCCAAGGGTGAACCCTTCCACAACTGACTTCTTATTTAGGATATGTTGATATATTTTGGATTTTAATTTTGGATACATTTTTCTGGTGGAGGTTGGGTGATTTTTTTACGTTATCAAATGTTCCGAATATCACATGATCCACATGATCATAGATGATGCATCCCAGCTCCACTCTGTCCTCCCCCTTGACTCAACTCGCCTTTGGAGACTGAATGTCTGACCGAGGAATCTGAAGAACCCAGATCAACACTTTACCAATTCCAACCCATACTGTCAAGTAGAAGTCGAAGGTGCAACAACTTCCCAAAAGTGCTGCAACTTTTGGGGGCCCACCTGACACACTGAGTAAGTCATGGGTTACTAAGTCAGGTGGGGATATCTGGATTTTCTTTTTTGGTTGGCGTGTCTAAAGTTTTGTTTCTTTTGTATGTGCGAATGCCTTTTTTGGGGGTGAAGGTGCCGTATCAAGACGCATCTAATAGGGATTCCGCACCCCTGTTTTGCTGAGTCGTTAAGAATTGCACTTGACGGATGATTGAGATGTACTTTTGGGTTCCCTTAATTGGAACTTGGTGGGACAGTGGTACGCCCGAATATCTACCTTTAGTTACTTGTCCGTTTGATCTCCATACAGAAGGGTCAGCTACAGCACTCTTGCTTGTAAAACAACATGCGTATCAGATGGATTGTTTCATTTTGAGAGACTAGGGTCAAATGAATCTTCACTATCCCCTGCCTAGGTGGTGGTTTCAAATCTCTTTTATTTTCATCCCTACCTTGGAAAATAATCCAATTTTCGTAAAAGTTTTTCAATTGGGTTGAAACTACCAACAAGCTGCAGTTGATTCAGTCACAAAGCTCGGATCCACTGTACCCTTCCCAAAGATCAGCCGATTCCCTTTGAACATGGGCAGATCTTGAGCCCGAAATGGATTGCTGACAATGCTATGAATGGACATAAGCTCACATATGATGCACCCACAAAATTGTCATGTACCAACCCTACCCAAGTAAACTTGCATATAAATGCGGTTTGTCAATCTCCAACTAGCAAAGTGGATGGTTTTTTGCTTGTTTGCCACATTTCATTCATGGTCGTGTCAAGATGTCTCTGCTCTGAACAGTGAAGAACACTTTGTTTGTTTTGGGTTTGGTAAGTGGGTTTCCACCTGATGGAAGAAATCCCAAACAATTTTTTCCTCGAAAGCTTTGGACTTCCAGAAGGAAAATTTGGACTTCCACAAGTCAAGTACACCCCTGAAATTAAACATGGAACCTGAAAATTAGCCCCTGGAAAAGGAGATCCCTATTGGAAACCATCATTTTCAGGTTCCATGTTAAACTTGGGGAGGGTAGCCGGAAATGTGCTTTCCCAATATCACCAACCTCAACTGGGGGATGCCGGATTTCTGGATTTCTGAACCATCAACTCCTTGGAGAATTCTTGCAGGTAAACCTCGGACGAGATGGCAAACAAAACCTTTACCAGAGTCTTGGTGATTGAAACAAGCACACAATCCAAAAGGTTACCTTGGTCTTGGGAGGTTTGACATGTATATTTTGGTGTTATTTACATATATTTTGTTATGTGTATCATCTTGGGTACAAATATGATGTACTTGGTACTCTTCTGAATGAGTAAGTAAAGGATGGTAGGACTACGCATCGTTTGCAAAATGGCTATTCAACCACCTCATCCACTGACTTACCCGCAAAGAATTGTGTTTGACTCTAATCACTCAACCAACATCAAGCATGTCTACGCACATTTCAGGCATGCGTTCGTATTCGGGGACGCCGTCAAAACACCAAACACATCCATATTCAAAAATCAGAAAATGTTCATATAGAGCCTTTTGCCCTGCCGGAAAAAGAACTGAAACAACTTTGGACACGAATCCTTGAAGTCATCGGGGTATTGGGTCTGTTGAGTGGCGCTGAGCGACGCTTGAGGAAAGCTTAGATCCTGAATCTAACAGGATCTCGGAATGGAAGGAAGAACGTGAGTATCTTGGTGCCTCAAAGTTTTTAGCGCAGGTTTGACTACATACTAGTCAGATTTGTGAGATGTTTCAAGCCATGGAGAGAAGAGTTTCCTCTATGCCTTTTAGGACTTTTTGTTTGATAGATAAGTTTTGACAAAACAAATGCATACCCTAACCTTCTAGACCCTACAAATTTCTCGGGTCCGAATGCAAACCCCGGGTTTCCCCGTGACGTGGGGGAAACTCCCGGGTTTTTCCGAAAGATCACGGGTCTGGAGGAAAAACCCGGGTTTTTCCCTATTTGTTGAAAATTCAGGCCGATGATCACCGATGATCTGGAAGAATAACCAGTTAACAAAATTCGAACCACAATTCGGACTATAGATTGAAGAAATTATATGCCACGTTTTAGTTTTTTTCATTTTTTTTCCGGAAAATGTCGGGTCGGTTTAGCAACCCGTGACGAACCCATGATTTACCCGTGACGAACCCATGATTACCCCGTGACAACCCGTGATATTTCCAAAAAAACCCGGGATTTTAGGGGAAAACCTGGTAATGTCCAACCCGTGATTTACCCGTGACAGACCCGTGATTTACCCGTGACAACCCGTGATTTTTTCACGGGTTCGAATGTGCCCCCAATACATTGAAAATTTTTGGGGAATTTATGCTTGATGACAATTTACAATATCCATTCTGGACATCCAAAAAGGGAATCGTTTTCAAAATTCAGATTGTGAATCGAAAAAGGTATGGGAGGGAAAACCCGTGTTTTTGGAAAAAAACGTTTTTTTTCCACAAAACCTGGTTTTCCGGGGCGAACCTCGGTTTTACTAGCAAACCCTGGATATTTTAAAGGTTTGGAAGCTCAAGGTATACATATTGAAGGGATTGATCATATATTTGCAACACAATATGTTATCATACCAATATATTTATATATATATATATCTCTATATATTCTTTTTTTATATAATGATGGTATATACCGAGAAACATGCCAATATTCATTTTTCTCTGAAAGAAATTGGTGAATCCCACACATTGATTCATGAGGGGAACTATGGCTCCAGCTATAGCGAAATATCTGAGGATTGCAGACTTTGCCATCGGTGGAACTTTGAAGTTTACTGTTCGGGATAAGGATTTTGGTACCAAGGACAGGCGGGGGAACCTGAAAATTTCCCCCTGTTTTGAAGAGGAAAAGTCATCTTCCAAACCTTCATGTTTCGGTTCCATCTTAACTTTCAGGGGTGTGCACATTTTGAGCCCGGCTGCCGAAAAAGGGGAAGGGCAAATCGGGAAAATGTCCAGTTTTCGGGAGAGTTCGGAGTGAGGCTTAAATGGAAATGAGTAAAGCAGATTGGTTGAGACGAGTATGATGAATTGTTATCACACATAGCTCTTCTTACTGTGTGTTTTGTTGGGATTTATGATCAATGTGTTCACATGCCTAACAGGTTGCTTATATATATATATATACATACATGGCATGTTCCCATCTGAAGATATCTACAGCGATATCATCCAAGAGCCCTTGAGAGCTACAGTTAGATGTATGAATGGTGTTTAAGAGGAGCTGGGTAGAATCCCAGTAACAAGATCAAAATCACTGGTCTAGTTTAGATGGAACCATGGTTTATTAATTTTTGAACTGGTTCCACTTCAAGTCAAAAGACTTGAAACCACCTGTGACACAGAAAGTCATTGACTTTGGACTTCTAACGTCTATTGAAGTCTCACACCTACATTTTTTGGGTCACCATTTCGATAGTCACCTTCGACTGCTGCTACCTTTCCTGTACCAACGGTTCGCCCCTGAAAATGGATTGCCATGTTTTCAGGGGCTTTTGCTGTTAGTTTCACGGAAGGTATTTCTAGTTTTCAGCCACCATCCAACATGCATGAAACCCTGCAAATAAGGAATATTTACCATATCAAATTTCCATATCAACTGGTGGGACTGTATTCACCAGGAAGATGACATTCTTGGCATTGCAACCCTGCCTAGCAGCCGCTTCGCCAATTCCATCTTCGACGGTGCGGCATCCCAAGCGTGACATCAGAGCGATGTAACGTTTGGCGTCTAAACGTTTTTCCGGTGTTACGTTTGGGGATGTTGAAAACACAAGTGGTATTCAACAATGAATAATATTAAACATGGATTCCTGCCAACAGATGAAGGTGACTTTATTGCAGGTAATTATTTGTAAGTTGATGATTGGTGCAGTAATTCTTTGTGTTATTTAATTTCGTGTTTATAATTGTTGCTGGGAATTTCCCAGTAGTTCAGGTCATTTTGAAGGTTTTCGAAAAAAGCGATGATGACTTTTCACGCGCCAAAAAGAAAGAGACCACACATGAAAAGAAAATCCCATGATGTGTTCTTATTCCTCTCTCTGTTTCTTGGCCCGCATTTGGACCTCAGTCAGGTGAACTTCCTTTATATCAAGATGAGAACATGCGGCAAAAGACCAATTCCCTACTGACCGTACGCGTATCTTGGTGGGCTTTTTGGAATTGATGAATGCCTGAGTTGTTGGAGAAATTCTGGGAGGTTTGGAGTCCTTAACCGTTTTGTGACGAGTTATTTTTCAATTCACCCTTGGATACATGATGACATGTTGTTCCCCAAATTTCTTCAATGAAAATTATTGGTTCGATTTCTGATTTAAGATTGTCAAGGACACATAGAAGAAACTTGTCGATGCCAATTTAAGACATGTTTCAAATGTAGCCTCCGAGTGCTGTGCAAGTGGTGTTTGTTTGAAGACTAATCCCTATTAGATATACGTTCATTTGATTGTTGAAATTATTTAGCAGAAACATGTTCGACAGCAAAATAGTGGGAGACAGAAGCTTTGTGTCTTGTCATACTAGCCTAGATATATTCTCAATATGCTGTGACAGTATGTGATACTGCTACTGCCATGTTAAATGTGAGAAATTACACTTACCTCAAACTTTGCTTAGGCACAATCACCTGATTTACATATAATATCAATCCCAAATCCTTCAGAGATCACTCGAAAAAATACTTAGCTGTTGTTTTCATTCACGTTTTTGTGCCACGAATGGCCCTGATTTTTTTGTTGCCATGATGACATCTCGTCCTATCAAGGTGGGCTTGAGCGGTGAAGGTGGTATCGGGCTGAGCGACTTCGAAAAAGTCTTCCATGATGGCGAGCCGTCCTTCCTACAGAAACTACAAGAGAGCATGACGGGTTTCTCGGTTTTAACTAACAGTGGAGAAACTGTTGGTTATGTTGAGTCTTTGGTTCCGTTGATGTTTTTTGTGATATATTTCCAGGAATTATTTGTTCGCCCATTGTTCGCCCCCCTTTTTAAACACTAGGATTAAACTTGCATCAGCTACTTTGCCCGTATTCACATCCTGGGACGACTCAAACATGGCGCTTTTTGCATTTTGCAGGCTGCATTCAGAAGCGCAATGAACATCCGATACAACCAGTGAAGATTCATGTCTCTTTCTTAAGCGCCTCGGAAATCATGGGTTGTTTTCACTGCGTCGAAGTATTTTTTCTGTTTTCTTTTGTTGCTTTGTTGCTGATGGTCATCAAGTTGTTGTGGTTGCAATAAGTCAACATATGCATGTGGATTGCATGTGTGTATCATTTCTGGTCACCAATATGTCAATATGTAGTAGATTGTAGTGGTTCATGATCCTGATAGATTCTGATGTCGATACATCCAGGGAATTAACCCTATGCAGGTGGAGATTCTTTATTGCTTCCCCAAGTTCTGACCATTTGCTCCAAGTGTGGAAGGGGCCAGTATTCACAAACAAAAAACATGTCTCACAGTCCAATGCGTGTAATTATTGTTTTTTTCCCTCGAATTATAGCAAATTTAGCACACATTCATTGAGTTTCTTCATATGAGCGCCTGCTAAAACCTCGGACTACTAGGAACAGTTACTGTACACCAGGACGTTGATGCTTGATACTTTCATGGAACTCTCAGGAACGATAGGGTTACACAAAAAAACGATGACTTTTGACACACATGTTTGCCTGATGTTTGAACTGAAGACATTCATCCAGCAAATCAATATCGGAACGATACCCATTTTCTTAGTTTCTGAGTCCTTACTGGCAACTCTTCCACCCGAAACGGATTCCAGTGCGGATTTCTTGAAGATTCCTACATTTTTCAGTTCCTCCTCGTATTGGCCAGGTTGGCCGGAAAATGTCCTGCACGTGGGTAGAAGCTATCTCAACATATATGGGCTACGCAACCTTCACTCTAGGTGGTTGTTGGTTGATTTGCTTCTTGCAGCAAAAACATAATATACATATATATATAATTAGTTTGTTACCTGTTACAGTAAATGTATTTATTAATATTTATCATATATTTACATTTACAAAGTATTTATCATGTATGACTTTATGCTTCATAATCGGGCTGTATCTTACCTACTTTATAGTTATAACCTGCAATTTCCAGGTTCTTCCAAGTGACCTTTTTGGGTGGTTTAAGTGACCCTTTCAGGGGTTCAGTGACCTCCGTTTGGGTGATCAAAAGGTCACTTGGAAGAAGCTGGTTGTTTTTCATAACATTTCATTTGCTTTTTTGCTTTATGGAAAAACGTTTCCAAAAATCCCGTGGAAAAAGGTGCCACTGGCCTTCGGAATGCAGCCGCTTGGCACTCGACAGGGGGGTTGGCTCATGAAGAGTTTCATGTACGCACAAATTATGTTTTATTTGGTGCCTTGGACCAATTTTTATGTGATATCATCTCCAAAAGAGTACTTCAGCAACGGAAAGGCCTCCAAATCGTTTTCCGCCTGATATCGGAAGGTTGTTTGCTTCGCAAGATGCCATTTATCTAGCTTTATGGTAGGACGACATGGATCGACCCAATTTCAGCTTCCAAATCCATCAGTTTCTGATGCAAAAAGAAGGCACGGCTAACTTTTTCAGATTTATGCGGGGGCTGAAAATATCAAGACATACCTAGAATGTATTTATACATGTTTGTATATACAGAGTCTGTACAAATATGTATACATATAATGTGCATATTTATAGCAACATGTATACTTACATAAATATGTTTATTCAAGAAGAGATATATTATATATATATATATCATGAATGTGACTAGGTGACAAAGTGATTATGGACACACACTGTCTTGTGGATGCTTTTAGATTCTTCACAGCACTGGAAACTTAAAACGGATTTTGCGCACAAAACTAGAAAAGTAAAGTAATTCTTCCAAAGACCAAAGGGAAGGGGTGCGATCCTAAAGGGTGGTTTTCGGGATGCATTTCTTACTATTTTACATTCAGGATGTATATTTAAGAGGTATACACCGACAGCACTCGAGCTGATTTGTCATTCTTTCGAGCTCCACATTTGGGCCATGTGGATTGAAAGAAAAACCACGGGCCCTTCCAAGTCTTTTGACCTTGAGGAAACTGCAGCTTATGCAGCGTGTGACTCGGTGGAAATTCAAGTTGAAAATGAAATGCCAGGAGCAGGCAGCGGCATGAATTTCATTGAAAAGTGATATGAAATTCATTTTGACATCAAAGATATCCAATTTTTCGTGGCAAATGCGGCAAATACCCTCTTGGGAATTAACATATCCTTTTTTTTTTTTTCCGTTTGGCACTTTTGAGTTGATAATGTTCCAGTTTTCCCGCAGTGGAAAAAAGGTTCAGAGCTGAGGGTCCAGTCCAGGGAGGAAGATGAAAGCCTGTTTGATTCCAGAAAAATGTTTAAATACCAACAGCGGGCATGGTTAAAATTATGTTATGAATGATATGAATGGGAAGAATTATTACTTCTCAAATCCTTGTAAATTGTATGGGATTTTTGGGACAAAAACCAGGCGAAGGCCGGAAATGGCTGGAGAGAGAAGCGAGGTATCAATGCACATGAGGGATACCTGCCATGTCAGGTGATGTCTGGAATGAGAATTTGGTATGGGGATGTTCTAAGATTCTAAAATATCTATGAATTTTCTAAGCCAGGAAGTCTAGGTAAGCTGTGTATATGATTTATGATTTATGTGCAATACACAGCGTGAAAATATGCAAACCTTTTATGTGCAGGTAGCTATAACCGATGCATTCGTCAGGTGAAAACTCGAAATTTCACCCAGGTTTTCTCTGGTTTAGACACTTTCAGGTGAAACCCACAACAAGGCCAAGTACGATAAGATCCGTCCCAAGACCGTTTCGGAAACATTGGATCTGGCAGGGGGGCCCCAAAAAAACCGGGCCAACAGATTGGGATGAAGGGACTGGTTACCCGTGTTTAAATGAAACGTCTACAAGGAAGCATCTTTACGAACGTGTCCCCAAGTTCAGCTTGACGAACGACTATCGTGTGCCCACAGTATCGAGTGATGATTGATCATTATGGATGATAGAGCTGAGAATTTGATCAATGTAGTACCCTTGGTTGAGCCGCAACTGCTGAGAAAAGAATATTGCTTGTGCAAATTGCTTCCAAAGGCACTTGATTTCAGGTTGTTGATTTATACTGTAAGATATTGGTTCAGGTGTTGCCAGATATTGCACTGAAGCAGTTAATTTCACGGATTGGAGCCTTGAAATTGAACATGTCCAAAACCGTTTCCCAACAGAAATTGCTTATAGGCGATAGGCTTGATGGAACTTTTGCAAGGCATATACTACTGTTGATGGAAGAAATCCTACACTACCTGGAATGTGTAAAACCCTGTAAATAATGGGATAAACTACCTATCAACTCGTGCAGGATTTCAGCCATCAACTTTATCAACCCCTTTCTCCATCTACAACCCTACCACCCTTTGTCTTAGTGTCCTTTACCCATAGAGATTTTGTGGAACCAGGTGGCAATTGGAAGTGAAAAACCACAAGTGGTGGAGTACATGCCTGGGGAGGTCGAACGGCACATATTTGGGAGCTGGGTTTAGGGCATGATTCCTTCAATAGTTGGTGTGGAAGCAATGTTGATATATATATATATATTTTTTTTAAATTCTATATATATATGTTTATTATATCATTATATTTTGTTTAGGGGTGCAATGAGCAGAAAACTCCTTTGCAATCGGAGCATCAGAAACATCACACAAGGTGGGGAAGCGATGCTCGTATGTGCCCATCGTCGAACACCTAAGGAAGGAGCTAATTCCCAGTTCCTGAGCATATCTCTGAATGAAACTCTTATTCGATGGTCCGATATTCAAGTATGTGAGCAGTTTGACAGTTGACACAAATCAAGCAAAGGGCAGAGATCGGTAACTACTATATATACATATAAAGACTCTTATCATGATTGATTTCAAGTACATACGCATCATATTGTTAGTATGTGAATATATATTAATAATATGTAATTATATGATGTGTCCATCAAGTATACCTCAAAGTTTCTTTCTTTGCCACTCCTTATGCGACGCACGACTCCCGCATTTCTTCAGGCCTTGCGCTTCGCCGTCTTTGATGGGCCAAAGGTGGGACCCAACTGAGTCGCCGAAAAGGATTCCTTCCCAAACTTTCTGGGGTCACAATAGCGGTGCATGTGGTTGTTTCAACTCGTCATCTGTTTTGTGTGTTTTTTTTTGGGTCCGTGGGTCATTTTGGTAGAGTTTGTTATATCCCATTGGATCCATGTATGGTATATTTACCTGCATTTGGCATAAAAAGTCAACCGACCCGGGATAAGAGTGGCAAATAACAGGTTTTGGTTGGGATTCCCTGCCAAAAGTTTAAATAATCCTGACGATGTCGGTTCCCGGGTGGGGGGTGGGGGGGTAGATCCAGCCTACCCTCCAGGAAACTAACATATCCCCCAAAAATGGCATTTTGAAGATGAGTTTCCTTTTCCCAAGGTGGGATATGTTAATCCCCTGGAGGGTATATCTTTTCAACAGGGACCTTCCTTTTCGTTCTATTGTGCCAACTCTCCGAAGGCTGAAAGTGCAGAGCCTTTAGGTGGCTGCATTTGCGCCAGTGAGAAATTTTGGCCTGCTGGATTCGAGGGTACTTTGCAATTGAATGAAGAGTCCCTTGGCAAAAAAAAACTCGGTGATTTTGGTGATTTGTTTTCACTGCTTTTGTTTTTTGGTTTGGTTATTATAGGGGATGAAATACTACCCAGTTAGGTAGGGATTGGCCATTATAAGGATCCCTTCATTAACCAACCAGTATACAGGAAAGTCACAAACGGTTTTAAAATCACTGTTCAGATTGTTTTGGTATATTTTCAAAGGTCTCTCAGCTGGATGATTTGCGGGTTTTTAAAGTTGATGTTGCCTTGAGAATCCATCAGATAACTCTGTCAGATCAATTTCCAAGCCTTGCGGAGGATGCAAACATATGGAAACGGCAGCAGGATGAAGCCATGCATGAATCGTTGCAAGCTTGGAAAAGACGCATATGTAGATAAGTTATATCATATCAAACGTTGCCGAAAAGATTTCTTGGCAACAATGAACAGCGGGTAAAAGATCTGACCTGATCTTGCTGAAAAAACAGCGCCTGGAGATGGAACAAGGATGCTGAATTTTGAAGCCACGGCCACAGCCAGATATCGTCCTGACTTCATCCCAAATGCTTTCAAGCAAGAAAGACGTTTAGTTTGGATATACCGCCAACAACAAGGGGACCTTCCTTTAGGTCATATTTGGAATATGTTTACCTGGATACCAACAGAGATGATTCTGACTCGACCACGGCCTGATCCTGCAGATATGTGGCACAAAGCCGTTGTCAGCAACATTGTAGGTTTTTTAAAAGGTGAGTTAGAAATTTGAATATCAAATGATTGGGTCAAATCAAACGTCACCCCAAAGGCAGTGATGGTCACTGGACTGCTGCTGATTCGCAGTTTGGTGAAATGTTTGATCATTTGGATCACTATTACACTCCCCGAAACTGTACAACAGCTGGCACCTGAAACACTGGGGTTGGAAGATGAGTTTCCGTTTGGGGGGCTGGCCTCCAGCCCATGTGCTATGTTAGTTTTACATCTCACTTATCTTACATCTTGCGATGGCACCCTACTTTTACACGGGCAATGCTATAAACCTTGATTGATGGGCCTGACAAACAGTGATGCTCATAGATTGTCTTGGCCACTGTTTGAGAACAAAAGTGTGTACCAGATCCTACTTAAATTATACAGTAGATACACGTACATCAACCCATTAAATTCAGTGTTTTGATCATCCAACTTGGTGCATAACTTTGTCCACCAAGATTTGTTTCGGTTTCATCAACACTTCCCTTTTGATAATCTCAAAATTGCACCCTTTTCAGGCAAAGTCGAAGGGAGAAGAAATCCAATGTGATGCTGAAGATCAAGGCAGGAAAATGATGGTCCAGTCATCGGGAAGCTATGTGGCTGGTGATCGTGATATATCGTGATGACCAAATAAGCTATTGGTTGAGGGTTGTTCGCACCAACCAGCCATGGATGAGAAACCCCATTTCCCGCCATTCCCACCCCAACGACTCTGATAGGTATCTACCCCTGAGAGCGCCTTGCCACATCAATTCGCCACGCAAAAAGACACCACCACGGCCATGGGCAACGGTTTCGAACGCTTCGAGGCGTGGCGATGATTTCGACCCCGAGATGGGGTGATATTGACAACCGTATTGGGGAAAGGAAAAGAAAGATAAAAGGAACCCTTTTTGATGCAAAACTGGAAGGTGTTTAAGATGTCTTAATCTTAAGTTGTTTTGCGAGACTGTTATGTTTTTGCGCTAGGTGGTATAATCCTTGATTTTTTGTGGTATATGCTAGTGTCATTGGCCAGCGACGACATGATCTTTATCGACAATTGATTCATCAACCCCATGTCCTTCCATAGATCCAGTGACGTGACTGATGAGTTCAAGTTTGTGACAAATGTGGAAAGGAGAGTAAGGTCACTAGGCCATGTCTCATGTTCAGAAGTCAAGATTTAGAACTGACTGGAATTATGCTTTTGCATGGCAGACCTTTCCCTTCGGAAATTTGAGGTAGACACCAGGGGTGGATATCGGGGCTGAAACCAATTTGTTCCAGGCAGAGATGAAGGAGTTGCGGGCGAGAATGCCTTTCCTCACAGAAGCAGATGCTTGACTCTGGGGAAGTCACAGGATGACAGCGAAAATCTGAAAATCCTTGACCTTTTGGGAGGGAAATGTATGGGGAAGAAAAGCTGCAGCATTCAACATGCATTTAGTATATAGGAATTATATCTATAGTCTGATATAATAGGAATATCGTCTATAGTTATTGTATGTTCTATGCTTATAGCTGCATTCAATATACGTGTGTTTTTATGCATGGTAGAATGACTATAATCTATTCTCACATGATAAGCCTCTCATGCATAATATGAATTCCAGCAAACATGCCATTCATTTCTAGTCAAGAGGATACTTTCCTGGCCTTTGTCTTTCAATGTCCAAAAACCTCGCTTGGGCAACAAACATCCTCCACGAAACACTCCAATTTCGCCATGTTGGAGCGGAAGAGAGCCTAGCCTCATGTTGTCTTTTTTTCTCATATTGGTTCAGCGGATGATGCTTTTTCACATAGGTGCAGTTCCACATGGCAACATGAGAATCCAGAATTCCTAACCTTGCAGAACTGCTCCTCAACTCACCCCCCGGAAGCTAGAAACACCCTCGAGGGAACGATCACATGTCCCATCAACAGGGAAAAGGAAAATCATCGACTGAAAAGCTTCTTGGGATGTGATATGTTACACCCTTAAAAACTAACAAAACTAACTGGAAGATCTCCATTTTCAATAGGAAATACATCTTCAAATTGTGGATGTTTTATTGTCATGTTAGTTTTCCTGGGGGGTTAGTTCCCTGGAGGTTATCCAAATAAAGATTTTTCATCTTGAGCTGAATCTCACCCAAGGACTTCACCTGGCATATACGAGTCTTCGAAGCCTTGAGAGATGAGGAGCTGTTTTTTTTTTGACTGGAATGAAATCCGCCGGCCAACGTTATACGAAATGAAAACCAGGCAATGGGTACGAATGAATCCCAATAAGCTTTTAACAAACCCATTTTTACCCCAGATGGTATGGTTGAAGATGATTTACATGTATATGTTTTTCCATTTTTTTTGCGAGGCATGTCTTTTTTGGGGTCTTGGATTCCTGATGGAACGGGATTCATCGTAGATTCCATGCAAACCACAACAATCGAAATTGTGAGTATAGTTGAATCCTGTCCCAAATTTTTGGCCAACATACTTTAATGTCAAAATTTTTTAAAGGAGAATCGTTTGGCAGTTGTTCAAAAAACATGTCCTTTAAATCAGTGTAAGAAGCTGATGATGTTTCCAGGATTGGTTGGTACAAAGGGCCCGATTGATCACTTCGGCAGATAAGCATCTTGGAAAAAAACAGTGGGAAGATGAGCTTGTTGTTTGCCTCTTCTGCAAAAACCCGCGCAATCCCGGGACATTTTGGGCGCGCAAGTGCTGCATTTAGCCATCCACCAGCTTGCTGATTCCCGGGGATTTCCCCCAAAAAAAGAGTCGTAACAGTTTGGTGGAGACGCCGGGACCAAGGATCTTTGGCATTCCAGTGGGGTACATCGCAGGAGGGACTGACGGGACTGAGCTTTTTCCACCTTGAAACAAAAGGGCTGGTATGTCATGAGCCCAAAAAGAACATGGAACTTTGAAGTATCATGAAAATTCATGAAAATCGATCCCATGTAATTTACACAAAAAAAATAAGAGAATGTCACACTCTTGTATGTACTTATAACACATTTCCACACATTTCCAAAAAAACAGGCCGTTCATTTCTCACAGCCAGGGGGGGTGGACAGCTGCGATCATAACAGGACGTCTTTTTGAATCGGTCTCGCCCAAGGGGCAACCCGTGGGAGTTTTGGCCACTTGCCGGTCGCAGGGCCTTCTCGGGACGGGACGTCGAAGTGACGGTGAACCGGGTGAGATGTCAACAAACATGATGAGAATTTTGTTGTTTAATCAACAGGGATCATTAAATTGCCTGTTTTGCTGGGGATCAAACAATGCAAATGTGTGGCAATTTGAGGGATTTCCACTAAATAGTGCGGTGTTTAGGTTGGTAATGAATAATCACGCCTTATCACTCCCAAGAGAAGAGACAGTAGACATGAATAGAATCTGGGGATAATTTTTCTGATGGAATGATATGAAATGCTAGTTCTTAAGGACAGGTAGTATTGGATTCGGGTAACCAAATCTTCTCTGTTGATTTTGCCGGGTTGAGAAGTAGGATCCATTCCCAAAACCTTATGCCAGCAGTGTCTGGATTGCGGATGGGTTTGACTTCAAACCCATAGGATCCATGGGACGGGAATATTTATCTTTCATTTGGTTGATTTGTTATGGTAAATGTAGGTAAACAAACCATACATGGATCATGGATCCGATGATGGGAAAGGATATCAAGCTGTTTTGTTTCACTATCTTTTTTTGATCCCTCTAACTATGAGGTCCGTCGCCTAATGTTCCTTTACTAAACTTTATATTGATTTATATTAGCCGCTTTAAAATCCCTAATGTTCCAACAAATTTGAGGAATCGATGTCATTGGCGTTAAGGATTGGGGTATGTTCTTGCAACGCCATCGTGGTGATTCCTGGGATGCACAACAGGCGATTTCGGAGATGGAGAGGTCGAAGGTGAGATACACTCCCGGTAACCGGTAAACTAACAGTTCGCCCCTAAAAATTGATGGTTGGAAGATGTTGGAAGATCTATTTCCTATTGAAATAGTCCCTGATTTAGTGGACGTGTTAGTTTTCTGGGGTGTTTCCTTTTGGAATGGATGATAATCATTTAAATCGTCGTAATACATAAGAATCCTTGGACTGTAAGTCATTAACATCTATACACCATCAGTCAACCCTTCGTTGATATGACATGCCTATAAGAGCATCATTATGTCATACTTTCTCCTGAAGTCTTTGGCAAAAAAAACATCCTTTCAGCACAATCAGTTGGAGCTACGGCTGGTCGTTCACTGTTTCATTTTTTGTGTGAGCCTTGGATATAAGGCTAAACATTTGTTCCAGGAAGCTTCTATCAGAGCAACTTGTGGTTTGCAAATGTTCCAGATGTGTTTGTCGCCCATAGCAAGTAGCCTTATGTATTCTTGAGCTATTTTGATTGAAGTGTTTCCACAAAAAATGTGCCAGTGTAGCTGATTTTGTTAGGAAGTCATATTAAGCACATAGGGGATAGGATGTTCTAAGATTCTACCTCCGTCATCACATGGGGATGGCCTGTGAAGCTTACTAAACAATCCCTGCTAGATGTTCGGCAAGTGCCAAAAATGCTATGCAACAGTGGTGTTTGCTGCGGGATGGTGATGGAGATGGAGATGGAGAGAGAGTGCGAGAGAGTGGTGTTTGCTTCCACAAAAACTTACCTTCAAGCGAAGCTTGGGCGTTTTACCCCAAACATGTTCTTTTGATCTTAGTTTGCCATCACCAGCATATAATATAACAATCCGTAATCTCCCCCATGTTTACCGATAGGCAGCTTTGGTTGCTGTATACTGTAGATTTTCCAATTTTATATGATCGATTCCTTTAAAACTTTCAGCATTTCGCCACACTGAAACGTGATCACCAGGAAAGGCTCAACTTGACTTTCACTCTCTATGACTTAGATGGTGATGGGATGTTGTGTCTTGACAAGATACGAATGGATACGTTTCGCACGGATGGGGTCCAGTGGTTTCCCTGGGGAGGGCAGCAGCTAGAAGACTTCGTGGTAAATGTAGATACTGTGAACCAATAAAACGGAGGTGTTTCATCAAGTGACCATCTATTTTTGTGGGTCATAAAGCAGTGACCACCATGAATTTCACGGGTGCAGTCTTGAGGATAGCATATCCTTCACTTTCTGTTGGCATCAGAGAGATGACCAATGACATTACATCACAAGAAAGAAGTTGACACCAGCACTGGCACATTCAAATCCAACAGGTTCAACTCAATGGATTCCAATGGTTCATACACTCCGGTACACTAACATAGCAATGGAAAATCGATCCGGATTGAAGATGTATTTGAATGTATTTGATGTATTTCAAATTTCCCATTGAAAATTGAGATATTCCAGCAATCGCTATGTTAGTTTACCGGAGGGTCCGTGTTTTTTTTGCACCTTAGCTGCAGTCAGTTTGTTGTGAGCACCATCGTACCATCAGGTCATTGGCAGATGCCATTAGCCTCTCCAGCGAAGTGGTTCGCCTTGAGAAGATCTATGGAGAGGCGCAGACGCGGCATGCTTCCCTAACGGTCAGTGGGTTGGAAGATTAAAACCCCCGAAGAATTGACACGTCAATTTTTCAAATCCCTGAAAAAAGGGACCATTTTAAAAGACAATGAATCATCTTCCAAGCATCAAGTTTCAGGAAATATCTTTATTTTCAGGGGAGTACGCTCCAATAAACTTTAACACAGTAATTACATTGATAACAATTGCCATGGAAAGATTCCACCATCTTTTGGTGGTATTCACCAGGCATTCCATGGGGATTTTCCATGGCATTTTTTTAGTTTACTGGAGGGTCCCTGTGGAAAACTAGTGGACCAACCGTCCAATGGTTTCTTGAATTTGGCATCGCATCTCCCAAGAGGCTGTAAATCAATTATGAATCGGTGGGAATGATTCCATTGCATTGCCCATAGGATCCATGTATGGCATATTTACTTACATTTACCATAAGAATATACCAAATGCAGGTAAATATGCCATACACGGATCCTCCGGGTATGTAAGTCATTGCTTGCATCGATCTCGAGCTCTTCAAGACTTGGAAAAGGCGTGTAGTTGTGGTGTTTTTCATGAAGCTACCCAGCTCACATCCATGTTCAACCCCCTTCCCTGGCCAGCTGCATGTGTTGAACTGCACCAGGAAAGCAGTTCCATCCACGTTTGTGAAGAGATGCGCTGGTTATATGGCCTCATCGCCAATGCAGCGGACCACTTTTGGGGGTGAAAAGTTGGTTGTACTTTTCTGAGGGAAACACGGAACACGTGATTCCAATGCAAGGTGGAATCAGTGAAGAAACATGAAATCCTGCACCAGTTAAATGGTAAATATCTCAGTATTTGCGAGGTTTTGTACATCCCTGGTGGTGCAGGATTTCTTCCATCAACAGTATTTGCATATGTTTCCCGATGTCCGATGTTTCGTGTGATTCCTGCAGATGATGATACGATGGACAAAAAGAAGTTCATTCGTTCCAAGGTTTCATTTCGTCACTGCCATCACTGCATATCCGAAAAAACAACTCAGGATATTTCGGGTGCAACAGAGTGTAATTGAAAGATTTGACCCCTGGAAGAGGAAATGTACATTTTGATCTTGGAAATCATTTGTACGGTTCAGGTTTCATCAAGCTTTCCTTTCAAGGGGGCGGGTTGCTGAGCACCCAGTGCCTTATCTCCCCATCATTGACCCGGATGGCCCTCCAGGACGGCGGACGTGATGGTGGACGATTGGACTTGCAGGCAACTGGCACTGGAATAGCAAAAAGCCCATTGACTGTAATTGTCGGCATGTAGATAGTCAAAGATTGATGGTGACAGTGGTTATTTTTGGACAATTCTTCTTGTGTCTTTTCTATAGATTGTTTTGGCCCTTCTGAGCAAACTGGGTTTCTGTCAAAAAACACTGAACAAACTCCCCACCAATCTTGCGCATGAAACGAAGTCAGTGAATGTACAGTATACATATATGGTATTTCATCTATATATATATATATTGTATATGCATTTATGTTTGCATGTACTGTTTTTATATATTGTAAATACTTAAAATTTATACGTACATATATTTGTATATATACATAGTATCTCCGATCCGATATATTGATATATATATATATATAGTCTTTTTGCATCNATGCCCACATTTGGCAGTTGGTTTTCATGAGGGCTCATTGGAGGTTTCCTGTGACGTCCGCAGGTCTTTAAGCAGCTCCGGCCTGATCCTTCCATCATGCAAGCGTTGCTTGGATGACCGACAAAGCGTAGATTCGTTGATGATTGGATGGTGGTTTGGATGTGGGGTTAGGATGGTATAGCTTGGTTGGTTGGGATGTGACAAGATATGACTTTCTGCAGGGCAGTTGTTTTTTTTTGGGGAGCTCGTCACGTTTTGCCCTATTTGAGCTTTTGCAACTGTCACTTATCCTTGATAAATGTAAGGATGAGTTGCCCTTTTCGAGTTTCCTCTAATGAGGACATGTTTTGTTTTGCTAATCTGCAGTGCACAAAGGGAAACAACCAATCTGAAAAATAGGGTTTAATGGAAGGTGTCAATTACTTCCCACCATTGTCCCTTGGCTATGGCTCAAAGTTCTTGACCACACAAATTGATGGTTGGAATACACCAAAAAACAACAAAATTGTGTGCTCTTTGGCGTTTATAATGTTTTGAATACGCATGGTTTGCCATGGTTTTACCAACCAATCTACCGTGCGGCAGGGGTAGTTTTCGGTGGAGGTACTTGGAGGATCATCCCATTTAGCAAGTGGTTAATAACCATGGTAAGAGGTACTTGGAGGATCATCCCATTTAGCAAGCTGTCTATAACCATGGTTAGTAAATCATAGTAGGTGCCCCAAATTATGTTTAGTCTTGTTCAAAAATGGTTTGTAATCACCTGCTAAGTGGAGTGATCCTCCAAGTAGGTGGTGCTCTTGACCCAAGGATGCTGAAATGCCTTGACAATTTGGCCAAGAGTACTGACCCTGAACCGCCTCGAAAACCACGTCCAGCTGTAGTTGTAGCTCCAAGTGGATCATAGTGGTACAGGTGAAGGCCCACGGTGAGATTTCTACAAACTCGTTTGGTGATATAGAATACCAGAATCCTTCCAAAATCAAACAAGGGAACTGTTTGGTTGAAAGTTGAAACCTTTATTTGTAGATATATTTATAGATATATATATATATATACGTGATTGGTTTTGATTTGGTGCGTGTGATCTATGTGTAGAGGTCTTTTTCAGTTACATATCATGGGAGCACTTGCATTGCCATCTTTGAAGAATCGGCTGGTCGATCTTATTTTTTGTTTCAACATGTTTTGGTAACCTGGGCTTAATCCTCAGATCTGCTTTTTCTCCGCATTTGAGGGAGATTGCAGAACAATTTGGGATGATATTCTAGTTTGAGATCATGGAATCATAGCCTCAAAAACATGTCAAAAGTCAACGCTGATTGGTGCAAGGATGACGCTATGTGGTCAAGGTAGGTAGCACAATATCCATGGTTTCGAAAAGAGGTCCTCACTACCATGTGCGGGTGACCTTTTCATTTTCTCATGATCCCGTTGCTGTAGTTCCGTGCGTAAAATGCACATGGGCATGTTAAGCTTTCCAACACCTTTCTGCAAACGTGGGTGACAATGGATTAACCCTGTGTTTGGGACATACTTTTGAACACAAAAAAGTTTTCAAAGCATTTGATGTGGTAAACGATGATGCAAATACATGGTAAATGCAATTGGTAAATTTAGATATCCTATCAAAAATCGCAGTGTTTGAATCATTATGTTTTTTGTTTGGATGAATTGTGTGCGTTGCCCGAAATTCAGAATGGTCAGAGCTGTGTTTTCGGCTGACCAAGAGTTGGAAGCTGAACCAGTGACCTTCGAGAAACTCCAACTCCAAAGCTGTCATTTTGGAGAAAAAAATATCAGCCATGTTTGAAGCAGGAAAGAAATAGTTACATTAAAAGTTGCTGGGAATCGTACTGTATTATTTTGGAATTGCCAGATGGATTGGCATGCGCATGTCATGTTTGGATTCCCGGATGTTTGTTTTTGTTTTCTCATCCA
Organism: Breviolum minutum Mf 1.05b.01; assembly: GCA_000507305.1. Taxonomy (NCBI): domain Eukaryota; class Dinophyceae; order Suessiales; family Symbiodiniaceae; genus Breviolum; species Breviolum minutum. Next base: position 10,495 of record DF239105.1, on the reverse strand, counting down.
GGGTAAAACCCTGTAAGGGCGTGGTGAAAAGCTTTTTACATGCAATCTATCACAATTCATGCTTCCCAAAACAAAACTACTCTCACTGACTAATAACCAAGTGGAAGTGGGGCATTTGCGGAATCTACATGTCATATCTAGGTGGTGGTTTCAAACATTTTTTATTTTCACCCCTATTTGGGGAAATGATCCAATTTGACTAATATTTTCCAGATGGGTTGAAACCACCAACTAAATATTGTTATCATGTTTATAAATTGAAGCCGTGTTTCGCTCATTTTGATTTGTTGTTTACCGGTCACAGCTCCCATCTTTTTTCGTCGATTATCGTTGTTCGATGTGTTGGCAAGCTGAGTTTGAAAGGCAGCCAAGCGTGAAATCGTAGTGAGACGTGTTGAAACGACGTAGCTCAGGAGCAAAGCATCACGACATGTTAGGAGAATCTATAAGGGTGCAACCCCCCACCAATGCCACCCCCTTTTTTCTTGGGGGATGGCATAGATTCCATGAAAATGTTTGACCCACACCGGGAGGCTTATGATTTTGATGGAAGAAGTTGTTGGGAGAGAGCATGATAAAGCACAGTGCTGCAAATTTAAATATGCATAACCCATAGGATCTATATACCTACATTTGGCTTTAATTGATGGTAAGTGTAGGTAAATATTCCGTTACATGGAGAATATTGGCTAGGTAATAATTGGATATTCAACATTGTTTTACCATATCGACTGGTGTATCATTTCTGTCCCTCAACAGTCAGTTTTTTGTTTTTTGCTAAAAAATCATGGGTCATCCACCTGTATTTGTGATGTTTCCAGGGATTTTACTGGGGGGATATATAGCAAACCTCTCCCGGGAAAACTAAAATGTCACCTGAAAATCAATGGTTGGAAGGTGTATTTTCTATGGAAATAGTCCCTTTTTAGGGGACATGTTGGTTTTCAGGGTTGTATGACGTGCTTTTCCAAAGCAAAATTTGGACTGGATGTAGTTTCCTAAGTGTCCGAAAAGTCGGAGGTTCAATAGCTGAATGGGAAGAGTTCCGAACTAACATAGCTGGCTGGATGTTGGGGTGTGTGTTCCTCTCCTACCGTAGGTAGGATGCCAGTGACCACCAGGATTAAGAAATGAATATGTTTAGGCTCAGGGATCCCTATAAATTTTCATTGGTTACTGGGAGGGGGGCCCACACCCAAGATAGATTTCCTATTGGAAAAGGGAAGCAAAAACCATTGGAAAAGACCAATGATTTCACCTGCTTTTCCTAAACGCTGCCTAGAACTCCATGTAGCTCACCGTTACGTTAAGCGTTTTTGGTGGGCCAAAGGACGCATGGTGGGTCCCCAAGCAAAAAAGATGTGTTGCTCCATCTAAGTTTGGCTGTTTGTTTTTGTTAAATTGATTTATGGATTTATGGACTTGGATGTTGATGCTATATTGATGCTGGGTGGGTTTCGTGCCACCATGATCATGAGTTGGTTGAGTTGGCTATTTCATGACCTTAGTTGATTTGGTTTTACTGTTTGCAATTGTTTTTTTCTCAAACCTTTGCCACAATGCATCACAATGCTGCATTTAATTACTAAATTTAATGATTTTGCTTGCTTTCACCATCACGAGACCTTTCTGAAAGTCTAGCAGGAAGACCCAAAGTCCAAAAAATCCTGGTGTGGCCAACAGGATTTCTCGATATAGTTTCCTTTCTGCAAGCGACAAACGTCAAGCTCCACATACTGTAGATCAGCAGCGAACCATCATTGGAACTTCTGTTTGCTGCGCATATTTGTACTTGCAGAGCAAACACGTACTTAATCATACAATTGCATACGGACAGGCAATTGTAGAAGCAATAAGGAGACAGGCCAGAAATGAACAGACTCTCTAGGTGATTCTCCTTTAAAACTATTTGGTTTTGATATGCTGTAATTCTGTGTAATAGTGATATCTTTTGATGTTTTCGGGTCACATATGTTAAGTCCAGTGTATACTTAACAGATCAATTATGGTTCATTCATGTTTTTTTTGCTCTGCCGAAAAAAATGACAGGCAGCTTGCCAGACAGGCAGGCATTCCGTTGTTCGAAGTAGAGAGTCAGGGTGCCCCAGAGAATCCATTTAACTGCATCAAGGTGACGAGGGTGATGGAATCCCATTTTTCCCAAGTGATGAAAAAAGACTGATGGGATCTGGAAAAGAAATCCACAAATTGATTCCCTATAAATTGTATAGATATTGATACCCTTTTAGGAACTAACATATCCTTAATATAATCTTGATGTATTGATGCATATAGTTACCTTCCGTGTATCCATACATAATTTCTCCCCTTTGGCACTTTTGACTGGCTGATTCTCCCGGCTTTACTATTCACCTACCGACTTAGATTTTGTCAGCGCCTGTGGACCCTCATAATGAGTATATATCATTATAAATAACTATTGGATTTTTTTTTGGAGTTTCAGGGGTCCCCTTGAAGGACACGTGATCAACGGACATAACGGACCACGGGGAAAAATCACCGTTTGGCTCCCCCCGTGAACGTTTTTTGGCTCCCTGAGATTATCGTCAAATGTTCGACGAGTTCGACACGGATGGCAGTGCTGAAATCAGTCAGGCGGAGTTCGTATATGTTTGGGATCCCCAGTTGGGTCGGGTGCCTTTTGGCTTAGTAGCCTCAGCAGTAAGTCCGGTTTATGAGTAGGGGGAGTCCTTTTTTGTTGCGAAAAAGGAGTTGACCTATACTGTAAAGTCAGGTTGATGAAATTTGTGCCCGTATTGTTTGATAGATCACGTAAAGGTGGAACCAAGCAAGCATTTGGTTGAGATTCATGTGAAGAGTATTGAATTGGAATTTGATTAGACTCAGACACGCCAATTTCACAAAAATTTGCTTCTGGTGGTTTGGATTGGTGGTTTGGGATTCCAGGGGTACCTCCAAGTAAGAATTCCTTGCATAGGAAGATACCAGAAATCCAAACCACCAATTAACCATTAGTCGATTCTCAAAGTAAGAAAAACAGGGAACCAAGTTTCTGGTGTTAAGATCTTGTTGTCACATTTGGAAGCTCAATGACCACATGATTCTGTACTTCAATCCTGAAGAAAAAATCTTGCAGAGTTTGTTAAGGACGACTTGTTAAGGACAAACCTACTAGGCTCTGTGACTTATCCCTAAAATGAAACACTTGTATAAGCTATATATAAGTCTGTTGACTAAGCCAACACGAGGTTGGGCGGCTTCCTGAGCCTCCAAGGGTTACTGTATTTGTTTAGTTTGATGAGGATCCCTGTTAATTAAAACGGTTCATCCCAGTGATTAGTAAGTCGCTGGGCCAATGAGACAAATGTCCCCTTAGAGTCAACATTTGAAAGAGGGTTCAGCGTCCAGGTGATCACAGGTTGAAAATACAAGGCAATGATATGCTTCTTGGAAAAAGGTTAGCCTCCTCCCTGAAAATAATATAGCACCTGAAAAACTGGGGTTTTCTTTTGGGAAGGCCTCTTGGCAGGTTTTCCATCCCAAGCGACTGAGGTGATCATGCAAATCATGGATGTCAAGGATGCCAGAGACATCCCAGCGCCTATCCTGAACCGTTCGGGCATCCCAAGCATTTCAAAACCTGTTTTTTTTTGCGAAGCTGTGAGAAATCATGTGGATTTGTCCAACTTCCTTTTGGCATTTTGAACCGATGTAACTGGATGTTTTCGTCAGGTTACTGGCAAGAAGTAGATGCTGATGGTAGTGGAGAGGCGGCGAACCGAGTCTAGATGTCTAGATGTGGGGAAGTTGAGGGTGTTTAGGGTTTGAGATGTTTGAGGTTACCACCATATTATATATATATATATACGTATATATAAAACCCCTACCCCCCTTAACATGTTTTTTTTTTTGGGGGGGGGGACCCTAAATGTAAGTTACATTTTTTGAGCGGGAGGGGGGGAGTCCCAAAAAATGTAACTTTGGACCCATGGAACGTCCTCCAAACTGTGTGTATTGACCAATATATCAGGTATCTAGATATATAATCCCATCCCTTAGCGTAAGGGGGGGACCCTATATGTAACTTATGTTTTTGGCACTTGGGGGACCTCAAAAATGTAACATTACATGTCTTTTCGGAAAATCGCTAAAATGTAAGTTACATTTGTTGAGGCAACAAAACCAAAGACCCAAACATGTAGTATTATATTTGCTCATACTTGATTTAAAAGATAAGAAAGTAATCTGACATTTTTCAGGCCAACATTCTAAAACTTAAAGCAACAAAAATAAAAGAGGACTGCCATCGTTTCACGCGATTTTCTTTTGTTGTAGGATGCAACTTTTTGTAGGAAAATGAGGCTAACCTCATGCCAACAGGCGTCACAAATTGTTAGTTACATTTGGGATTCCCGCCCCACCCAAAAGTGGGACATGACAAAATTGAACAGGGTGTTGCAAAACGCTGTAAAATGTAAGCTACCACCTGCCAGGTCTCTCGTTTCATTTTTAACCCCCCCCACCCTCCCAAAAGAAACCATCCATTTGGTTGGGGGGGAAATATGTAGAAATGAGAGCAAACGATTCAGGGCATCCTCTTGACATAGGAAGTCAGGGTTGAGATTAATTGTACCCACAGAAGGGCATGGGAAAGGAATGCTGCGCATCATCAAGCCTGTTTTTCTCGTTCAATTAGATTTGAAAGCACCAAACATTCTGACCTTCCAGCTAGGATGTGCAACTAAATTTGCACCAACAAAATCAAACCAGGAGGTGTAAGTTTTAGGAATGAAACCTTCCATCTACAAGGTCTTACTTGGTATTTGTTTTCTCAAATTTACCCTTTGGTAGCCTAACATGGCAATGAACATGGATCTTTTGAAGATGTATGGATGAATGATGAAAAAATGTGGATGAACCCACCCCGTTAGCCATGTTGATCCTGGAGTGTATCAACCCACTTTCAAGGACCTGATTTCCTACCTTCACTGGTCTTTGGCAGGTCTCCTTCCGAGAATTCCTTGAGTGGATGTTGACCAAAGGTTTAGGTAGCTTGGGCCAATAGGGTCGACGGTCGTCACGCAATGGGGGGTGCCCAAGAGTCTTGGATGATTGTTGACATGTTGATCCTTTCACAGGGTTTCCTTGTATTATTTGTTGATATTTATATATANAGTAGTAGTAGTAGTAGTAGTAGTAGTAGTAGTAGTAGTAGTAGTAGTAGTAGTAGTAGTAGTAGTAGTAGTAGTAGTAGTAGTAGTAGTAGTAGTAGTAGTAGTAGTAGTAGTAGTAGTAGTAGTAGTAGTAGTAGTAGTAGTAGTAGTAGTATCATCTTATGTTTCAACAGAATGCTTTTCAGTAGTAGTAGTAGTAGTAGTAGTAGTAGTAGTAGCAGTGGTAGTAGTAGCAGTAGTAGTGGTAGTAGTAGTAGTAGTAGTAGTAGTAGTAGTAGTAGTAGTAGTAGTAGTAGTAGCAGCGGTAGTAGCAGTAGCAGCAGTAGTAGCAGTAGTAGCAGTTTCAGCTTCCCTGTCGGTTTTCTTATCTTCCATATTATGCGGCAAGCAATCAAAAACAAATGTCACATGTATAACAAAAAGTGTTTTCCATATATTTATATACGCATATGATATCAGTTTTAGCAATGCCACCCTGGTTCCAATCGTCCAAGTCTGCCACGGTGCAACTCTCGATGGAATGGCCTATCCGAGTTCCATACAATCATGGAGTCTCGAAAAGGCCTGAAATTTCTTCACGATGGAAATCGCTGACATTTATGGCTGTTTGTTTCTTTTAAATGGAAAATCCCTGGCAACTTGTGTTTGATTGTTGTGCATGTTATCCTGGTTCAAGGTGGTTGATATATTTTGTAGTTTTGGGGGTCAGGATAGCATAGACCATATGACGCGTTAGTTGATTTGTGGATGATGTCCTTTTCAAGATAAGGTCATCATTTAACAATAATTAACATGGGGATATATCCCATGATATCCTCCTTACATTCCCTTATATTTTTAATGTCATGAAGGGTTCTAGTAGAAATTTTGACCAGATCTTTCATGGGTTCCAAGATGCTCTCTCACCACGCTTTCCAGTTGAAGGAGGCATCCTTTTGCCCAGGGATTTTCTCCGACAGACGGCCGCGAGCCACGACCCTCCAACGTGTGCCATCAACATGCCATGTGTTTGGCAGCAATGGGACCACCGTTTTGAAGACTCTGTGACTTCAAGATGGAACTTACTCCAAACATGACCGGAATTCTTTGCATCCATAATGCAGATTACGACTGCATTTCATGTTAGACAACCACATTTTTGTGACAATGCCATATTTAAAGAGCTCGGGCACAGTGGAAAACATATGAAGGATTATGACATGGATGATCACACTTTCTCTTTCAATTCCGCTGCAAGTTGCCGAAAGACAAGATTGTTTGCTGCCACTGGATGGTCCCTGTGGCAATCTAAGCAGTGATCATCCAAGTGTTTGATGTGTGGGTGATTTGTATATGATGACCATGAACCATGGACTGACTCAGCCAATGGCTAATCTTTAAACTTTTGGCGGATTACATGAGATCACCATATTTAATAGGAAAATTGAAGTATGACTGGATGGTGCTTCGTGTTAAGCAAATGAGCCGAGGATGACCACTTTCTTCATTTTTCCATAGGAAATAAACACATCGGCCCCACCACGGCACCCGTTGGATTTGATGGAGCCGCTTGGAGACGATTGATTTTGGCGCCCCGAAGAAATCGTTGGATTTGATATTTTTGGCGGGTTGGTTTAGCTCAGAGGCCCAGTCGATGAGAAGTTGATGGGAAAAAACAAAAATCCATCTCTTCGGTGTGTGATGGAAAACATTGGAAAAATGGTTTTCCACAGCATGATGCCCTTCAAATTACTTTTTTGCAACGTAATTTGTTGGTTTAGAGTTCTGCAAAGAAAAAGTCCTTGGTGTGAAAATTCCCTGGGAGAATTTTCAGTGAATCAACATCCCGAAGTCCCCCGAAAAAACTCCACCTGTGGACCCGTCAACTTGGAACCGTGCAAACTCGGGCAAAACTGACCACCCGCGGGGGCGCTTTAGCGCTTTATACGCAGAAAAACAACAACTCCGAGAATGGCTGCGAACGTTGAGGGATAATGAGGAGGTTTCTAGAAAGATTGAGATACGACTACAGCTGAGTAGTTGGTAACGCCACATGTAAAACACTAAAACTAAAACGTTTATGGGTTTATAGGTTCCACAAAAATAATATGATCAAAGGATTATCTCTATTTATCTCCTGGTTCCGAACCCCAGTAACAGTGCCACGAAGGTCATTTGTTCAAAAGGAAGAGGGCAAATCCATCAGAATGGCACGATGGCATAAGAAGGTGATCCTCGGATACAATATATAGGCATGGTTAACATCTATGGGTGTTTCCAAAAATAGGGGTGCCCAAAATGGATGGTTTATGATGGAAAACCCTATTAAAATGGAAGATTTGGAGGTATCTACACTTATTTTTTGGAAACACCCATATATTTATTCCTGCAACTCATAATGGATACCAACAACTGCACATCTTTGAGGATCTATGTTAACAGATGTAAGCACCCCAGCATCAATATTAACATTCCAGGCAGCATTCTGTTTAGTGAGCGTGGACACGGGTCTCTGGATACATACTGTACTGTAATTAAACAAGTTGATATGTTTACAGACATTATACATTAATACTTTGATTGTATTATATCTATATAGTTTGAATTGTTGATTTCTTTGGACTATCGGCTTGATAGTTACATTTGCAGATGTTTGAAGTATAGTTGTATGTGCGCATACTATATATATACAGTATATACCTTTAGCCTTTAGTATGTTTTTTATTTACATGCTTTGAAGCCTCATGCCCCTTCTTTGGGAGGTCTGGATTTTTTTGATTCACTATGTGTTGTTTCTCAAGCTCTAGTGATTTAGATTGATTTAGCAGGACCCAATTCATTGCATGCAAGCTACTTCTTTCACCCATGGTTCGAACCCCTGAGGATGAGGAGTTTGAGGAAGCGGATGGCATTTTAGCAGACCTTCGGCAGAAAGCAGAAACGGGTGAGAGCGATCTTCTTTGGGGTGATTGTTTGGAAAGGTCTTGGCATGATGGTATGCTGCGTGTCACACGTTCATATGGACTTGGAAGCTCAAGTTTTTCCGTGGCACCTGTGATCATCCATGAATTTCCCTATTCAGCACATCCTTGCTCTGGTGTTGGTGGTACCGGTGGTCTTGTTTGGCGTGGGGCTTTGGCGTTAGCAGAGTTGTTAGCTGAACGACATGAGTTGCTGGCCACCGCGGAGGTGATTCTAGAGATAGGCGCAGGCTGCGGCCTTCCGGGCCTGGCAGTTGCGGCACAGTTGGCCAGTCGAGGTCGGTCGGCACAGGTGATTTTGACAGATGGTCCAGAAGCGGTGCTTGAGAATCTTGCAGCCAATGTTGCTGCAAATTTGGAGCAAGTGAAACCTGTCATGTTGAAGGCAGAAAGATTGGTTTGGGAGGATTTCCTGGCAGGTAGGTCACCTGCACCTGTTGAAAATGTGGATTTGCTCATTGGTTCTGACGTGATTTGGGGTGACCGTGGTGGTTTGGTGGCTGAGGTGGCCATGCACTTGGTGAGACCTGGTGGTGCCTTGGTCATAAGTGCCCAAAAGGGCCGTGAAGGGTTGGACATTTTTCAAGAAGTACTCAAATCTGGGAGGCCGCCTGACATGAATGGTTTCAACCTTGAGGTGAAAGAGGTCTCGTACCAGGGAGAGGACTTCCAAATCTTTATTGGATTTCGTATCTGAAAAGGCGACAGAATCCCAAACCCTCAACTAAAATTCGAGAAAATTTGCCACTTTGACCTTACTGACTTGGGTTGGTGAAAGGGATTTTGGTTGCCGAAACTTGCAGCAACCATTGGACGAAAAACTGCTCGCAAATGCTGGTGATTCTGATTTCTTTACATCTTAACCATTTTGTACAAAGACTTGAGGCATAGATAGGCATGGCATTGCCAGAAATTCAGAAGATTTGTTCATATTCATGGCAGTTCTAAATGTGACTTCTCTGCAGTTATTTTTTGGTATTTCCACAAGATCAAAGTGCTTTTTCAAAGCGCCAGCTTTGGATGGTATGCCTTCTCCTGAAGGTATCGTTGGACCAGTTTGTGCTAAAAAGTCGTGATCCACTCGGATAGGGAGAATACTTTGGCAATGAAACACTCACTTGCACTTCCCCCCTAAAAAAAAAGATTTGTCATTTGAAAATTGAGAAGACGCAAGCTCAGAACCCAAATTGCACATACATTTTCTATAAGCATTACATGTCACTCCAAGTGACATGACAGAGTACTCAGTGTTCTTCGGGCAGGAAAACTGCAACCTCGCTGTACAAATTAGTTTGATAGGACAACTGTCCAAAGGTGGCCATTTTTTCAGCAAGTTTTGTGAATTGTTTGGATGTTCACACGGATCCATGTGGAGATAGGTGAATATTGAATTCATTAGGTTGTCAACACTGCAAATTCCTGTCAAAATTGTGTGGGATGGAAATGACATCGGATATCTCCCAATAAAGAAATCCCATCCAATAACCCCCAATCATCCCCAACCGAAATGCTTCAGGAAATGTTGCCCTCCTGGGAACTAACATATCCCCTAGCAAGGCGCTTGTGAAGATGATTCTCCTTTCCACAAGGTGGCATATATATGGATATATTATTAGTTTCCTGGAGGGTTTTCACAATTCACAACACAACTAGGTGGTGGTTTCAAAAATTTTATATTTTCACCCCTACTTGGGGAAATGATCCCATTTCACTAATATGTTTCAGATGGGTTGAAACCACCAACTAGATAACACAACCTTGTGAGCTGCGCAGCTCCTCACCAGTCGTTCGGTGGACCTTGCACCCTCGCAGGGTCCAACGGAACCAGTGCCATTGACCTGGTTGGCACGATTATCACCTGGCAGTGCCTTGGTACCAGACTTCTATGGAAGCTTTTTCGAAGATCACTTGCTGCCAGCCCAAAAAAAGGTGTTGATGTATACCAAATCCTGCACTATGAACTATCATTGCGGCCTGAGAAGGGGTCACCCTAACTCGAACAAGCCTCTAAAAGCGCCTAAACCTCTAAAAGCGCCTAAGCCTCTAAAAGCGCCTAAGCGCCTAAAAGCGCCTAAAAGCGCCTAAGCCTCTAAAAGCCTCTAAAACTACGCAGAAGCCTCTAAAAGCGCCTAAGCCTCTAAAAGCGCCTAAGCGCCTAAAAGCGCATAAGCGCCTAAAAGCGCCTAAAAGCGCCTAAAAGCGCCTAAGCGCCTAAAAACGCCTAAAAGCGTCTAAGCCTCTAAAAGCGCCTAAGCGCCTAAAAGCGCCTAAAAGCGTCTAAGCCTCTAAAAGCGTCTAAGCCCCTAAAAGCGCCTAAAAGCGTCTAAAAGCGCCTAAAAGCGCCTAAAAGCGCCTAAAAGCCCCTAAGCCTCTAAAAGC